>CAJQUW010011165.1:12500-251215 GCA_907163375.1 Prostheceraeus crozeri
TCCAAAAAATTTGGAGTCGTCAAAATTTTAAACAATAGATACGTTTTTCCACATCCTGATCTTCCACAAATAACTGACAAAACTTTATTAGATAAATTTGGATGATGATTAAATTTAAGTTTTTTTTTATTTAATGGTAGTACTTCACTCATTTTTTAATAAAAAAAATTTATTTTTATTTTATTTTTATTTCTAAAGAAGAAGACGAAAATTAAACTTCTCTAGCTTCGCGTGGGAGTTTATACCTCCCGAACCAAAAGATCTATCATAATCTCTTCACCTCCAAAATTTATTTCTTGTCCTTTTTCATCAGTGATTCTAATGCCAATGTTGTTAATAGTTTTTCTTGTAATAGGAAAATATATTAATGTTTGTGGAATTACATTTAATCTATAACCAATGGGTACAGTAAAAGCTAGAAAATTGAATATTAAATTTGATAATTTACCATTTATATATCCTCCTTCAATAATGTCACAATGTACAACAATTGAATTTATTTCAGTTATTTTTGGAATCTTCTCACCTAAATGATAACCTTGACTATAGGTTTGTTTATTAAATCCTAAAAGCTTTGACAATGATCTATCATGATTAAAATCAACTTGATGATTTTCGTCTAAAGTAAGAGAAAATTTATTAACTGCCGGTTCAACTGCAAAATGTAATTGTTTCTTATCTTTAAATGATATACCTAAGTGTCTCTTAATTTCATTTGATATTGTTTCAACTTCGTAAGAACCAGGAAGAAAAGTTAGTATTTTCCATGTTTTGCCTTTATCAGTAGAATATCTAAATTGATCATTCACATCTTTGATAACGTTTTGAATAGTGTTAAATGTAGAGAAACTAGTCAATGCAATTTGATAATTTTTATTTTGTTCCAAATGTAGAATGGGTTCTAAATTACAAGTGTGTGATGAAGTAGTTGTTATAATTTTTAACGTCGTACTAAATTTTGATGAACCCAAAATCTCTGTCAAATTTTCTAAATGATTATTAATTTTGTCTAAATCTGCTGAACACATTTTTAAACTAAAAAAATTAAATAAATATTTTTTTATGAAAAAAGTAAAACAACAACATATTTCAGCTACGGGCGAAGCCCTTGAAGACATCAGAGATGTCCGGTTATACTTTTATAATCCTCTTCATTTAGAATCTTCTTTTCTAACAGTCTTTTCAATATAGCATGAATTTCATTGAAACTAGAATTATGTCCTTCTTTTATTGCAGATATTAAAATATTTAATCTATTTAGTAATTCTTGTGGATCATCTGGTAAAAATACAGTTGTTTCAGTTTTCTGTTTTTCAGATAAACCTTTCCCTACTTTAACTCCCGTTGATAATAAATTTTCTAATTGTTTATAACGTCTAAGAGATTTTACTGCACCAACTCTGTCTAACATAGCTTTATATTTTATGAGATCTTCTACAGCATAATTATTTAAATCTGCTCCTCTTAAAAGATTAACAAAATTTCTATCTAAATTAAAAGGAGATTTATCTGGTGAAAAAATTAAACCTCGAAAAGGTTGTGGAAATATTTCTTTTTGTCCGAGATAAAATCTAGGTATTGTTTTTCCATCTATAAATGAAATAGAATGTTCAAATTGCATAGATTTTGGTAATTTCTTATTAATGTTTGATTCTAGTAATCCATAGTCATCTAATATAGTTTTGTGCTCTGGATCTGTTATATCAATTTGTTTATCATTATTTGTAAGTTCTTTTTCAAGAGTTTTAAATGGTTTCATAGTTTTTTCAAAATCAGTTTTTACTTGTTCGGTTTGCTGCATTTTTTCAAACATATCAGATTGAATACCAGCTTTTATCATTCTATGTTGAAGATGATTTTCTTTCATAATATTTCTTTGTTTTATTAACTCTTCTAATTGTTTTATTCTTTTAAAATTATCAGCTCTAATTTTATCCATTTTTAAAATATAATATTTGAATTTTGTGGTAACATTGGAATACAACAAAAACATTTTACTGAACAAATTATTTTTTTATTGCTTTGTTGTTTGACATCTTTTCGTTTAAAGTTTTCTCGTTTTAAGTTTTGTTTAATAAAGTTTTGTTCAATAAAGTTTTGCTTAAATTTTCGCTTAAAGTTTTTAGCTCTTCTAAAAAAAATTTGTCATTTTCTTCATTAGAAATTTTAGCATCACTAGAAATTTTGCCATCCTTTTTATTTTTATCATCAACTTTTTCTGTCTGTGATTGAAATGATATTTGATTTACTTCATTAGCTATTTGATCAAATTTTTCAATCTCATCTAACGTAATAACATTATCATCACATACTCTCTGAAAGTAGTAATGTAGTTTATCATAGACTTCTTTAATATGTAAATGCTTAGTTTTTAATGATTTTCGTTTCTTAGTTATTAAAGATTTATCTAACATTGTAACAAGTGAAGTTGCAAAAACACCCGTACCTGTTAAAGCTGTAGCAACTACTGGAATTACTAAAACACCTGAAGATATAACAATTGTCAAAGCACCTAAACTTATTGTTAAGAATATGCCAATTCCTTGTGTTACATTCTTAACTTTAGTCCATCTCTTTCTTAACTTTTTATAATGCTCTAATCTTAATAATAATTGAGATTCCTTATCTTTCATATACCTAACTCTATCTTTGTGTTTTTCTTTGTTCATTTTTTCAATGTTAATCTTTTCAATGTCCATTAAAGTAGAACTACGTTCATATGATAACGAAGGATATATTCTTGCGGTTTCTTCCACTTTTGTTTCATCCACTTTTGTTTCTTCCATTTTTAAAGAAATATTTTTAACGGGCGAAGCCCTGAACCTTCGGTTCGCAAGTCACATGATATATTTTAAAAACCTGAAAAATGGATAAAATTCATGAATTTGAAATTCTCAACTTTTATGATTTTCGGTGTCCGGTTTTACATGACCTGGAACGGTCATGATTTAAGCAATGAAAAATGTCATAATCACAAATTTGAGATTCTCAACTTTTATGATTTTTTCGGTGTCCTAGAACGGTCATGATTTAAGCGAGGGTGAAAATCGAACCGAAGGTTCTAGGGCTTCGCCCGATTGTAATTCTCAAATTTTGAAATTCTCAACTTTTATAATTTTTTAGTGTCCTAGAACGGTCATGATTTTCAAGGTAAAAATTGTAATTCTCAAATTTGAGATTTTGAAAAATTTGAAAATTGGGTATTTTTAAAAACGCCCAAATTTGTGAATTTAGGTCTTCATAACCTGAAAAAGGGTTCAAATTCATGAATTTATGTCGTTTTTAAAAAGTACCATTTTTTCAAAAATGGTACTTTTTGAATGGACTAAATTCATGTATTTAGGTCTTAAAAACCTGAAAAAGGGTTCAAATTCATGAATTTATGTCGTTTTTAAAGATACTATTTTTTTGAATTTTATGGTGGCCTGGAACGGTCTTTTGCCCATTACTTGGCTTTTCTTGTGAAAGTGCTCTTCTTATTGACCTTAAACGATGGTTAGCTGCTTTCAATGTTATACGCATCTTTTG
This sequence comes from Prostheceraeus crozeri, assembly GCA_907163375.1. Classification (NCBI taxonomy): domain Eukaryota; kingdom Metazoa; phylum Platyhelminthes; order Polycladida; family Euryleptidae; genus Prostheceraeus; species Prostheceraeus crozeri. The sequence continues at coordinate 16,029 of CAJQUW010011165.1, forward strand.
TAATAATCCTGGTAAGGAGAGGAAAGTATTTCCCAATCTAATCATTGATGATATTTTGCTCCCGCCTTGGGATAGTAGAGTGAATCAACATTATCATGAAGTCACGAAACGTTTTAAGGATTTGTGTGTTCCTATTTTGTCTGTTCGTTGTAGTAGCTACGTTCATAACCAATGCTTCTTTCCTCCTTACCTCAACACTGCCAAAGTCCTGTATGGTTATCATTGCTCGCTGTATGATAGTTATCAGCTGTATCTATTTTATCTCTTTCAAACCATTGATTTATAATGCATGCTTGTTACCGTTATTCAATAAATGTTACTATGAGAAGAGTTGTTGTTTTCATGCAATGGATGGGTTAGATAAAGGGCGATCATGTCTTTCTCAAACGACTGCGGAACATTACGTTTTCATAGGCAAAGTTTAAAAGGAGCTGTTCAAGATTATGTGATAAAATTTCATAAAGATGAGACCGACATCGAAGCAGTGGTCGATGATGCTAGCACTCTTTTTCTAGAATTAATGAATACATTCTCAGATAGCATTATCATGGCGCGATTAGTTGCGAAAATTAAGTTTAGTCATTTTGGAAAGCAAGAGGTGGAAAGTCGCTCTTTCCATTTTGCTTCTTACTCAATGGAAGTGGTAGATCACCCCCAAGAATTTTTTAAAAGGCATATGATAAAAATTGCTGAACGTCTTAACGCATTTAACCATCATGGTAGCAGTCTAGTGATTGAAGCGATTTCAGATATTCACATTCAACTTTCCATAAAGAAAAATTGAAAATGCAGTGGTACTTGATTGTGGCACAACTGGTTTTCGAGCTATGTCTGCTCACTCTCGAAGTATATTCCTTCTGTACATGCGTCTATTATTTAGAAAAGGCTAGCAAATTCATATCTTCAAAAAGACTTGCTATAGACATCAGTAACGGTGAAACTATGTGTTGCGATGTATGTAAGCGAAAGGATGGAAATGAAAAGCGCATCTTCAAGAGATGTAAGCATCCTTTTTGTCAACGCTGTTTCATACGTAATTGCATTCAACTTTGCCAATGTAACCACTGTGATATTGCTCATTTCGAGTGTCACTTATGTCGCAATAGTTAGTACCTATGCAAATGTGGTAAAGATGGGTTTTAGCAAAGACTAACACGGAAAATGGCGAAACGTAAAATGGCGAAACGTAAAAGTCAAAAGTTTTCTTCAGCCATTCAAGCTCTCCGACGAATGAAAGCAAATCAGCGATACAATGCTATACGACATGCTAACGATAAATTCATTTGTGAAATTATTTCTCATGTGAGGAAGTTGAGGACGAAGAAATTAGCGCCAAAACAACGAAAGTTTTCTTAAGCGATATGCTACGAAATTGCGTTTCATCTCCAATCCTAAAGTCACCCTTCAAAGAAAGAGGAAAACTCTAACACAAAAGGGCGGTTTCCTTTCAGCAATACTTCCAATGATAGCTCCTGCCGTGGGCAACCTATTGGGTAATATCTTTGGCTCTAAGCGTTAATTATGCAAATGTTGAATCTCAAAGTGATAAAATGGATTTCAGACTTCAATGTGATAAAGTTCTGACTGTATCAGGTCCATCTCATGCAGGTAAAACTGTTTTCACGCTGAATTTATTGGATAAAAGAAGGGAGTTGTTTAAGGAACCTATCAATCGAGTGATTTGGTGTTATGGTATTTATCAACCGTCGCTGTTTCAGGAATTGCAAAGTCGCAACTTTATTCGACATGAAGGAAGTATTCCAGTGGATAAACTTCAGTCTAATGATGTTGTTGTATTGGATGATTTATTAAAAGAAAGTAAGAATTCAAAAGATGTTACAGATATGTTCACTCGCGCAGCACACCATAAAAGGTGCTTTATCATCTATATCACACAAAATTTGTTTCCTGATGGAAAAGAAGCTCGTACACGAAACCTGAATACACACTATTATGCTATTTTCAAGAATCCGCGAGATAAAAGTCAATTTGAAATTTTAGCGCGACAAGTTGCACCCAGAGGATCAAAAGCCTTAATTGAAATTTTTCAAGCAGCTACTGAAAAACCATACGGTTACTTATTCATTGACTTTACGCAAGAGTGTCCGGAAGAATTTAGATTTCGAAGTGATATTTTGAAAACTCCCATGATTATCTACAAACTATGAGTTCTTATTCTCGCATGATTGTTATTCCTCAGGATGAATATGTACAATTGACTGCCATGCAGCAAGTAAAGCAACCTCTTGCAAATCAAATGTATAGGAAAGAAATAGATTATCAGCAAAATGTTCACATCAAAGATCCACATCGTGCTGTATTATTACAATCGGAAACTGTTGAGCAATTGAAAAACTTGAAGAATAAGATGCGTGACTCTGTATCGACTGCTACACCTTTAGCATCTCGCGCACATGCCATATCTCTTTTCAACAGTATTGAACCACATCTCAATGTAAATGATAGAGGAGAAATCATTACAGATGAAAATAAAGTGATTGATGCTTCACGTTATGAAGACTTGATTCAGTATGCGACACGTAGAAAGCGCCGTCAGGGCTATGTTCCACCTGGTTGGTCATACTTTCTTAAACTATTGAAAAAGCATAATGTACCAAAATTTGCTTTAAATAATGAGACATTGAAAGAACTTGATTCAACAGTGGCTACTACTCCAATGCCTCAGACGATGAAAATGCCAACAAATTGGTTTAAGACGTCACCTGCTACATCCCCTCCCACACTCACTAAGCAAAAAAGGGGAAGAACTCGACGTAGATCTACATCGCCACTAAAACTGGTAAAAGGAAAACGTAAAACAGCTCCTCCTAGGAAATACATGTTCTCAGACTATTAATATGAAGCAGATGTGTTGCTTGCCATGTAATGAGCCGCCAGAGGTGAATGTCGTTGTCACTTGCACTTGCTGCGCCAGCTCTCATAATGAAACCCCTAAGCAATGTGAACACGATCGCAAAACCGCTAAAGCTAAATGCTGCAGTTGTTGTAAATGTAGAAAGGGAAGAAAACAAAAAGATGAGAAGGAGGAAAAAGAGTCAGCCGTCATCGACTGAACGTTTGAAGTCAATCTATTATGATGTAAAACATCCGGCAGGATTTGCATCTATCAAGAAATTATCAAAAGCGAGTGGTCTTCCACAATCACAAGTGAAACGATGGTTAAAGGGTCAGGCTACCTATACACTCCACAAACAAGCGAAAAAGAAGTACCGCACCCGCCATTATATTGTTCATGACATCGATGAACAGTGGCAAGCAGATTTGTGTGATGTTGCCTCCATTTCAAAACATAACTCGGGCAATAATTTTATTTTAACCGTCATTGATATTTTCTCGCGTTATGCGTGGGCTCAACCTTTAAAAACTAAAGAAGGGAAAGGAGTAGCAAAAGCATTCCAAACAATTTTTCAAGAAGGTCGCATTCCAAAAAGAATTCAGAGTGATCAAGGAAAAGAGTTTGAAAATCAGCATGTGACAAGATTATTTGAGAGGCATGACATTGAGTTGTTTAGTGTAAAGAGCGCTTATAAAGCTGCACTCGTTGAACGTTTTAATCGCACATTAAAAAATCGCTTGTGGCGACATTTTACTGCCAACTTGACACAAAATTGGACAAAGGTTCTACAAGATACACTCCATGCCTACAATCACTCTATCCATCGTTCTATTGGACTCAGACCAGTAGATGTAAATGCTGACAATGTAGATAAAGTGCGCGAATCATTCCAACGTAAACGCACTCATGTGAAAAGTGATGTGAAAATTGGCGATAAAGTTCGTATCTCAAAAGTGAAAAGTGTTTTTGCTAAAGGGTACCTCCCGAATTGGACAGAGGAGGTATTTACAGTATCAAGGATTAATCAAAAAGACTCTCCGACCACCTACAAGTTGAAAGATTACGATAATGAAGAAATTGAGGGTAGCTTTTACCGCGATGAGATTGAGGTAGTCACTGAAAGTGAAACATATTTGGTAGAGAAAATCATTCGATGTAAAAAACGGCAAGGTGAAGAATGGTGTCTTGTTAAATGGACTGGTTATCCTTCAAGTATGAACTCTTGGATGCGTCGTGCCGACATCTTTCATCTAAGTGATCGACAGTGATTCATGCAAAGTTGTAACTAACAATGTTTAGGGTTTGAGCTATGAATCCAACTGCCTCATTTTATTCACGACCCTCCTACGTAAGTGGTGGAGGACAAATTTACATCGGTGCTCGCCGCCAACGTGGAGGTAGCATACTTGGTGCACTGAAATCTGTTGTAGCACCTCTCATATCCAATGTCGGTAGATCTTTAAAACGAAATGTTTTAAGTAATGCCGTTGGCTTTGCTGGTGATGTTGCTAGTGATCTTTCCAGAGGTAGAAGTTTTAAGAGCAGTTTGTTGAATCGTGGGAAGGAACGCGGTTTAAAAACATTGAAGCAGACCATTGCTGGTGTTACTCAAGGAAAGAAATCACCTAAACGAATGAATAAAGGAAGGAGGAAACATCGCGGAGCTGGTAAGGTGCGATCTTCAGTCAAAAGGCATTCACGCAAACGTCGCAGAGGCTCTAATCATTCATCAGGCGCTAAACGACGACGCTGCTATAACTTCTAATCATGGAGTGTAAAACTTCCGGTTTTTGTTTGTTTGATCAACAAGCCATACAGACAGATATTCTTAGTTCAAGTATTGTAGATTATCATCCTCGAACAGCTGAGAATGCTGGCCCCATTGAATTTGTTATTCCTGGTGGTAGTGATGACTACATAGATTTGAGTTATGCGATGCTTGATTTGAGGTTTAGAATTCAGCAAGCAGATGGAACTGCTATTGACGATGCACATAAAGTTGGACTGAACAATTTACCATTGACTACATTACTTCGCGATGTTTCTCTAACGATTGGAGAGCAGCAGGTGGAAGGTGGTCAAAGCGATTATCCCTATAAATCATATTTCAATCATGTATCACAGTTTCATCCAGCAGCACAAAAAAGTCATATGGAAGCCATGGGATGGTACAGAGATGAAGCAGGAAAATTTGATGTTGAAACAAACAGTGGCTTTGTAAAGCGATCTGCTATGATTAAAGATAGTAGAGTATGTCAGCTATATGGTCCGCTGAATTTAGACTTCTTTAGACAGTCAAAGTTTTTACTCTGTAATACCAGCATGCGACTCAAGCTGACATTGAATAAGCCTGAATTTGCGCTGAATGCATTTGCTAAAGTTGACAATTTTAGAATTCATGTGGAAGATATTGCACTTTACATTCGTCGAGTAGTACCGAATCCAAGTGTCATTAGAGGGCATGCTGAAGGTCTTAACCGCCAAAATGCCATTTACCCCGTTCAGCATACAAAGCTTCTCACCTTTACAATTCCGAAAGATCAAAAGAGTTTCATGAAAGATGGCCTCTTTCCATCGGAGGCACCGAAGCTCCTCATGGTGGCAATGGTTGAAAATGATGCATTTAATGGTAATATAAAGAAGAATCCTTTCAATTTTAAACACAATCAGTTAAGTGAAATTGCTTTACGTGTAAATGGTGTGAGTCATCCTGGTCCACCCTACAAACCAGATTTTGCTTCGGATCAATTTATGCGCAGTTATGTTGATTTTATGGATGTCTTTGGCTTTTACATTACGGATGACACCAACGGACTGACTATGAAAGAGTTTAAGAGTGGATATACTATTTATGCATTTGATTTGACTGCTGACAGCGATGTTAGTGCACCCTATCGTCAAGCGAACGTACCTCATAATATTCGTTTGGATTTGACGTTCAAAAGAACACTAGCTGAGACGATCAATGTATTAATTTATGCAGTCTTCGATTCAAATATTGAAATTACAAAGTATCGTGACGTGATTCTTCAGTATAATCGTTAATGAGTTGGTTGACTGCTGACGATATTAAGACTAAAGTGCAGCGTAATGCAGACGAAGCGACGTTGAAAGCTTTCGATAATGTCTATTCACTCGATACCTTACCACCTGCAGTAAATCACTATCCCATCTTTATTGTACTAAACACTCATTCGCAGAATTTAGGCGGTGAGCATTGGAAAGCGATCTTTATTGGAGAAGACCGACGTGGTGAACTATTTGACTCTCTTGCTCAACCTCCAAATATACCAACACAGCAGTCGTTGAGAAAACATACGCGTCAATATCAGCGAAATGAACGCATACTACAACATCCACTTTCATCAACGTGTGGTGCTTTTGTACTGTACTTCATCTTAAGACGTTTACATGTATCTCGATTTGCATCTGTTATTCAAAACTTTTCATGTAATCCATCCTCTAATGAAAAAATGATTTGTAAGTTCTATTATGATTTGAAATAAAAACATCATGTTGGAAAAATTGTTTTTTATTTTACAATCCGCTGGGTACGTACATACTCAATGAGATAGTCTAGGATCATATTTGCTTGTACATGAGATTTTAGTCCAGTAATGATCACTTTACTATTATGAAAGATTGCCACATGCACAGGTAACCAACAACTAATGAGAGCTGCAGGAAAAAGTTCGGGTTCATAACACAAACTGTAACTGCTGGTACGAATCTTCAAAAATGATAGACTGTCACTCAATTGAGTAGAGATCACCATATTGTCCACAGTCAGATTCGACATCACACACCTCTCCCTCTTCCATATCCGACGTAGTAGTCTTTGTAGCTCTAAGCGCATTGACTGCGCCGATGAATGAGAAAGGGCGCCGAGAATCTGTACAGTCCCATTTGGGAAGAGTTGAAGATTCCGTGAATTGTTCATCTTCACCACTAACATTTGAGGACGGCCCGGGTAATACTTGCTGTTTGGAAGCTGTTGGTGTAATGTTGTGAGATCGATTTTGGTGTAGAGTCTGAAGCGACGGAGAATGTTGACGATGGTGTAGCGATGGCGCTTTATGATGAAAGAATGAGTAAATTGTGCGATGTACCTTCCTTTTATACTTTTCCCAACTACCTTGATGAAATGTGAAGTTAGTATGAAGTTGGGAATGATAGAGTTGAATTCGCCGATTGTTGACGCGCAGCCAGATGCGATTTCCAATACGTGAATGTCTTTTCATATAGAAGTATTTCAAGTCCTTCATGATATGATGTAGAGATTGAAAATGACGATAAGATAAAGCAAACTCTCTTCTCACATTTCCAGTTGAATCTTTGAAATAGACGTTTCGATCATGATCCGTTTCAATACGTTGTAGGGAATCTAATTTCCAACTCATGATGTGTGGTAGTCATGTCTGATTAAGATTTGCATAGTAGGGCGATGAACTCACGACGAATAAATGTCATGATGGAGCGATGTATATATCTTCTATACTTCTCCCAATTGTATTTGCGAAATGAGAAACAGTTTGCGGAATGAGAATGGTAGATTTGAATTTCATTTCTGTAATGTTGAAGCCAAACTTGATCACCCAAGGAGATGAATCTTAATGTTTCAAAATATTCCAAATCCCTCATGATATCATTGAGGTTGACAAATTGTCGCCATGTTAATGTAATTCCTCTTGATGTATGACCATGAGAATTTTTGAAATGTACGTTTCCATCACGATCAACTCTGATATATTGTAGAGAGTCCAAAATCCAAGTCTTCATGATGTTATGCAAAGTTGCAGATTAGCAATATAAAAATGTCGTTTTATCATATTTTGCTTAGCAATGCGGCTACAAAGAGATTTACTAGTAATCGAGCTGCACTCTTTTCTACTCCCATTGATCATGCACAACAGCTAAATGGGAATTGGGAAGTGGGTGTCACTCAACTTGTTTATAGCAACTGTGTCTATACTTTTGATCATGAGGTGATGACTATTAATATGAGACGTACAGCTGCTTATCAATGTGAAAAGGGGTGCCGAGTATACATTCCACAGTGGCCAAAGAAAGATCTCTTATCATGTAAAAAGTTTATATATGATTTCTTGAATAAAGCGTGTAAACATATTGTCCAATTTACTCCGCACAATGATGATTATAATTATGTACATCATGTAGTTGAGAAAGATTGGATTGTTGGTTTAAGTCCAAGTTTAAGAAATGATTTAGGCTACCTCGCTAGCGCCTTGACAAGCTATGATAATTTTAACGTTAATTACCACATAAGTGGTCATAAACAGTTAATATATCGAGAGGAAGCTTATTATGTAGATCTTATTCCAAGAAATGAGAAGACGTTGGTGAAGAAGATTGTGATTAAGCCAAGAAAGACAAACATGACTCCTGAAACATTATTGAAGAAATTTAATTATCTCCTTCGAGTTGATGGTAAACAAGTGGCAGCATTGACTTATATTAAATCATCTAATCATATTGCAATAAGCAAATTAAATGATGATGATCTAGTATTAGTTTGTTCAAAAGATTTTCATCAGTTCTTACGACATCGTTCTGCAGCTGTTCATGGAAAATCTGATATGCAACATTTACCATGTGAAAGGTCAAATCAATTTGATACAGAATGGACCGTATCTTTATACAGAAAGTGTGTAGAGCCTTTAGGTGGTATCTTACATGAAACAAGAGTGTTGATGCCTCGCATTATTACTTCAGTTAAATTGGTTGTAGATTATTTAAATGAAGTGATTAATGACCAACATATTTCATTTTCTGAAAAAGAAGGTACTTTGTCTCTCACTATAAGTGGAAAAGGTATTGAACTAATTATGGATAAAACTCTAATGGACATTTTGGGTTTTGATCAAAATATCTTTAAAAGTGGTACTGTAACCAAAGCTAGCGCAGACATGTCGCTATCGCGTCGTATTAACTATTTTCAGATATATTCCAATATTGGTGAAGATGTACGTGTGGGAGATGTTGAAGCTCCATTGCTAGCAATGATACCATACCAGCCAAAAAGCTGCAGTATTTTATCTGAGCATACTTTCAAGAAAGTGCATTATACAAAGCTGAAATCAAACTACATCCCACAAATTGATATTGCCATTTATGACGATGCTGGTGCGTTGATTCCTTTTCATAAAGATGCTGTGACAAGTATCACACTCCATTTCCGAATGAAGAGTTAATGCAAACGTATGCTAATATATTTTTTCCAATGTGAATAATATGGAAAGTGAAAATAAGGACTCGTTTCTAATCTACTTGCCCAGTAATGCTTCTATGAATAAATTTCCCAAAAATAAACCATCAGACTATCGAGTAGAATTAAATCGGCCACTGCATTTAGAAGGTGAATGGGAGGTTGGCGTTTCTAGTATTTGCTATGATAGCAATATTCAGAATGTGAATGATTTGGAAGAAATGATATTGACTCCTCGCACCCATGATGGAATAACGATGAATAATGCATTTCAGTTCCCATACAATTTAACATCAGATGGAAAGTGGAACTATGAATGGATTCAGATAAAATCAGATTCTTATGAGCCATTTGGGAATGAGAAAATTATTAAGGCATTCAACAGTGGTAATACTTCCATCATGAAGAATAAAAATCAGAAAGCTTATGAGTTTACTATCTATCATTGGAGTGGGAGACAGTTCCTCCGCTTTCATTCTTTTACTAAAGGTCTTACGCTGAGGTTGGATAGTGAATTCTATCCACATCTTGGTTTTGGTCATGGACTACATCTAACGTCAATTGCTACTGCAAATGTTAAAAAAGTTTATTCAAATCGAATCAACAAATTTCATTATAGATTTAAAATATTTGATGAAGATGTTGTAGAATGCGAAGAACGCATCATTTTGAAAAAGCGTGGTGTTCAACCTTTATCACTTATTGAGTTAGTAAAACGATGGAATGAGACTGTGGGTAAGAAGTATGGAGAAAAAATTATGGCGGACAAAAATAAGTTGGTTATTCAGAAATATAATGACAAACTTACAGTTTATTTCTCTCCAACCTTGCGTCATTTTGTAAGACATTATACACCTATTATTGGAAGCGGTGTGGTGTATGCTTCTCATGAATATCACACTAAAGCTGATTCAGTTAATGATGAATGGTGGGTGGACATCTATGGCGATCACATCAAGAAAATTTACCAGTCTTATGAAGAATCTAAAGTTGCTATCAATATAATGCCGCGTCTATATCATACAGTTGAAAGCTTCATTCATGTAGTAAATCCTTATATACAACAGAAGTTGAAGCATGTGATGAAAAGTAAATATGATGCAAAGACACACCACATTTCGTTTTCAATTGAAAATCAACGCGTTGTTCTGAAACTGGGTGATGACATTCAATGTCAATTGAGTAAAAATTTGAAAAAACTCTTTGGCTTTTCAATGCTACAAACTGTGTTTGCTGCTGCGCATACGATTGGTATAGAAACACCAATGACACTTGATAAACATGAACAGCACCTTTACATTCAAAGTGATTTGATTTTACCTATTTCTGTTGGCGAGAAAAAAGAATACATTTTACGTGATTTCATTCATGATAAAGACGCTTCATATGGAATAGTCGAGAAGATGTTTGAATCTATTTTCTATCATCCCGTCGTCAAACAAACTATACCCTCTATTGCTATCAAAATTACCAATGGTTTACAAGAGTGTATCCATGTGAAAGATACTAAATCCCTCATAACGTTAGTGTTTCGGAAAACAAAGTGAAGTCATTGTGATATGTTTATTGAAATAAAAATATGTATATGAAAAAGTCTTTTCACAGATATAGGGGGAATGGGCTGACTGTAGGCATATATTCACAAGGAAGAAACGATCTCATGCGATACATAAAACAACCATGTATATCTACAAAAAGCAACATCAAAATACTGAGTTAAAGTTGATTATGTCAATACATCTCCTGAATGTGGTAGCGTGAGTTTTATTCTTTTGGGTGGAGGTATGTTTGTGTCAGGATGTCCATGTGGAAGAGATGTGTTATGTCCTATCCAACACCTCTTATCCTCCCATGCTGAAAGTGCTCGTTTCTTGAACGTGTACGTTTTCACAGTATGAACTTGAGATTTTAAGATTGTCATATTGACAAACGTTATAGTTTTATTTTTATAGGCCTTCTTATAGGACCGATGTTTCATTTTATGAACAATGGATTTTGATATACCTTTAGCACGCTTAATACTATCTGCACATTCTTTTAGTTTCATGGAATACATTTTAGGACGGAGGAGAATCATTTCATCTATTTCCTTTCCTGCTGTTTCATCCTTAAAACAACCAAGTTTGGCTTTATTCTGTATGGAATAGAGTGGATGAGTGGGATTGTAGTTAGATGTGTCGAAATATTTTTCTAATGACTTGCCTACTTCATTAAAATTTAAATCTTTTTGAGTGGTAATTCCTAAAAAGAAACTATCTGTATCACCACCCAGCAAGCGAACCTCTTTTACGAGAGGGCATGGTTTTAATATTTTGTAGAAGAGTTGATACATTTCAAGCTTGGAATAATCTAAAACGGCTTGCCCAATATAGATGGGTTTGCACAACTCAACTTCTGATTTAATCATTTTAACACCTACAAGATCCTCATCGATGATGTCTCTATCAATGAAAAGAGGTGATGAGGTCAATTTGTGATATTTTTGTTCATCAACGACTAGTTTGTAATTCATACGTTTTCTAACATCCTCCATGGTCTTTCCGAATAGACTGTTATTCTTATATTTATAAAAATCCTTTTCAAAATTATTTTGGGCGAGTGCACGTTTTTGACTGTTACTATCTATGTAGGGTTTGAGGAAGGCTTTCTGTCTAAATTTGATAATGCGGTGAACTGACTTTAGAAGCATGCCCATTTCTAAATAGAATTTTAATATGCAGAAGTGTACGAGATAATTTTTCTTATCATATTGGGTGAGTAAAAGTTTGCGGCATGGTTTGTACCTTGGCTGTCCACACTCTGTTAAGTTATTATGAAATTGTGACATGAATGGTGAAAACATATCTTCAGTCACTTCACCAGATTCAGGTGCGAGTGGGAAATCAGCAGTTTTATTTTTAATGCTATTTGGATAAATCAAATCCACTTCAAAATAATATCCCCAATCACCTTCATCTGGAATCTTCAGTATGTTTGAAGGGTTGGAGTAATACTCAAGCTCATCTTGATTTAACCAACTAAACTCGGAATGAGGTAGTGGTTTAGACAGTGAACTGCCATATAAATTATTTTGGTCATAGTACTTTAGGTGGATATGATCATCACCTACTGTTTTAGATTTTCTATGATGTTTATTTACAAATGTGAGACCACCGCGTATTCCGCGCTCAAATATATTATACATCTCCGGGTCTTGTAAGAGATGAATGGTCTCACCAGTCATTTTAAAGGCTGATTTAAAGGACATGGCTGGTAGACTGACAAAGTGGACAGGATCTAATTTGTCTTCTTCTAATGCCACTCGTCGAAATTCCTGAAAGACATCAGCCAGCAAAATGACATCTAATTCTAAGTAAGCGATCATATAATCGCCAAACGTTTTACAATCAAATTTTAACCATGCCTCTTGAGCATGTTCATAGTCCTCTACTGGACAATCTTCACCCGTCAAATCGTTTTTGAATTTGTCAATGGAAGGAAGGGTTGTTTCATTTAGTTTAGACATTGAGCTAAAATACGCATAGGGAAAGACTCCTTTGCGAGTGATCATGTCATCCGTTAAGTTTGGATAGTGTTTCTTCAAAGTTTGACTATGGGGAAGAAACTTGAGATTCCGAACGAGAGAAGCTAGTGAAGCTGACATGAATTGGAATGAATCTAAAAATTTTATTTCGAAGAAGACTGTCTTATTTTCTTTAGTTTTATCTACTGGTACTTTTGCTGTCATTGCCATGAATTTTTCTCTCGTTTGTGCTATAACATTGAACTGCCACGATTTCATCTGGCTCAACCCTCCTTTTATGAGCATATGACTGTCATAGCCCTTAAAGTTATGAAAAATGACGGGTAGTACACGACGTCTCAACCTAAGTGAAAAGTTACATTTGGAGCAGAGTGCGTTTCTAAATTTACCAGTGATGTGATCATGATCACGCACTTTCTTAATTTTATCATCATCAAACGTTTTATGACATTTAGGGCACGATGTGCAACTTTCAAATTTTTGTTTGTCTTCATCTGACATATGTAGTGACTTACGCTGCAATTGGGAATCATATGATTGTTGAAATTTAGCAGCTTTATCGAGAAATTCTAGAAATTTTGAAATACAATCTTCACCTTGCCAAGTATGCATTTTGTTTTGTCTATTCCTAAAGTGGTCATGCCATACTTCATAGCAGGATATGGCTGCTGGCTTGTGGATGATATCATCAATGTAGCATTCTATGTCTGCGTAAATGATACGCAGGGGACTTAATTCGTCACCATTATCCCTATGTGAAAATATTTTATCTTTGGGCATGCGTTCCATTTGTAATTTACCTCGCTTGCACCATTCATAGTGAGTTTCAAATTTATCTTTACTCCAAAAGGAGCGGATGCAGCGGTCGCATACAAAATGTTCACCTCTTTTAGAGTGCCCCAAGTGAGTGTACAAGCGAGAGATTTTGGGAATACCACAGTAGTGCCATTCCTCGCTATCATCTTGTTTTACTAATAAGAGGTTGACTACACGTTCATAACAAGTTGAACGTGAATTATAGCGAGCACCCTTCAACCCCTTCTCCCACACGTGAACGACAATTTTAATCTTATTATGTTTTTCGAACGTTTCTACATCTTTGATTTTCATGTTGTTACTATCACAACCTTCAAAGTCTAGTTCATCCTCCCACTGTCTATAGCTATAGGTGCGATCTCGATGTGCGTTGATATCATTATAGTGAAGGATGGATAGGACTGCATATTTGAAACACTGTGATTTACAATCGACATTGATGACAGCTTTCTTATTATACAACGTTTTTGGTAGTCTAAATGTACCTCGAGCTGCATGACTTTCTAATAGTGAAATTTTGAATATGGCTGAGTCCACACCATCAAAAATGAGAGCGCAGTCGCGTTGATTGAATTTATCTACATTTGATTTTAAACATTGAATGTGAAAATTTAGCCAAGACTCGCAGTCTACAACTTCGGTTGCGGAAGAGGAAGGAACATGAAACTGTATTCTCTCCGTCACTTGACCCTTCGAAGAGCGCTTCGATAATGTTAGAATTTTGAAGGAGCCACTCAGGAAAATCTACTATTTGAGTATTGGACTCCATGCAGTAGTCGCGTACTAAATTATTATGTGAAACATTAATGAGGGAGATGGTAGAGGTACCGTTGGTGTAGTGATCATTTGCATGCGTGTGTTGAAGTCTGTGCGAAGATCGCTGAAAGTGACTATCAAAAGAAAGAGGGCACAAATCGCAAGGAAAGGAGATGTCATCGTCAGAATCAACTTCACCTCCGGAGATTGACGCCGCTTTGCGTTGACACACACGTTGTTTGATGTGTCGAAGGAGACTGTGCTTCCTTGTAAGCATATGTCCGCAGTCGGCACATTCCCACTCGTTGCCTTGTCGCGAGAGTCCTGAGCTGGAACTCACATCACCTGAAAGAGAAATCATTCTATCATCTCTGTTCAAGTCTCAGTGTATTGTTACAACCTACCTTGACTCAACGACTCTAAACTTTCCTCGAGAAGGGAGGGCGTTGGTGATGAAGTTGATGGCTGAAATTGAGGAAGATGCTATTAACCACACGTTTGACGGAGATGAGTGAAGAAATTTTCAACTTACCATTTCAACGAAATCAAGTTTAAGGTTGATACTTCAACAATATATAGACTTCACTCAAATAATACGTCTCAAATTTGGAATTCACGAGAGAGCAGTTCACTTGTACGCCTCAAATATAGAATTTGCTAGAGAACACTTCACTTATACGTCTCAAAGACAGAGTGAAATGACACGAATGTCACTTTGCTTATATACTTTCATTCTCTTCATTCATTGGATGTTCATTCTGATTGGCTGCTTGTGTATACTTAAGAATTAGAAAAATGTTAAAGTTATCATTATTCAAAGTCAGCATTTCAAAGACAACATGACAAGTCCTCCAACAACACCAAATACCGCATTGGAGTTCTCCTCTCCATGTACATCAGCAAAAGTGCTCGTTACACCAAATGCACCAAGAAAGGCGAAGGTGGAGAAGACATACAATCTCGACAATATACGAAAGTTATCATTATCGGAGGATGATGAAGAGGAGTTGCCCGACCTAACAGGCATACGGTGGAAATATTTACAATATGATGCCGAAGGGGTGATGGAGATGACCAGCAAGTCGCACTTGCATCAAATATGGGAGTGGTACACCCCTAACTCCCAACCGCGAACCTTGGCGGAGTGGGCGTACATTGAGAAAGTGAGGGACGCTGCAGAAGAACGTTTAAAGCAGCTCAACTGTTTTTGTGATCTATGTGAAGTCAGACTCTGGGACGATATTGACGATGAAGACCTTTTGAAATACATGCCATAATAAATGTTTATTTCGTATTATCTTTGCTTTCATACTGACTTACTTGAATGGGGCTTTAGTGAATAATTTAACCATGTATACTTTTTCATTTGGAAATAGTAGCACGCTTAGTCTAACTTGTAAATCTTAAAACATTTCATATGGACGATGATGGTAGATGAAATAGTGTCAAATAAATTAAGATAGCTTACACTTCTGATACAGGGATAGCAATCGACTGCGATCCATGTGTAAAGAGCTTGTTAGACTACGGATGGGCTTAAGTGGATGATTTAACCATGTATACTTTTTCATTTGGAAATAGTAGCACGCTTAGTCTAACTTGTAAATCTTAAAACATTTCATATGGACGATGATGATGATAATAGATGAAATAGTGTCAAATAAATTAAGATAGCTTACACTTCTGATACAGGGATAGCAATCGACTGCGATCCATGTGTAAAGAGCTTGTTAGACTACGGAAGAGAGAAGTGTGTTATGTTGCGTGTGGCGCGTGAGTGTCCTCCCATTTCATTCCATTCATCAATTCGTCTCATTGATAGAGACAGGTAGAACTCATGGTTCTCATAACGTATGCAATGGAAAGTTTTAGGCAACCTTCGACAGTTGGCTAAATGTCGCCCTGGCGCGAATGCATACTACGTTGAGACAGAGGCAATCACTTGCAAACATGACGCAGAGAGGTTTAACAAGATTGACCATTGCCGAATGTCCCTTGCGGTATACATAGCTACGGGTTTCACCGCCGCCCTTTACAGGAACGCCCGTCGAAAGGAAGTATTACACCGAACTTCATTTGCAACGTTCAAGTTGACTGATAGCAGATTCAACTTAATGATAGTATTCGCCAGTCCGAAGACTGCCCAGCGCAAACCGCGAGGAGGTTCTATCATGTCTTGCCCCATGGTGGCCCTTAAGAGAGCCGATGGTTCGTTCTCGGGAGTAACAAGATGACTATTGACTGGAATAGTCAATGGGTATGACGGTTAGGTTGTCATAGACCCTATACCGCCGAGGTCGTACTGGTGCATCTGGCACCTTTCGGATGCGAGTGGTATTTGGAGTCCATACCTCATCCGTCCAAACGATCCTCTTGATCTTCCCCTTCTTCTCATCCTCCTCATCCCACTCGTCGAGGATGACGAACTCGGGAATGCCGTTGTCTTCATCGGTGAAGACGGGAATGTTGTCGGCAGATGTCGCTTCCATCGTGACTTCAAATTGAATGAGAAGCGCTACAATCTTCTAGCTTATATAGGGTTTTCAACAATGAATTGCTCAACAGCGAATCAGAATGCTTCAGGGATAGCAATCGACTGCATAATGTTCAAGTTGACTGATAGCAGATTCAACTTAATGATAGTATTCGCCAGTCCGAAGACTGCCCAGGGCAAACCGCGAGGAGGTTCTATCATGTCTTGCCCCATGGTGGACCTTAAGAGAGCTGATGGTTCGTTCTCGGGAGTAACGTCATCTTACACCCTACCAATTCTGCTGAGAGAGTCTTTGACTCTCTCTTTGGTAGCACTGTCGACTTCCACACTAACTGGCACATGGCTAAAAAGTGGAATGTAGCGCCATTCCGTTGGATTGACAGCAGTTGCTGTCATCGGATTGCCAATCCGAGCAAGATTATTAAAAACTCTGTCTTGCTCCTCTAGCCTGACAAACTCCTCAAATAAATTTCGCGGCCTTAACTGCGGTCCGCGAGGAGAGCTGACTTGACTGTTCGGCGTCTGCATGATTGAAATGAAATGAAATGAGAGGCAGTGGTTTATATACCCCTCTAACGCGACGCAACGTTCAAGTTGACTGATAGCAGATTCAACTTAATGATAGTATTCGCCAGTCCGAAGACTGCCCAGGGCAAACCGCGAGGAGGTTCTATCATGTCTTGCCCCATGGTGGCCCTTAAGAGAGCCGATGGTTCGTTCTCGGGAGTGAATTGATGGGGTGGTGAAGGCAGGCAAAGATCTGCAATGAAAATGATATGTATTAGAATAGGATATACTATCTTATTTGCTTTTCACTTACCAAGTTAGTCATCCTTAGGCAGTCTCGCGGGCTTCCTGATTGAAAATTTGTGCAGATGCCCGCGCATTCTTAGTGTGGCGTGGAGGCATGTCTTACTCGGATGTCCATGATAGCATACAATACTTTCGTCCAGACTTTGGTTGACGAGGACTTCGCCGGCCAGATGGTTATCCCGAATAGGGATGTGGAACTCAAACAAACGATCCTCATTCACACGTTCCCACTCATCCCTCATGCGCTCCAACTTCTCACACGCCTGCCTCTCATCACCCCGCCGAGCCACAGTCCTCTCCAACTCAACATTCCTCGCTCTCAACACACTCATCTCCTTCATCATCTCCTCAAACTTCGCTTCTGCCTCTCCCATTCTCCTCTCCGCAGCACTCGCCCTCTTCTCACACTCATCATTCTTGTCTTCCAACACTCGCACATTCTCCTTCAACTCTTTCACAACACGCCTCATACGGATATTCTCATCTGCCACCTCCTTACATTTCACCTCCTTCATTTTCAGCTCACTCAACTCACTCAACGTTCTCTCATTCACCTTCTTCAAACTTTCGTAGCGATCTACCAACAAAGCATGTGCCGCTTGCTGCGACACATGCTTCTTTTCCATGTCCTCATCCCACCGCACCGACTGCTTCCGTACCCCAGCACCCTTCACTATTGGGGAAGATGAGCTCTTCGGGGGGTCGCTAATAACAATATTGGATACCTCCGACGATGAAGAGCTCAACTTCCTCACACGCTTCTTCACTCGCTCCCTATCCAAATCCACATCATCCTCATCATCACTCTCAAACACTCTCTTCCGCCACTTGTCAGCCTTCAAACCGGCCACAGCATTCTCTACCTCATTCTCCACAGCATTCCCACTAGCATTCTCAACAACATTCCCACTAGCATTCTCAACAACATTCTTGGCCTCTTTCCCCAACATTCGCTCCTTCTCAGCATTCATCAACTCCACAAATCTCAAATCGGTCACCAACCCTCCTGTGCACTCACCATGCCTCAAATAAAACTCGGCCTCCTGCCCAACAACCAACAGCACCCTGCACTTCACACAGGCAATCCTACTCAGGATAACCATGTGGTCGGCTCCTGCCTTCTTGATGTGGTCCTTGAGACCGTCTCGGCGGTTAATTCGGCCGCATACACACATTTTAATGTGGAACTTCTTATTTTTGTCATTGTTGACCATGGCTGCGATTTTATCGTTAACTGTAAGATAATGAAAATTGTATAAGTTTGGAATCATGTAGTATACAGACTAAAGCATAACACTTAGTGAGGAATGATAGATTTGAGTGTAGTGAGTGGCACTCGATCCCGTCGACAGCCCGAAGGCCTTGTACTGATCACTAGGGAAGTGAGAGATCTTCCCCGATACCCGCTCTTTACAGCTGAAGACATCATTGTCACTGCCCCGAAGTGGTAACAGGAACGCCGAGTCAAAGGTAGTGATCAGTAGCTGGGATCTAACCCCTCAAAGCTGCCTTAGACTTAGTTAAATTTCAAATCTGATAGCAGATTTGAATGTAGCATACGGCCTAGAACATAATATCATCATTCAACATTCAACTTAGTCAACATTCAACATAATATCAACACTTAGTGAGGAATGATAGATTTGAGTGTAGTGAGTGGCACTAGATCCCGTCGACAGCCCGAAGGCCTTGTACTGATCACTAGGGAAGTGAGAGATCTTCCCCGATACCCGCTCTTTACAGCTGAAGACATCATTGTCACTGCCCCGAAGTGGTAACAGGAACGCCGAGTCAAAGGTAGTGATCAGTAGCTGGGATCTAACCCCTCAAAGCTGCCTTAGACTTAGTTAAATTTCAAATCTGATAGCAGATTTGAATGTAGCATACGGCCTAGAACATAATATCATCAATCAACATTCAACTTAGTCAACATTCAACATAATATCAACACTTAGTGAGGAATGATAGATTTGAGTGTAGTGAGTGGCACTCGATCCCGTCGACAGCCCGAAGGCCTTGTACTGATCACTAGGGAAGTGAGAGATCTTCCCCGATACCCGCTCTTTACAGCTGAAGACATCATTGTCACTGCCCCGAAGTGGTAACAGGAACGCCGAGTCAAAGGTAGTGATCAGTAGCTAGGATCTAACCCCTCAAAGCTGCCTTAGACTTAGTTAAATTTCAAATCTGATAGCAGATTTGAATGTAGCATACGGCCTAGAACATAATATCATCATTCAACATTCAACTTAGTCAACATTCAACATAATATCAACACTTAGTGAGGAATGATAGATTTGAGTGTAGTGAGTGGCACTCGATCCCGTCGACAGCCCGAAGGCCTTGTACTGATCACTAGGGAAGTGAGAGATCTTCCCCGATACCCGCTCTTTACAGCTGAAGACATCATTGTCACTGCCCCGAAGTGGTAACAGGAACGCCGAGTCAAAGGTAGTGATCAGTAGCTGGGATCTAACCCCTCAAAGCTGCCTTAGACTTAGTTAAATTTCAAATCTGATAGCAGATTTGAACTCAGGATACTTGAAAACCTTAGTCTATATGTTAAAACTTTGAAAAAACTGAAAATTAAGAATTTTTAAAAAATTCCGCATTTTACTACTCATACTACTTTTAAAAAATTTTATCAGTAGTAAAGACACTATCAAACTCTATCATACAAACTTTGAAGTAAGAAGATAGCTTGCCTACTTCAAAAGATAGTCCTTTGAAACACCCGATATCGGGAGCTCAGAGCGACGACCGTCGCTTACCTCGTCTTTCGATGAAGTGATCAGACTTACGTTGTCGGGGGTTTATATATGCTCGGAAGAAAACTTAAAATGGCTCTATCTCCGAAAGTATTCATCGTAGCGACATGCGGTTTGTTGCAAACGATTCGTCTCATCATTCTTTACAATATGACACCTGAACCATTCTCATATGACCATGGGAAGTTGGTCCGTCAGCACATGTGCATGTAACATGCCACAAGTGAAAAAATTCCTAAGTGCGAGAGCTCCAGTGTGGTGAAAATTTTGAAAAATTTAAAACTTCCGAATTTCAACCTGCGACCTTTACCAAAACATTTTTAATCAAATTTCACTGACCCCCCCCTCCCCCCCTCATTCAGAGAAATTTGATGAAAAATTTTTTGGTGACGGTCCCAGGTCGAAATTCCACACTTTGGAAAATTTTCAAAATTTTACCCATACAAAGTCACTCTGACACTTAGGATTTTTTCAGGTGAGCGAGCTCCGACCTAAAATCTTAAATGGCGTCTCACATCTAAACGAAGACAGATAGGAACAAGCCGATTCTTTCACTGAATTTGTCTCACTCTTAGCTTTCAAACGAGCTATCGCACGACAAAATCCGTCCACTGGAACCAAAGTTAGAAGATTGCTGTCGGGGGGGGGGGAGGTCAGTGAAATTTGATGAAAAATGTTTTGGTGACGGTCCCAGGTCGAAATTCCACACTTTGGAAAATTTTCAAAATTTTACCCATACAAAGTCACTCTGACACTTAGGATTTTTTCAGGTAAGCGAGCTCCGACCTAAAATCTTGTAACCGCTCTAACTTTTGAACGGCTGGTCCGATTGACTCGCAACAAAAAATGTTGTCGAGCAGTTTTTCATCCTCTTTCCAATGCAACTTGAACGAACAAAATCCGTTCACTAGAACCAAAGTTAGAAAATTGCTGTCGGGGGGGGGGAGGTCAGTGAAATTTGATGAAAAATGTTTTGGTGACGGTTCCAGGTCGAAATTCCACACTTTGGAAAATTTTCAAAATTTTACCCATACAAAGTCACTCTGACACTTAGGATTTTTTCAAGTAAGCGAGCTCCGACCTAAAATCTTGTAACCGCTCTAACTTTTGAACGAAGACAGATAGGAACAAGCCGATTCTTTCACTGAATTTGTCTCACTCTTAGCTTTCAAACGAGCTATCGCACGACAAAATCCGTCCACTGGAAGCCAAAATCGAAGCAAGCTGTCCAGGGGGGGGGACGTCAGCCGAAAATTTTTTCTCTCCGATTGACTTGAAACTCACCCTACCGATGCAGAATTTCACGCTGAATCCGAATCTGACCTCCGTTTTCTCATCCGATGCTTCGTTTTGACGCTACACACCAAAACGTCCCAAATTCTAACTCTGTCGTTTTTCGAAAAATGTTGAAAATTTTTTCTCACCGATTGACTTGAAACTCACCCTACCGATGCAGAATTTCACGCTGAATACGAATCCGACCTCCGTTTTCTCATCCGACCACTCCTTCCACTCGAAACAACCCATTTTACAACCCAACATTCAGCAGATTGCACGAAAAACATCACACACTATAGCCTCAAGACTAATCCTGGCGGTCGCCCACGTCAACCTAGACGGTCGCCCACGTCAACCAGGCGGTCGGACCAACTCACCCGAGTCTCACACTCTGTCGTTGCAGAGGGGGGGGGAGTCAGCGAACATGTTGTGAACGTGAACCCACCTGGCCGGCACACCACGACAGACCACAACCTCTGTCGTTCCAGAGGGGGGGGACTCAGACCCGAAGCACCACGGCGGCCGACCACGACACTCTGCCGTGCCAGAGGGGGGGGACGTCAGCGATGGCGGCCATCTTGCGCGGTCCAGAAGTGGAGTTTTGCTTACTACTGACAGGGGATACCGATGACACAGAAATGAATAGAATGTGATAAGGAGATGAATGATACCAAAATTAATGAAAAACAATCCCTAACAGCCTAGAACAGAAACACAAAGACCACAAGGCTAAGAGCGCGCTGAAAACACGTCCGACACCGGTGACGCACAGACTACAGATTGTTTCATAAAAAATGGATCACCCTTAAACATCGCCTTAACTTCAACTTTGTCTAACTCCGCCAAACTTGAACGAATTTCTCTGAAATTTGGAAGATATGTCAGTTGTGCTTATTAATATCATTGTTGGAAATTTCAAGCATGAATATTGAGTTGTTTTCCTGTTATAGATAAAAAAAGTAGTACATAATTTGATCTTCATTTAGCAATGTTACACAAAATCATACCTCACTCTTATAAAATTACATTTGTTTCCTTTGTTATGTAACATGTTGTTCTACAAGCCAAAAGCTATCAAGCAAAACAAAAATGAAGAAAATCGGTCAATCAGAGCCAGTATAGCACCATTATTCATCAACAATAATGTAACTGCTACATGTGATTAACTGGACTTCATGTTCCATAGCTTCCTGACTTCGTTGCGGTGGTGTTGGCAGCACTCCTGATTGCTTTCAGCTAGAAATCTATCTCTTATCGGTTGAAAACAATACAAAGCACAAATGTACAATAACGAGATCGCATTCACTAAAGGCAAAGTGTCAGCCTTGCTAGAACTCAGTTTTTCTTTGCGAGCTACAAGCAAGCGACTAAATGTCCCTTACACAAATGTGCATCGATGGCATAATGATGATTTTCGACTCTGTCGTAAAGAGGGCTCTGGCCGTCCACGCAAAACACCCAAACGTAGAGACCGCCTAATTTTGAGATTTGTTAAAGTTGATCCAAGTCTCTCGTTAACTGAGATGGCTGCACTAGACTCGTCTATTTATAAGTCCACTATTCGTAGAAGACTTATTGAGTCGAATTTCAAGAGCTGTAAGAGGCCCTCTCAGATCGAATCATCAACTTGGTGATCCATCGACTTGGTTATTTATGGATGATAATGCTACGTGTCACAGGAGTAGTAGAGTCAACTTATGCAAGTCTCAATTAGGGCTTAGGACATTATCTTGGCCAGCTCGTTCTCCTGATCTGAATCCCATAGAAAATGTATGGAGTATTCTAAAACGTAACGTTCGTCGTTCACTGCTACCTACAGATGGCGTATCACAACTTACGTCACTGTTAAAAAGAGTGGAGAAAGTTAGATCAGTCAAAAATCAACGATATCATCGAATCAATGCCTAGACGAATTGGTAATGTTATTGACAATAAGGGTAGGGCCACAAAATATTAGCTTCTTAAGAACCGTTACTGTATCATAGCTTATCAGATTATATAAGGACATTAAATATATTAGGGACATGAAATAACATGAAAAATGCTTTCTGTATCATACTTATGTTTTATTTAGTCAAATTTTAGGATGATCCACTTTTTATGAAACGGACTGTAGTTGTGTACCCCATCAGCAAGACCCCATCAGCAGAAAGAAATTTCAAAAATAATTTCTTGGCGCTCCACAGCGCCCCAAATTCAGCCTATGTAAAAAATATCGCATTTCAGGTGAATGAGTTACAACCCGATCGTCACACAGCCTCCATTTCTTCACCGATCTCGGTCAATCATGACTCATTGTGACCGGAGGAGCAATGCCAGGGTCACATCAGTAGAAAGAAATTTCAAAATGCCTTTCCTGGTGCCCAAGAGCGCCACGTTTAAAAAACACCAATCCCCGATTGTGCGTACAATTTGAAATATTTGCGAATATCCAGTTGGCACCCGAGTCACACAGTCTCCATTTCTACACCGATCTCGCTCCATCATGTCTCATTGTGACCAGAGATGCAATGCCATTAAGCCCCATCAGTAGTTGGAAATTTCAAAATTAAATTCTTGGCTCCCAAATTCGGCCTATGCAAAAAACATCGCATTTGGGGGAATGATCGAGTTACAACCCGAGTCACACAGCCTCCACTTCTACACCGATCTCGCTCCATGATGACTCATTGTTAATTTTGAAATTTCCAACTACTGATGGAGGCTTGGCATTGCATCTCCGGTCACAATGAGACATGATGGAGCGAGATCGGTGTAGAAATGGAGACTGTGTGACTCGGGTTGTAACTGGATATTCGCAAATATTTCAAATTGTACGCACAACCGGGGATTGGTGTTTTTCAAACGTGGCACCCTTGGGGCGCCAAGAATGGCATTTTGAAATTTCCTACTACTGATGGGGGCCTTAGCAATATGCCATGCGGATCATAATGAGCCTTGAACGAGCAATATCAGTGAAGAAATGAAGGCTGTGAGTCGGGTTGGAACTCATTCACCTGAAAAGCGATGTTTCTGTATATAGGACGGATTAGGGGCGTTCTGGGGCGTCAAGAAATTAATTTTGAAATTTCCTACTACTGATGGCGGCATTGCATTGCCCCTCCGGCCACAATGAGACATGATGGAGCGAGATCGGTGTAGAAATGGAGACTCTGTGACTCGGGTTATAACTGGATATTCGCAAATATTTCAAATCGTACGCACAATCGGGGATTTCAGGTGTTTTTCAAATGTAGCAATCAGGAGCTCCAGGAAAGGTATTTTGAAATTTCTTTCTACTGGAGGCCTTGGCAATATTCCATGCGGATCATGATGAGCCTTGAACGAGCAATATCGGTGCAGAAATGAAGGCTGTGAGTCGGGTTGGAACTCATTCACCTGAAAAGCGATGTTTCTGTATATAGGACGGAGTAGGGGCGCTCTGGGTCGCCAAGAAATTAATTTTGAAATTTCCTACTACTGATGGGGGCTTCGCATTGCCCCTCCGGCCACAATAATAATAATAATAATAATAGTGTGTATATTTCAAGAAATGATAATCGTAATTACATATAAGTAATAATGAAATGAATCAAAATTTGTTCACAGTAAAATCGATGACATGTGGCTAAAAGATGAAGTCAGATGATATGGTCAAATCACAACATTCACAAGTTGCACAAGTAGTCTTATTATACAACGAAGGCATAAAAGCTTCAGAAGGTACCTTTCGAAATGTCATAATTCACGAGGGTAGTGACATAATCGAAGAAGGATTGCCTTCGCTTTTTGTAGCGGCAGATTCGAACATCAAAATGTCTAGAATAACGGAGGCGCTTGGGAACATATCTGTGCAGCAAATGTCTGTTGCATAATGCCACCTTCTTAAAGAGCTTCTTGCTGATTCGCTCACGTCTTTCTGTAAGTGATGAGCATCTGTCAACTTCGATTTCCGGAAGATCGATCAGTTTAAAAGCACGCTTTTGAATTCTTTCAAATTTCATACTGAGTTTTTTTGGCAATGACACAAAAATCGGGCAGGCATACTCCATCAGAGAGCGAATTAGCGCATTGTAAATCAATAGAAGATTGCGTTTATCAGTGTATCGCTTCACTTTTCTTAATATATATAGTCGACGATGACAGCGAGTGGAAATATCTTTAATATGATCATGCCAGGTGAGGTTGTTGTTGATCGTAACACCCAAAATTTTTGACTTTTTAGTCACAGGAATAGACACATTCATTTGAGGAACTACGATTTTCTTTAAACACAGCAATATGCTTGATTTGCCTTCGTTGAGATTCAACTTGTTAGTTACACACCATTGTTGCACAATTTCAATTTCAGTACTAAGAGTACGTTCCAAAGACTGAGGATTTTCATCAATTTCATTGGGTAATGGCAAAACTAGTGTAATGTCGTCGGCATATACAATTTGGACAGCTTGAGGTTGCATGCATGTGAAGTCTGCCACAAAAACTGCAAATATTGCAGGACCCAAAACTGATCCCTGGGGGACTCCCCTCTTTACATCAACGCATCGAGAGAGAGAGCCTTCAACCTTAACGAAACATTTTCGGCCATTCAGATAGCTCATCAACCAATTGAGAAAACCTTTTGAGAAGCCAAGATCATCAAACTTTTGAATGATCAGAGAATGCCTAATGGAATCAAAGGCCGATGACATGTCGAATGAAATTATAGATGAACCGCCGTTAGATGGATCATCATAGAATCGATGTACATTTTCCATAATGTCAATTAGCGCAGTTGATGAAGAATAGAGAGCACGAAAGCCATGTTGGTTTCCATAATTTTGCTCAAAACTGTCCCTCATCTTTTGCAATATGATTCTTTCAAACACCTTTGCCTGGACAGGCAGTACCGAGATAGGCCGAACTTTGTTATCATCGGGAGTTGGTGTTTTAGGAATTGGTGATATAACTGATGTTTTCCACGCTGATGGTACAGATCTTTGGCGGATCGATGCATTGAACAGTCTCGCTATGGCAAAGCTATGAAATCTGCTAACTCTTTGTATATCTTCATTGGAATCTCATCAACACCTGTTGATTTCCGTAATGATAGCTTCGAAAGTTGTATAAAAACTTCTTCTTCCGAGATCGTGATATTCCAGTCATCATCAGTGCAAGCATCAAACGAAAAGCACTCATCATTGTCATTGAAGGCTTCGTCGAATAAGTCAGCAAAGACATTGGCAAGTTTTGTAGTATTTCCATGTCTACTTATTTCATTACTCCAGTTGCTTTTGTTTCTTTGACCAGTAATTTCCTTGATGACTCTCCAAACTTTGTTTTTATCATATTTCAACTTTTGTATATACAATTCCTTTGACTTAATTATTTCATGTTTGACTTTTACTTGCAGTTGCTTGTACAGGGGCCAATTTCTGTTGCGATACGCTTCCCATCTTTGATTTATCAAAGACTTCGTCATTGGGGTGAGCCAGTCTTTGTCTTTATATGTCATCATAACCGTTTTATGAGGAATACATTCCTTCAATAAATCAAGGAGATTATTAAATGTGGTATATAAATCATCAATTTTCCGATCTGCGGGCAACAAAATATTCCAATTCACTCGACTCAATCTGCGGGCTAGGCATTGAAGATTAGACATTCGAAAATCGAACAATGTATGGTATTGTACATCATGTGGCATCTGCTTATTACATCTAGTGGTATTTGCCTGTATAGTCACATGGTCAGATTTGCCTATCGGTGCGCAATACGAAACTCGCTCAAGAAGATAGAACTGAGATATTGACTCCGATAAAAGAATGTGATCCAGTATATTTTCTCCGCGATCGGTTGATTCACTAAGTCCACCATTTGCAATTCGTCGCAAATCTCTTCATGCTTCAAATGATTGAAGTCTCCGAGAATTATGACACTGTAATGTGGCTTATTTGTTAATAGCCTGTCTACTGCATAGTATATATTTTCTTGTATCTCATGAACTTTCCTTTGTATGAGATTCGGAGGAACATATACACCAAGTACAAATATGGAGGAAGTTATCATGTCAACTGCAATGGCCTCAAAGCATTCGTCTACCAGTTCAGAAATAAAGATATTATCAAAGACAATATTTTGTTTTATGTAAAACATAACACCGCCTCCCTTGCGGCCAGCACGATCACTTCTGACCACAATGTAGTCAGGTATTCCAATAGAGAAGGAGTCTACGGAATAGTCTAACCATGTCTCAGTCAAGCATGCTACATCGGGGTTCAAGGTTTTAACAGTAGTAGCTACTTCGTCATACCTTCCGATAAGAGAGCGGATATTCGATAAAAGTATGCTTGGAAAAACGGTGGTGTCAGGTAAAATCATGCTTGAAAATTTTGGGAGCGTGCGGATAGGCCAATATCACTTTTGAGCTTTATTTCATTTTTCCATATCACTACTTCTTCTCCTAGACCTCTTCGTCTCTTAAGCTCTTCTCTCAGTGCTTTCTGCTCCCGTAATTGGTCTTTCGTCAGGTCCGGATTGATGTACACACGCTTGTATTTATCAAATTTTTTCAGCTCTTTTGATTTACGAAGAATCTCGTTTCGATTTTGAACGGTGTTACAGCGGACCCGCAACAAGCGTGGCTTTCCAGAAATTATTTTTCCGATGCGATGAACGTCTTTTACCACTTCATTATCAATGTCTAATGATTCAATCAATTCTCGAACAAAGCGGCCATCACTTTCTTGTCGTGCCTTTGCATTTCCATCAAGGTTTTCATGTATTCCAGACAAAATCACGCATTCTCTTTTTGTCAACTACTCTTGGAGTTCTGTCATGATACTTTTTCCATATTCACTCTTTACTTTCTGCATGATCACTTCAGATTGGTTTGATATTTTAGTCCGGGAGCCAGCGTGAAGTTGTGCAGGGAACGAGGTAGTACATAAAACTTTCACATAGCATAGTACACCTCTAACCTACTGCAAAACTTCGCGTCTGCCGGATCATATCATTTGCTTTTCAGAAATAGAGAGGATAACACAATCCTATGTATTTCCAGTGGTAAAATTGTGACATTTAAGGTGTTGACTCCATTTTTTCGAATTTTTGCTCATAAAAGTTACACAAATTGGTATTTTGTTGAACTGGTTATTATAGAAATCATCTGCAGATCATGATCTTTCAAATGAGTTATCATTCAGTGACAGAGGATGAAGTAAAGTGTACAAACAGACACTTTTCGTTAAAGTATATCAACAATTTTCCTGAAATTTCTATGTTAAAATTTGCAGTTACACCAACGAAAAGTGTCTGTTTGTACACTTTACTTCATCCTCTGTCACTGAATGATAACTCATTTGAAAGATCATGATCTGTAGATGATTTCTATAATAACCAGTTCAACAAAATACCAATTTGTGTAACTTTTATGAGCAAAAACTCGAAAAAATGGAGTCAACACCTTAAATGTCACAATTTCACCATTGGAAATACATAGGATTGTGTTATCCTCTCTATTTCTGAAAAGCAAATGATATGATCCGGCAGACGCGAAGTTTTGCAGTAGGTTAGAGGTGTGCTATGCTATGTGAAAGTTTTATGTACTACCTCGTTCCCTGCACAACTTCACGCTGGCTCCCGGACTATTTCTCTTCTAATGTCTAAAATTTCCTTCCGGCAGTCATTTTGCTCTACTATAATAGATTGAAGCCGATGTTCAATGCCATTAACGCGATCGCTTAAGCGGTCAATAGATTTAGACACATTTACTATATCTTTCTTCATAGATTCAATAAGACCTTTTAATTCCACCAAGGTGACAGACTGTGATCGCGTAGAGCGAGCAGGTGAAGGAGTCAAAATATTGCAGATTCAGAGAGAAAAGAGAAAAATGGACAGAATGCAAAACTAAACGCTGCTGACCGGACTCGAAACGTAGAACTACGATTGACAGACAGGCTTCAACGACTATACACCACTGGATCTAGACAACTGCTAGTAACGTTGCAATACAATAACTGTCACAAGCTGCTAATATCACGTGAAACAGGACACGGTGGAGAGGTGCTCGCTGGTTCAGCGCATGCGCAAACTGACAATATTTACCGGGATATGGATAGATCACAATAGCTCCGCGAGCAGTTATCCCCCGATGAAATAAGTAATACCAAACTATTCCTTGTAAAGTCACCCTGACACTTTCACGAACTTGCTGCACGCATTGCCACGAATTGAGTCGTGGCAAAGTACAAACTTGGCGTGAACCAGTCGTGAGCTGTTCGTGAACGCATCGTAAGTGCGTGGCAGGTCGTGACGGAAGTTTTGAAATGTTCAAAACTCTGGCGAACGTGAGCGATGCGTAAACTGTGCGTGAACGTGTCGGGAACAATGCGGGATAGTGAGGAAGGATGCGTGTCAGTGCGCGCCGTATCGAAGCAATGGGAAACTCATCAGAATGGGTCACATGACATCTACGCGAGTGATGACTCGATCAATGACGCCGACGATCAGTGATATAGTGCTGCAAGACCACTCCTTCCCCATTATCACCCGAGTGATCATGGAGAGGAGCGGATCTTCCGAATCAAGCGATGAGTCCTACGCCAGGCCACCGGAAAAGAAGAAGAGAAAGGAGAGGGTGTCCAAGAAGAAGATACCGGACTATGACTGGACGGTGGAGGACGAGCGAAAGCTGGCGGACCTGATCAAGGAGCTTCCGCAGCTGTATGATAAGCATCATAAAGACTGGCTCCTGTCTGCCGCGAAGGAGAGACTGTGGGCTGATTTGGGCGCACAGTTTGACCACTGCGCCAGTGGTCCTCAAAGCAAGAAGTTGTATGAGAACATGCGAACCAGGCTCGGGAAGATCTTAAAGAAGAAGAGTGGGGCCGGTCAGCCAATAAGGAGTGCGCGAGACAGGGAGATCGAGGGAACATGGACCTTCCTGACGCAGCATATCGCCCGAGGCAAGACGGTGCCCAGCGAACAGTTTGGGGCTCCATCTCCAGCTGTCACCCCCGGGGCCACCTCCACCGCCTCAACCTCGGAGATCGCCAACGCCAAGACGGAGCTCAGTGAAGCCGTGAAGCAGGTGAGAAACTCGACACATGCATCACGATATACACGTAGTATGCACAATATATTATTATTATTATAGTATACAATGTAAGCTTACATGTACAAGTACATATATAAAATATTGTAATGTTACGTAAACGTTTTATTATGGAGCAGTGTTTACATGTACGTACATATATATCGACATATCATATATCATTAGATGAACATTGCCCTGCTCTGAGCTCGGAGCTTTGCTTCTTACCAATTAACGGTAACTACTTTCCTACAAAAAAATGCTGCACTGAATTCACATACCGTTATGTAGCCTACATGTACATGCACAATGTAACAAATGTATTTGCATGTTTCAGATCCTCTCAAAAACCGACTCGTTGGGCGGCTGTCACTCCTTCACCGGCCAAGAGAAGATCGTCCATGATTTCGCGTGCCTGTTGGAAGGTCACATGAAGGGCATCCTGGAGGAACACTGGCACGAGTTCCAGATCGACTGCCTCAACCTGGTCCACCGTTACAAGCAGCGGCGCCCTCTCTTCCAGCAGACTAACTGGCACGGACCGCCGCAGCACTCTCCGAGTCAGTTACCACACTCGCCTTGGTTGCTGTTCTAGTCACCACAAGCCTCCCAGGGACAGACACGAACCCATTCTGAATGGGATACAGGCCTACGGACCTCATCTTCTAATCCTATCCGGGCACCTTCACCGAACCCGTTATTGTAGCCTTCTATCTTTTTATCATGACAATAGATTCTCCTTCTCTTGGAAAGTTTTGTTTTCTGAACGCACATAAATACATGTAACATCATTTTGCAGTATACATACATGTATTTTATACCTACTATAGTACTCGTGGGCCTAATGTATCATAATGCAACTTATTTTTTTTTAATTGCGTAGGCTTTACACTGCCCATCTGGGCCTAATGTATCATAATGCAACTTATTTCTTTTTAATTCCGTAGGCTTTACACTGTCCATCTACTGTATACTATTATAACATCATACTTCATGAACTAGCAAGTGAATTAACTAATGTACATGTACAAGTACGCTACCGTGACGTATTTTTTCCGAATAATGGCCGCACCTTTCCTATAACAGTTTGTAATAGTAACTGGCCACGCATACGGTTTACTTGTATAAGCAAGTCCGTGTATTATAAAGTTCTGTGCACTATTAGGCATATATGCGGTATCTGATGATAATAGGATGTATAAACTTAATATTACCAGTGTAGTTAATTCCCGCATAAACTTAAGTATTTTTTAAAACACACTGAATACAATATTGAATGATAAAATGTTTCTATTTCAATTACTGTATGCAAAGGTGTGCAAGGTAGGCCTAAAGGTAAGGTGATATACAATGTAGCCTAAAGGTCTCATGGGGCTACCAGTCTTTCTTGCCAAGAGACAGCTCCAGCAGGGGACACGTAGTAATGGGACAGGTAGTCTCTTTGATCCTTTGCCTCTCCCTGGGAATGGTGTCCATGTAGAGGCTTCAGTCCATGCACTTGCTGGTCAAGCCTCCATCGACCGTGGATCAGATCATGCGAGTCCGGATCCTCTCCATCCACTTCCGGAATCGCATGTGGGTATCGGGTGAAGATGAGATTGTGTAGCACACAGGCGCACATGGTGATCTGGATGATGTTGTCGGGATGCTGCTGCAGTGTAATCAGGAAACATCGGAACCTGTGGGATAATATTCCAAAGGCATTCTCCACAACACGACGGGCGAGGGATAGCCTGTAGCTGTAGATGCGTTCTCGGCGGACTTGTGATCGATGGGAGAAGGGTTTCATCATCCAGGTGCGAAGTGCGAAGGCGTCATCACCCACAAAGTGATAGGTCACAGGCTTGTTGTCACCAGGTAGAGGTTCAGGTTGAGGCACTCCAGCTCTATGGTCCTCCATAGCTTTGTGCAGCGAGCAGTTACTCCATGTTCCTCCATCAGACGCACTGCCTTCTGCCCCGACATCCACGTACAAGAACTTGTAGTTTGCATCTGCCACTGCCATGAGAGCGATGCTGTGGTAGCCCTTGTAGTTGTAGTAGTAGGAGCCCGCATTGTGCGGCTTCTTCATGGCGATGTGCTTACCGTCCACAGCCCCCAGGCAGTTGCGATAGTTCCATCTTGAACTGAACCTGGAAGCTACCTCCTTCCACTCCTTCTCAGTTGTCGGGCAACGGAGCACTTCGTCCTTGTAGATAGAGATGATGACCTGACAGACTTCGGGGATAAACTTGCAGATCGTGCTTGCTTCAACTCTGAAGCTGTATTGCAAACTCGCATAGGAATTTCCAGTTGCTAGAAAGCGAAGAGTGGCAGCCAGCTTGAGTCCAACGTCGAGCGGTTCCCTCATGAAGGTTGACTGCTTCTTGAGATGAGGGGTCGCCTTCTCCACCATCTCCTGGAACAGGTCCGGTGTGATCCTGTTGTAGCCTCTTTGATCTTCTTTATTGAGTTCAGACAATAACGTATCGTAGTGACCGAATTTGTGTCTTCTGGTCAGCCACTTCCTGACCCACACTTTCCTCGTAGTCCTTCTTTGAAGTGGATCTTGCTTCCTTTTGTCTTGTTTCTGTTCCTCCTCAACAGTGGCCGCAGCAGCTGCGAGGTACAGGTACTTTCTTCTCTTTACGATGAGAGTGTCACTAGCACTCAACATGGTGCTCCACACGCTAGCCAAAATGGGATGCACTGTGCAGAGATCCCATTTATATTTCCCGAGCAAAGATTGCCGCGAATTCCCAGCCTAGTCGCGTCAGTGCGGGAAGTGCGCAAACCATGCGGAAACAGTGCGGGAACACCGTTCCCGACTGGCACGACTTCCCACGCTGATGCGGGCTCGGTGTCGCACGAGCTGCGTGACCTGTTCGTAAACCGTTCACGACTAGTGCACGCCAAGTTTGCACTTTGCCACGACTCAATTCGTGGCAATGCGTGTTACTAGTTCGTGAAAGTGTCAGTCAGCCTAAAGACAACGATGACGATGGTACTTTGTTGTTGAAGAAACAGTGACATCAATCACGAAAATCAATGAAAAAAAGAAAACTCTTTAATGAATGTACAGACGAAGCACGAACAACCGACCGATGCGTTGATGTTTAGAATCCTACTACTGATGGGGGCTTCGCATTGCCCCTTCGGCCACAATGAGACATGATGGAGCGAGATCGGTGTAGAAATGGAGACTGTGTGACTCGGATTGTAACTGGATTTTCGCAAATATTTCAAATCGTACGCACAATCGGGGATTTCAGGTGTTTTTCAAATGTAGCAATCAGGAGCTCCAGGAAAGGTATTTTGAAATTTCTTTCTACTGGGGGCCTTGGCAATATGCCATGCGGATCATAATGAGCCTTGAACGAGCAATATCAGTGAAGAAATGAAGGCTGTGAGTCGGGTTGGAACTCATTCACCTGAAAAGCGATGTTTCTGTATATAGGACGGATTAGGGGTGTTCTGGGGCGTCAAGAAATTAATTTTGAAATTTCCTACTACTGATGGCGGCATCGCATTGCCCCTCCGGCCACAATGAGACATGATGGAGCGAGATCGGTGTAGAAATGGAGACTGTGTGACTCGGGTTGTAACTGGAAATTCGCAAATATTTCAAATCGTACGCACAATCGGGGATTGGTGTTCTTCAAACGTGGCGCTCTTGGGGCGCCAAGAATGGCATTTTGAAATTTCTTTCTACTGGGGGCCTTAGCAATATGCCATGCGGATCATGATGAGCCTTGAAAGAGCAATATCGGTAAAGAAATGAAGGCTGTGAGTCGGGTTGTGATTCACAGTTTTCTTTTTTTGGTGATGTCTTTTTTCTTTTTCTCAAAATTTGGTTTTTTTATTGTAGGGCTTTTTGGTGCACGATGGTCTTGGGGGTTAAGAGTCGTTTGAAGAAACTTTGTCAAAAAAAATCGACTTAAAATTCTCATTTTTTCGGGATTTATGACTATGGCAATTTATCTTTTATAACTTTTGCTGTTTTAACTCTGGCTGCGTTCTATCAATCTCCGTTGTAGTTTCTGTAAGACTAGAAAAAATTATATATCTAGCAATTGCTGACAATGCTACCTGTATCCCCCTCGAGTTTATTTAATAAAATCAGAAGTGGTATACACAAGTAATGGTGATAAGACCGGTCCAAGACAAGCAAACAAAAAAATAGGTTTCTTTAAATACACCTAAAATTCGTAAATTTAGCCCATTTTTCAGGTTATGAAGGACTAAATTCATAAATTTTGACAATTCTAAAAATTCCTAATTTTCAAATTTTTTTTAAAATCTCAAATTTTGAGATTTCTAATTTTTCTCCTGAAAATCATGACTGTTCTAAGACAACGAAAAAATTATAAAAATTAGAAATCTTAAATTTTGAGAATTATAGTTTTCCATTGCAAATCATGTCTGTTCTAAGACACATCATCAGAAAAATTGGTATTTTTAGGCAACCCTAAATTTATGAATTTTAAAAATTATAAAATTCTGTGACTCAAAATATTTATTAAAAAATGGAAGAAACCTCAACGGGGTCGACGACGGGGATGACGACGGGGACGAAAGGGGAAGAAACTTCTACGGGGATGACGGGGACGACGACGGGGACGAAAATATATCCTTCGTTATCTCAATTAAAAATGACTGAATTGAATAAAGAAAAATATAAAGATAGAGTACGTTATATGAAAGAAGAGGAATCTCAATTAATTTTAAGATTAGAGCATTATTATAAATTAAGAAAGAGATGGTCTAAAGTTAAGAATGTAACACAAGGCATTAGAATATTTTTAACAGTAAGTTTAGGAGTTTTAACAATTGTTATATCTTCTGGCGCTCTTACAATGCCTGTCGTTGCTACAGCTTTGACAGGTACGGGTGTTTTTACAACTTCACTTATTAGAATGTTAGATAAATCTTTAATAACTAAGAAATGAAAATCATTTAAAACTAAACATTTACATATTAAAGAAGTATATGAAAAATTACATTACTACTTTCAAAGAGTATGTGATGATAATGTTATTACGCTAGATGAGATTGAAAAATTTGATCAAATAGCTAATGAAGTAAATCAAATATCATTTCAATTACAGTCAGAAAAAGTTAATGATAAGAATAAACAGGATGGCAAAATTTCTATTGAGGAAACTGATAAAATTTTTTTAGAAGAACTAAAAACTTTATTAAACAAAACTTTAGACGACAAAGCAATAAAAAAATAATTTGTTCAGTAAAATGTTTTTGTTGTATTCCAATGCTACCACAAAATTCAAATATTACATTTTAAAAATGGATCAAAAAAATAAATAAAGTATAAAAATATAATGTAATAAAAAAATATAATATAAAAAATGGATAAAATTAAAGCTGATCATCAAAGAAGAATTCAACAATTAGATGAGTTAATAAAATAAAGAAATATTATGAAAAAAATCATCTTCAACATAGAATGAAAAAAACTGGTATACAATCTGATATGTTTGAAAATGTAAAATTAACTGAAGAAGTAGAAACTGATTTTGAAAAAACTGCTGAACCATTTAAAACTCTTGAAAAAGAACTTGCTAATCAGGATAAACGAGTTAATATAACAGATCCAGTACTTAAAACATTGCTAGATGATTATGGTTTGTTAGAAGCAAATATCGATAAAAAATTACCAAAATCTATGGTATTTGAACATTCTACTTTCTTCTTAGATAAAAAATTATTTGCAAGATTCTATCTTGGTGGAAAAGAAATATTTCCACAACCTTTTCGAGGTTTAATTTTTTCACCAGATAAATATTCTTTTAATTTAGATAGAAATTTTGTAGATCTTTTAAGAGGAGCAGATTTAAAAAATTATGCTGTAGAAGATCTCATAAAATATAAAGCTATGTTAGATAGAGTTGGTGTAGTAAAATCTCTTAGACGTTATAAACAATTTAAAAATTTATTATCAACGGCACCTAAAGTAGGAAAAGGTTATAAAAAAACAACTGTATTTTTACCAGATGATCCACAAGAATTACTAAATAGATTAAATATTTTAATATCTGCAATAAAAGAAGGACACAATTCTAGTTTCAATGAAATTCATGCTATATTGAAAAGATTATTAGAAAAGAAGATTATAAATGAAGAGGGTTGTAAAAGTATAGCTGAAATATGTTGTTTTTAATTTTTATAAAAAAAATATTTAATTCCAGAGGAAAAAATATTTAATTCCAGAGGAAAAAATATTTAATTCCAGAGGAAAAAAATATTTAATTACAGAGGAAAAAATGTTTAATTCCAGAGGAAAAAAAATTTATAAAAAAATATTTAATAAAAAATATTTATCTAAAACATATTTGATAAAAATATTTAATAAAAAAAATTATAAAAAATATTTATCTGAAGAATGTGTTCGAGAGAATTATCATCAGCAGAACTAGAAAAAATTAATAATCATTTAGAAAATCTAACAGAGATTTTGGGTTCGTCAAAATTTAGTACGACGTTAAAAATTATAGCAACTACTTCATCACACACTTGTAATTTAGAACCCATTCTACATTTGGAACAAAATAAAAATTATCAAATTGCATTGACTAGTTTCTCCACATTTAACACTATTCAAACCGTTATCAAAGATGTGAATGATCAATTTAGATATTCTACTGATAAAGGCAAAACGTGGAAAATACTAACTTTTCTTCCTGGTTCCTACGAAGTTGAATCAATATCAAATGAAATTAAGAGACATTTAGGTATACCATTTAAAGATAAGAAACAATTACATTTCGCAGTTGAACCGGCAGTTAATAAATGTTCTCTTACTTTAGACGAAAATCATCAAGTTGATTTTAATCATGATAGATCATTGTCAAAACTATTAGGATTTAATAAACAAACCTATAGTCAAGGTTATCATTTAGGTGAGAAGATTCCAAAAATAGATGAAATAAATTCAGTTGTTGTACATTGTGA
The DNA here is from genome assembly GCA_907163375.1 of Prostheceraeus crozeri. NCBI lineage: Eukaryota > Metazoa > Platyhelminthes > Polycladida > Euryleptidae > Prostheceraeus > Prostheceraeus crozeri. The sequence goes on from CAJQUW010011165.1 coordinate 53,563, forward strand.
CATTATTGAAGGAGGATATATAAATGGTAAATTGTCAAATTTAATATTCAGTTTTTCAGCTTTTACTGTACCCATTGGTTATAGATTAAACGTAATTCCACAAACATTAATATATTTCCCTATTACAAGAAAAACTACTGACAACATTAGCATTAGAATCACGGATGAGAAAGGACAAGAAATAAATTTTGGAGGTGAAGAGATTATGATAGATCTTTTGGTTAGAGAAGTTTAACTTTCTTCTTCTTAAAAATAAAAATTTTTTATTAAAAAATGAGTGAAGTGCCCCCATTAAATTAAAAAAAAACTCAAATTTAATCATCATCCAGATTTATCCAATAAAGTTTTGTCAGTTATTTGTGGAAGATCAGGATGTGGAAAAACATATTTATTATTTAAATATTAACGACTCCAAATTTTTTGGATTATAACATAGTTGATAGCCTGATGCGGGAGGTAGTTCTTCATCGTCGATCAAGAAAAGAAATCAATGTAGGCACTCCCTTTAATTACGGCTGTTTCAAAGTAAAATAAAATTAAAATAGTTTACAAAACAGCAATCGTTTCGTGACCCAGTCACAGCGTCAGTGCTAGATGAACTGCAACGTCTAGAACTGACGCTGCGACTGGGTCACGAAACGTTTGCTGTTTTGTAAACTATTTTAATTTTATTTTACTTTGAAACAGCCGTAATTAAAGGGAGTGCCTACATTTATTTCTTTTCTTGATCGACGATGGATTATAACAATCTTATAATTTATACAACAACAGCAGAACAACCCGTCTATCAATTTTTAAAATATGGATTTGAAAATAATCTTAAAAAAACAGCAATTGCTTCTTTATTCGAAGAATATAAAAAATCTGAAGATGAAGAGGAAATAAGTTGGTGGTGTGAAGAAGCAGCGAAAAATAATCAGTTATTAGAATCCAAAAAAAGCATATAAAGATACAATTAATAGATGATAGTGGTAACATGCAAGATCCTAGTAAACTAGATAAAACAATGAAACAATGTGTAATTTTTGATGATTGTGTTAATGATAGAAATCAGTCAGTTCAGAGAAATTATTTCACAAGAGGTAGGCATAACAACTGTAGTGTTTCTTATTTAACACAAAGTATGTATTCATTAGACGGAAGTTTTATTAGAAAGAATGCCAACATATTTATACTATTTGAAATAAATGCAAGAAATTTATGTGATTTGTTAAGAGATTTATGTATAAGAGATAAAGATGAATTTAAACATTCGTGTAATAATGTTTGGTCAAAAGATTATGGCTTCATTACAATTAATATTGATAAAAAAATTCATGATTAGGTCATCGAACAATTGTTCACAGAGTGATCGAATAATTTATTTTCACAGAGTGATTGCAATGATTAATTTTTTTTCTGGATTAAAATTTTTTTCTGGATTAATGAATTTTTCTTAATCTTTTGAAATTAGAAAATTGAGAAATTTGAAAATTAGAAAATTTAAAAGGTAAAGTAGTTATTCCATCAGGTAAAATTTTCTTTTACCATCAAATGGATCTAATGCTAATTTATGTTCCTCCTTTGAATACATTTTATGTTTCTTTGAATTAAGTCTATAATTACATGCCGTTTTTATTTCATTATTAAATAATGCATTCTTATAATCTTGAAATGTTATTTGGTTAGCCACTGATGCCTTTGAAATTCCTTTTAATGCTTTAGATGTTTTTGAATTTGTTTTAGACAGAGTTCGTGTTATAATAACATTTAGATTTTAGAAATACAGCTTCTGTTATGTACTCCTCATTTCCTTCTAGTTCATCTTTTACTTTACATAAATCAGAAGGATGAATGATATCTTTTATTTTATTAATTTCTTCATCAAGTGAAAAATTATACGGCATTGTTAATTCTAAGAAAACGGAATCCGTATCTGTAAAGTGTAATTTATGGTTTTCGCCATAAGCAGGTGCTAAATAATCATATATAAATGTATACATAAATAGTTTAGCTAATCCTAATATAGTGAATCCTATAAAATTAAACTTGTCATGTTTTACAGTGCTTTTTCTTAGATGTACAGCACGTAGATTATCACTGAATCTAGTAGTTCTTTTATATGTAGGTTTCCTTGTTAAATTTTGAAACCTATCTTTATCATAAACTATTTCAATATTTTGTCTATTACGCACATTTTCTAAAGTTTTACCATAAAATGCGTTATTCATTAATTTAAAGAATACGTTTCCAAATTCATCTTTATTTCTTTTAGTTATTCTACGTTTCTCAATATTGAATTCTATATAATTTTTAACCATTTAGATTTTTGATAAACTAGTTTTCGATGTATTTTGGTGAGAATCACTCCATGATCTAAATACCAATCTAACATTCTTCCTTCAACAAAATGCTTTTCTTTATTACTTTGTGTTAACATAAGTTTTTTTGTTGGCCTGTATTTCTTAGGAATTAAAGATTTTTGATAATCTGAAAAATCTTCTATATTGGGAATTTTGTTTTCGGGACAGAAGGGAAAATATTTTGTATTATCTTTTATATAATCGGGGTATGCTAAATCAACTTCATAGACAAAACCATAATTATTTTCACCATCTAATGTAGGTTCGTATTCAAGAATGGTACTCCATGCCATTTCACCTGTAGGCAATTCTTGTATCATGCAAGAAGAATATAAGCTATCAAAATCATAATACAACAAATAGTTTTCTCTCATAAACTCATCAATTGCATTGTCACGTTCTACTCCTTCTCGTTTCGTTCGAAAAATTTCTAATACTTTTTATTTTTCTTCTGGAGATAAAGGTTTTATTATTCCATATTCTTTTGGATTTACTTTTTTATAGCATTTAACACATCTATTACCTAGAACAGATGGAACTCCACCTCTAATTCCAGATTCAAGGAATAATAATTTATCATATGTATTTTCTTTATAATGTTTAAGTTTAACATTTTTATGTTTTAATCCTGATAACCATGTTAAACCTGGTGTAAAATAGCAATAACATGGATCTATTCCGTAATATTCTATACACAGATCACGAAAGTTTTCAAAAAGATCAGCAAGGATTAATACATCTATCTGAAGATATTTCATCGTATAATCATACATTGTTTTACAATTTAATTCTTTCCAATTTTTTTTCAGCTTCTGCATAATCCTCTTCAGATAGTTGTGATTGTTTTAATGTCGATTTAAATTTATTTATTGGAGGAAGTTTTTGTTCTTGCATCATTTCATTTATTCTAGCGATATCTCCAGTTGTATATTCGTATGGAAATATTCCTTTTAAAGGTTTTAAATTATATTTACTTAATATTTTACATTGTTCAGGTTTCAAAGTTTTTCCCATGACCTCTAATGAATAAGGAGTAAAAAATCTAAATGCATCTAATATTCTAATACAACCAAATTGCATTGAAAAATATTCTTCTTCTGTTTTACATAGTACGTTCGTTCTTAGTTGTTGTTGTAATTTTTCAGATGAAAATAAATCTTTCATTACTAAATGGAAATCATATTTAGAACCATTGTAGAAATATAAAGGTACAAAGTTATATCTAAACTTATTTGCATTAAGATAACAAGAATTATGTGCTGCACTTCTATATAATCCATTTAGAGGATCACGATCTTTTACTTTATCAATATATCTACCTCTGCCACTTTTATAATTTTTTGTAAATTCTTTTCCACAGAAATAACATTTCGTTTCATCAATAAAATGATATTTTTCTTTATGCGTTAATGGAAGCATTGGTATATTTGTTTCAAGTAATTGTGAAAAAATATTTTGTAATTCTTCTATTTTCTTTGTAAACATTTCTGAACTATCTTCACCATAATAATCAATGTATCTTGATTTAAATAATCTAGGATAACTTGAATGAATATACATTCCCCAAAATAATGGTTTTTGTTCAAATAAAAATTATTCTTTACTTTGTTCAGGTGCACTTTTTTCATATTTACCATTTTCAGAATTTTTTAACATGTTGACATTATATGTTTCAAAATCACAATAAATAGTAAAAGGTATTTTATTTTTAAAATAACATTTATTATATATCAAATAATCTTTATCAGGAAAAGTATTATTAACTGCTTCATTTTGTTGACAATTCTCCAAATGTCTATTCATTTCTTCTTTAGTTCTAAAGCTCGTCATACATTGGAGACAGGGAAAATTAGCATTATCTGAAGTTTTTGTAAATATAGAAATATCTTTACACAATATAAAATGTTCCTGATAATATATTATATTTGCTTGTGGTGGTTGCTTTGTTAATTTTAATTTTTCAATTTGATCTTGATGTATTTCACGTGTTAAATCAATATGTCTTGTAAGATCATTTACAGTTTGATAATATTTCTGCTGAATTATTTCTAACTGTTGTTCATATTCTTCATTATATTGTTCTTTATATTTTTGTTTACATTTTTGAAAACATTAATTTAATTTTAGATTATCTTCATTTAAATTTTGATTGTCTTCATTTAATTTTAGATTATCTTCATTTAATTTTTGATTGTCTTCAGTTGATTTTTGATTGTTTTCATTTAATTTTTGAATTGTTTCTAGCGTATTTTTATATATCTGTGTATATTCTTGTAGTAACATTTTTGATTGTTGATCATAATTCGTTTTACATTTTTGTAAACTTTTTTTAAATTTTGTAATTTTTGTTGATATTCTAAAGATAAAGATGAATAATTGGACGTAGTCATAATAATACGTCCTTTATAATTATTATGATTAATCATTATTGGTGATAATGTTTTAACAATTTCAAATTTTTCAGTACATATTATAATTCCTTGGTAAAAAATATTATGATGCATATAATTTCCTCTTTCATTATATATTATTTCTGATTGACATAAATTTTTATTAGCTAAGTAAATTTTTTTAGAATCTGAGTGAAATGGAGTAATATCACCAATAGAAACATACTTCACATTTAATTCAAAAACATTTACTTCTATTAAATTTTTATTCTTTTAATGAAACTTATTAACTTATCATAATCATATGGAAATTTATCTCAGCCATCAGAGAGATCAAATTCATTTATATATATATGATATGGTGCAGGATGTAAATGTGCTATAATACTCCATAGAAAACAAAAATCATCTTTATTCTGTATGTTGATTATTTGTGGTGAACTAAAAGGCAAAGGAACATAACTACCGCCAGTATTAATTTTATATTTGTTAATTGCTATTTTCTTGGTTACTATTTTAACAATCTCCAACCAGATTCACGTAACTGGGCTTCAATTATACAATTTCCTAATTTATATAACATTGATTCAAATATGGGTTGTATTTCATTTACATTATGAATTTCTTGTGAATTTGTAAAATGCCCCTGTAGTATTTCTTCAGGAACTCCATCGGATTCAGTTTTTGTATAAAGTACTTCTACATTCATATAACATTTAAAAGATTTCTTAAATATTTTGTAAAAGTTTAATAATACATCATAAAAAGTTTCACCGGTTTCATTATATTCAACAGACTCATCAAATAAATATTTTAAATCAGATACAGTTTCATCAAATTCATCTATTTCATTAAATTCATCAGTATCATTAAATAAATATCTTACATCTGTTACAGGTTCATCTTCACTATTAAAAACTTTTTTATATTCCGAATGTGAATAATCATCAAATATTTTTTTAACTTTTATATCAGCAGGTAATGTTTCTAGATAGTTTTTGTAATTATTTAATTTTGATATATTTCCTTCATCAGCTCGATCTACATTTTGTAAATGCATTCTACTTTTTAAATGAGATTGATAACTTCTTTTTGTTTGTAACTGTCTTTTACATAAGATACAATAAAACTTTTCCACTATTTATTTTTTTAAAGAAAAAATTTGTGTTTTAATTTCATTCAAAAGATCTTATGAATTTTAGATTAATTTAGATTTATTTAGATTAATATATATTTAAATAAAAGTAGGAAGATTTAATTGATGCAGTGTTTTTAAATCATAAACTGTTAAATGTTCTTTATTAATTAACCACCATAAGTTATTGTATGCTAAAAATACTCTGAAACTTCGCAAACAAATTGGAAAATCATTTGTTTTAGTGTATCTTGATATATGGTGTTTTATTTGATAATCGTTGACAAACTGCATATATCTGTGATGGTAGTAAATTTAACTTCTTGTTTAGGTGTAAGTGGATTAGCAGGATGTTGATAATTTTTCAATACTGGTACATGTTCTATCTTCTACATTTTTTCGTGTAACTTTTTTTCGTATAAATTTTTTCTCCAAGATTCATTTATCGCATCCATCATTTTTTTAGAAAAAAAATTAGATCTAAAAAATTATGTCTAAAAATGTATATCTAAAAATTTATATCTAAAAATTTATATCTAAAAAATTATGTCTAGAAAATTATATCTAAAAAATATAATTAATTAATTATTTCATTCATCCCTGTTACAACTGGTTTTATATCATTATATATTTCTTTTGATTCGGCGATTGTAGATTTAGCTGTAGCCAATGTAGATTTAGCTTCAGATATTATTGGTTTTGCGTTTTTTAAGACATTTCTTACATTATCAATTCCAGTTTTTAAATAGTTTAATGTATCATTATCTGTTAATCTGTTGGGTATTGGTATTTTAAATTTTGCATTTGAATAATGATCGAAGTAAAAATAAAATGTTTCAGGAATAATTTTTAGTGGTACTTTTGCTTCAGCTTCTAAAAGGATAATTATTTGTTCTATGTCTTTAGATGATAAATTACTCATTTTCTCATATTTTCTAATATCAAAATCTGCAGAATTATTATATATATTTTCTTTTGTATCTACTAATATATTTAAATCTTTATCATACACTTGCATTGGCATAATTATAGTATTAACCCGTATTATTCCATATTCAATATTTGTATAATTTGATAAAGTCATGGGTAGTTTATGATTTTTCTCGATATCTTTAAGCAATCCTGGGTTATTATGTGTAGTTGTATAAAAAATTTCAATATTTTCTCTAATCTTATCATATACATCACAAGCTTTATGTGCTAATACAACTATTCGTATATAATTATGTCTTCCTTTTGTAACTACTTCTGACATATTTTTTTGTTTTGCTAAACTTGCAACATCATCTAAAATTAATAAAGAATTTTTTTCAGGTGTACCAGCAAGAGGTTTCATATCTTCGAACATTCCTAAATTATAGTGATCATAAACATTTGAAAAATTATTCCACTCTTCCGTATGCATGCACAAAATATGTACATCCGTTTCATCTTTGAAATGTTCTTTTATGTATTTTTTAATAAATGTAGTCTTACCACTTCCAGTTTTGTCGTAAACAATGAAATGTAAATTTTCTTTATTCAATCTACCTTGTGGAATATATTTTTTTCGCTGGTTTTTTCTGCAGCTTTATCTTCGTCAGTTTTCCATCCTTTAAAATTTTCAACTTCTTTGTTATAAAAATTTATCTTTTTTTGTTTTTTTGTAGGAAAAGAAGACTAATTTATTTAAAAAATATGAAAACAATATATCATAACACAAAAAATTATTATTTTTGTACAATGAAATTTTAAAATATCCAAAGACGTGAAAGATCTGAGAGAACTACTTTTTTGTTAGAAGAAGAATTGGGGAACAAAATTTTTTTTACCGGTGGTTCTCCTAAATATTTTTCCGGTGGTTCTCCTAAATATTTTTCCGGTGGTTCACCTAAACATTTTTTATTATCTATAATATTATTAAAATGTTTTAAGTATTCTACCTCATCTTTAATTGGATCTAAATCTCGAGGGGTTGGCGTATCTTCAAAATCAGTATCTTCTAAAATTTCTATAATATTATTTAATGCCTCGCGTGATTTCCATCGCCTTAGTTTTCTACTGTATGCACGACGACTTTTAATATGATAATTACTTTTATTTATTACACATTCATCATTATTTATTTTATTTTCATTATTATTCATAACCGGAGGATACAATTCTTCCAAATTTTCTATTTGAGTCATCTTTCATTTTTTTAAGTAAAAATTTTAAAAATTATTATTTTTTAATTCCGGACTAGCATTATTACACTCCTATGAGTGTATTTTACCTCTGTAGGATATCCGGAATGTATCGGAAATAAACCGGAATATTGTTCCTACACTCAAAAGAAGTATTTCCGAGTCTCTCCTCTCTTCCAGAATGCTTAAGACTTATGTAAGAATAAAATTTTTTTATCTCTAAATAAATTATTTTAGTACAAATTATCATTATTAATATTTAAATCAGGACAAATTGTTACATGTTTTGGAAAATTTTTCTTCAATATAATTTTTTTGACAACCTCTACACTTTATTTTTTCTTTTTAACAATCCCTACACTAATATTTACTATCATAAAACTCTGACTTCTGTTTCATAATTTGACAATTTGTACATTGTCTTGTAGAACTTATACAAGAATTATGATGATTAGTAATTCCTTGACTTGCAAAATATTTATTGCAATTACGACATAGCTTATCTTTCATATTATCTTCTTTAACCTCCTCTGATTGTTCACATAATTTTAAATGACGTGCAAAATTTTTAGACGCTATATTTTTATTACAACCAGAACATTTTTTTTCGTATTACATTCCATGGTTTTCCTGGATTCTATAAATTTATTAGATTCAATACCTTGATGATTTTTATTTTTTTGAGGCATATTAATTTCTTCCTGATTGGGATCTACATAATTATTATTTTGAGCTACATGATTATTCGGAACTACATCATTATTATTTTGAGCTACATGATTATTTTGAGCTACGTTATTATTATTTTGAGCTACATGATTATTCGGAACTGCATAATTATTATCAAGCCTACGTTATTTTTTCTAGCTGTATAAAGATTTTGTCCTTGTTGAGGTATAAACAAATGTTGTAATTGTTGTACTTGTTGTAATGGTTGATTAAATGGGATATTTTCATCGGGTTGAATATTTTGATGAAATTGTTCTCCGATATGTTTACCACATGGTCTGTGTTTTAGATGAGAATATAATAACGCTTGATTTAAAAAACGCATCATACAAACTTGACAAATTTGAGTCATTTCCATTTTTTTATTTTTATTTTTATTAGAAAAAAAATTATTTTTATTTTTATTAAAAAAATAATTTTATATTTTATATCATATCTTTCATGTGAGAATAATAATTTTTTTAATTTTTTATAATAGAAAAAATTTGTGATGTAAAATATTTTTTTATTGTTAAAAAAATGATGTTACCAAATGTTGGTGTGGAGGTGCATATATCCCGAATAATCGTGAATCAGAAATAGAAAATTATATCATGAAAACTGGAGACGTTTTATCTGGCCCATTACATCTTTCTATTCCTCCGCAACAAAATACAGAGTTAACAAATAAACAACATGTTGATATACAAATCAATGACTTAAGAGAAAAATATATAATAATGATGAATGAATTAAAATTCCTTAACCTTAATGACAAATCATTTTCGAAAAATTATTGAAACTTGATAGAAAGGATAGAGAGCTAGAAGTATATATAGCAAAACTTTTTAAAAGATTTCAGAGCAATCAAAAATTTTAATATTACTTTCTATAAATTTGAAATCTGCAGTCATTAAAAATAAACATCAGATACAACTATTGAAAGAACAATTAGAAAATGAATTAGACAAACTTCATAAAGAAATTTTTAAAAATTTAAATAAGTTACAAGCTACATTCCAAAAAAGTGTTGATGAATTAAGATCTAAAAATTACTCAACAAATGAAAAAGATGAATAGAATAATAAATGAAGTAAACTCACTTAATCAAAAAGTCGAGCAAATAAAAAATATGAAAATCAATTAAAGAAACATTTGCAAGAAAAATCTAAAGGAAATAAAGAACAGCTAGAACCTGCTAAAAATCAGTTAGATGTTCTTAAAGTTCAATTGAATGCTCTTAAAACGGCGTTGAAGATGAATCAGCAGAAAATGCAAGTTAATAGAAAAGAAATTAAAATACATCACACGACGTTGACGCAATAGATAAAGTGCAACGGAAAATTAATAAAGTCATCACGCGGTTGTTGTCCGTTCACACACGTAAATCTTAATAGAACCTTGTTCAGAGGCTTTAGCCGATCATAAACATAAATATTTTTTCCCAAAAGTCAAATTTTTTCATAAGAAATGCCTGTAGTTTATAAACACAATCTTAAAAAATTTGCTTCAAATAAAAGAATTGCCCATGAACCACGTATGAATCTTGTTTGTCATTATAAAAATATAGAAACAGTTCACAAAGAAGGACCTGGTGTAAACAGCGGAGCTGGAATATTTTCTGCCATCAGTGATAATATAGGTAATGTCGCTAATATTTTTAAAAATAGTAAAGATTTGATTACATCTGCTGCAAAATGAGCAGCTGCAATAGGTAGTACAGCTAGTGCAATATCGAATGTTGTTAAGTCACAAAACGAACTTAAACAACTAGAAACTATTCGTTAACTTAAGAATGATTCTGAAGAACTAAGTAAATTAAAAAATTTTCAGAGATAACAAAAAACAAAATTGCTAACCTAGCCGCGGCAGGTGAAACCTTGAGGAGTAGTTCTCCGTCTGAAAATAGTAAATTAGTAGATTTTTAGTAGATTTAGTAGATTTTTTTCAGTAAATTTTTCTAGTAAAATTTTTTAGTAAATTTTTTTAGTACATTTTTTTAGTAAATTTTTTCTGTGTGTGAGAAAAAAACAAAAAAGTCAAATTATTTTTTATAAAAATGTCTTTGCTGATTGAAGATAAATTTAAATTAGACGATCCTCCGCTCGTCAGTTACAGTCAAAAAAGAGTGACTATATAAGAATTGCTATGAATCACGGATCTTCTAGTAGAGTAAATACTGGAGGAGATTTAATCTTTGAAGTTGATAATCAACAAAGTTATTTATATTTACCTGATTCCTTTTTACACTGTGAATGTTCTTTATATAGTGATGCCGATTTTACAACGCCATTACCAGATACCGATAATATTGCATTAGAGAATAATTTCTTTCCAAGATTATTTACACAAATGCGTTTGGATGTTGCAACTCAAAATATAGAAACAATAAGTGATTGTCCAGGTTCGATGCTTCGATTTGTGGCAATTGGTGAAAATAATAAAATGCATGAAATCGAAGGTTGGTTTCCTGATACCAATGATGGTATAATTGTTGATGATTTAACTCACACTGGAACAGATGCCGCAGGAATTGCGAAAGATGTAGAAAATATTGCAAAACATTTAAATAAAACAAATAATACTGCATATAAAGAAAGACGTGAGTTCAACAAAAAAAGTAAACAGACAGTTAATTGGTCATTGTCTCCATTATTCGGATATTTAGATTATAAGAAAACATCATATCAATTAAAATTTAAATTAATAGCATTTAAATTCTATCATTAATATCATCGCACAGCAAATAATGAATTAATCTTTTATGGTAAGACTGGAAAAAAGCATATTTAAAAATTGATAGACTTGAATGGTGGATAAATCATATTACTCCTAGTTTAGAGGTTGAATCAACTATTGCGAAAAGATTAAATACTAACAAACTAATTCCAGTAAATTTTCTAGAGCGTATTGCAGGTTCTGTAACTTTTTCTGAACAAAGATTTAATTGGCATTTTACAAGAACATCGAATACTCGAAGATATTTATTACTAACTTTTCAAAGAAATAATTCTCCAAGTTTTAATAAGAACAACAATCCTTTTCATATTAACACAATTCGAAGTTTACAAGCTGCTTTAAATCAAACCCGATATCCTATTGATCCAATAGGATTCGATGATACCGATAATCAATTTATGGAAGGATATGATGCTTATAGAAATCTTTGTATAGAATTTGGAGTTGAACCACAATTAACTCCTGGAGATTGGAGACATTTATATCATATTTTCTGTTTCGATTTAAGTGCACAATCAGAAGATATTATTAAAAAAGCTTGTGATGCAACAATTAATATTGAAAAGAAAGATTCCACAACTTCATTGATGGCTGATGGTTTATTGCTAGAAGATGCAAACTATTCTATTGAAATTCTTAATGGAAGGATTGTTAGGATTAATTATATATTAATTATTTTTAATAATTAGTAATTAGTAATAAAATTTTTTTAGCAATTAGTAATAATTTTTTTTAGTAATTAGTAATAAAATTCTTTCTTAACTAGAATAGATTAAAAAATTCTGAACTTAAGATTTTTTCCCAATATATTTTTTTTATTAAAAATGTCGCAAGCGAAAAGTAATAATAATAATAATAATAAAACTGTTGAATGAAAACTACGTAACATTGTTGACAAAAATACACCTAAAACTTTTACGATTAACAAAAAGAATTATTACATAAGTAAACCAAATTAATAGAAAATATTAAATTACAAGAAGAAAAGAATGGGGGTATTCTACCGTTAACTCCTCTAATAATAGGTGGCATAGCAGCTGCAGGAAGTGTTGCAGGTGGAACAGCTGGTATTGTCCAAGCAGTAAATAAAAATAAATCAGAGAAGGCAGCATTAGAAGATCAAAAACGTCATAATAGAGAGTTAGAGAAAGTTGCTAGGGGTGAGGGAGTAGTAGATAATTTTATTATTAAATTAAATTTAGTTGATGAAGGAAAACGAGTTCTTAAAAATATTCTCCACAATGTTGATGACTTGATAGAAAAAAAAGAAACTAAAGATGGTTCTAGAATATATCTAAGTCCTAGTATGATTAGATAAATATATTTTTTTATGTTGTTATAAATATTTTTTATCTCTAAAATGAATTCTACAAATTCTGCAAATTCTACAAGTTCTACAAATTCTACAAGTTCTATAAATTCCGAAAATTTAATTAAATTAAAAATTTCTAATTTAGATTTATTGAATTATCTCTTAAAAGTACATAAAACCTCAAATTTTCAGCACACTGGAGGGACATACAAAAAATATCAGAAAACTTTCCCGGTTTTATTTGGAGTAAATATTCAAAAGAAAAACATTTACCTGGTCATAATTTTACTGGGCCCGGTACAAAATTAGATTTAAGATTAAACGATGATAATATACCTAGAGAAAATAGTAAACCAATAAACGGAGTTGATGCAGCAGCTTATAGACACGATTTAGCTTATCGAAATCATGACCTAAGTTCTCGACATGAAGCTGATAGAAAAATGATTCAAGAATTAGATAATATTTAAAATCCTACGTTTAGAGAAAAAATTCAAAAAATGTTTGTTAAGAAAGCTATACAAGCAAAAATGTTGTTCGGTCAGGGTTTCGAAAGTAATGAAACTTGCGCGTCTGAAATTCATAAAGAATATAGAAAGCCTAAATATCTATTGAAAGTAAAAGTGTTTAATAAAGATGATATTTGGAGTGCTGATCTTATTCATATGCCGAATGAAAAAGATTATAAATACGCATTGACCGTTATAGATTTATATACTAGATACGCTTGGTAGAAGCTATTAAAGAATAAAAGTGGTTTATCAGTTAAATATGCGTTTGAAGAAATATTCAGGGAAAATAATAGAAAGCCAAAGAAATTGCTTGTTGATAAAGGATCTGAGTTTTATAACAGAAATGTTAAGTCATTATTTGAAACAGACGAAAGTCATCGCCAAGGCTCAGTTTATTCCACAGAAAAGGCTGGCAAAGCTGTATTGATAGAAAGGTTTAATAGAACATTAAGAAGTAAATTATTTGAGAAATTTACAGAACAAGGTAATCAGAAATGGTTAAAAATAATACCAGGAATTGTTGAGGATGATAACAATAAAATTCATTCAAGTATTGAAGAAACTCCAAATAATGCTTCTAACGATCCAGATTTAATGCGAAAGAAAATATTCGAAAACAATTATTCGAATGAGAGTAATCCAAATTTAGAGAAACGTCAGCCGAAATTTAAAATTGGAGATAGAGTAAGGATATTCAAATACAAAAATAAGTTCGAGAAAGGTTTCGTAGGTTATTGGACTAAAGAAATATCTGAAGTTTGTAAAATAAATCAAACTTATCCGATTACTTATGAAATAAAAGATTTAGATAATGAAGAAATAAAGGGAAGATTTTATGAGAATGAATTACAAAAAACTGAGCTTTAGCTTCGCTGGATTCTTAATTTTTGGAACTAATGTTTCGGGAATTAAACTCCCTTATTTAATTCCCTCATTCAATTCTAACATAATATCTAGAAATGGTACTCCTTCCTGTAATTTAAATAAAACATAAAGACATAATTGTCCGCAATAAGTTGTTCCTGGTTTTTGAATTTGAAAAGTATTGCATGTTCCATTTCCAAGTATTTCTTTTACTTCATTTGTTGGAGGCAATCCAAATGAGTCGAACCAATAGTTCTCAGCCTCCGGGCGGTCGAACCAATAGTTTTCTACATTAGTATTCTTTTGCCCTGCTGACCAATGTACTCCTTTTTTATCTGATGTGTGAAGATTTGTTACAAAATTTATAGATGGCTTATTTTTTAGCAAACGTAATTCACCCCTCATCAATAGGTGAAAATTCTTTATTCCCAATTGATTGCCGATCTTATTTAAATCGAAATTTGTAGTTGTTTGTTTACCTTATTGTTTTCAGAACTCAGTCAGACTTGTCATTTTTCATAAAATAAATTGTTTCTATTATATTCCCGTAAATGCGAAATTAAAAACAACACATGGATATTTCAATTTGGGTAGATGTATATTTGCAAAATGCATCCGCACAAGTCTACAAATATTGATGTCCACGCGTTGAGAGCGAATTTTCGTTCTCCAGTAAAATAAAATAAAATCAGCTACTACTATTTAACTACTTTACAACAATCGTCTACTAACTATAATATTACAAATTGCATGAACAACATGTCCACGCGTGGACAAAGAATTTTCGTTCTCCAGTAAAAGAAACTTAATGCTAATACTACTTTTAATTATTTTAAGCTTCTTTCCAAAAGCTTTGATATTTCCGAAGACAATCTTCTAACAATGATAAATTCGATTTGAAAAACGTAAGGGTACATTAGTCTACAAATCTTCGGAAAAATAGATGCCATCTTACCTAATTTAATTGCAAATGCAATTTCAGTCGTTGAATAAGAAATGTTATTAGTTTGCAATAAATATTGAGAGTTTGCCTTATCCTTTTCACACAGATCTAGTAAATAATTCGCGTGTTTTCCCACGTAGATTTTTATCACTATGTTAATAACGTTATTTTTCTTCTACATCACATAAAGAGTATTTAAATTTGCAATGGCTTTATCAGTATCTCCCGAAGGCTCAACAAAGTCTTTTAAGGAATCCACAAATTCACATCGGGTAGATAAACACGTCGATAATTGATGATGAAGGTTGTCAATTTTTTCGCCCCTTTCTCTTTCTTTCTTTCTTTCACGAGTAAGCGTTTTGCCTTTCTTCTCCGTTTTCTCTCCTTATCAAAAAATATAGGGTCAAGAATAATAGAAAATTTACCCATTTGTTCAATGATGAAAGTGTTATATTCTTCCTTCTTATTATTGGAAATATATCGTTTTGAAATTTCTGCAAATAACTCCGGAAACGTAGCAATAATGTTTGTCTGCTCTTCGATAACTTCTTGTGTCATGACTGATCACAGCGGAGCACACGATACAATGACAGAAGAGAGAGAAATGAAACAGTACAGGTGGCAGATGTTTTGAAGTCATGCGGGTGTGCTGTCGCGCTGACAAAAATTAAAACAAATTGCCTAACGTACAATTAAAATCTAATTGTTTCACAAAGCTGTAGCAACGACAGGAATTGTAAGAGCGCCAGAAGAAATAACAGTTGTTAAAACTCCTAAACTTACTGTTAAAAATATTCCAATGCCTTGTGTTACATTCTTAACTTTAGACCATCTCTTTCTTAATTTATAATAATGCTCTAATCTTAAAATTAATTGAGATTCTTCATCTTTCATATAACGTACTCTATCTTTATATTTTTCTTTATTCAATTCAGTCATTTTTAATTGAGATAACGAAGGATATATTTTCGTCCCCGTCGTCGTCCCCGTCATCCCCGTAGAAGTTTCTTCCACTTTCATCCCCGTCGCCATCCCCGTCGTCATCCCCGTCGTCGACCCCGTTGAGGTTTCTTCCATTTCTTAATAAATATTTTGAGTCACATAATTTTATAATTTTTAAAATTCATAAATTTAGGGTTACCTAAAAATACCAATTTTTCTGATGTTGTGTCTTAGAACAGACATGATTTGCAATGGAAAACTATAATTCTCAAAATTTAAGACTTCTAATTTTTATAATTTTTTCGTTGTCTTAGAACAGTCATGATTTTCAGGAGAAAAATTAGAAATCTCAAAATTTGAGATTTTAAAAAAATTTGAAAATTAGGAATTTTTAAAATTGTCTAAAATTATGAATTTAGTCCTTCATAACCTGAAAAATGGGCTAAATTTACGAATTTCAGGTGTATTAAAAGAAACCTATTTTTTTTGTTTGCTTGTCTTGGACCGGTCTTATCACCATTACTTACACATTGGGGATTTAATAAATGAGGAGTTACCACTCTACCTAATATACTTACTAAGAAGACTTCTTGGTTGTTCATGTTTTTAATTCAATTTTCAGCGGCATGATTTTAGGATTCACAAAGGCGTCTTTTCTTGAATCTGAATAGTGCTGAGTAGCAATATTGACCCATTCACACCTTTTAAAGATCATTTTCTTTAAAGATTGATGTACTTTTGCTCTTTCGATAGAGTATACTTTTTCTTAAATTCAACTCCCTCTGTGAAATTCATGACTATTAACAATTTCAGTGAGAAACCGAATATTACACTGACGAATTGGCTATTAATAAGGCTCACCCATAGGCTCACTCCCTACTCTATGGGCTCACCCATGTCAACAACGCTCTTCGAGCTATTCACCCGGCTGAATTAAACTACAATGGATCTATGCATTGCAAACAATTAACAGAGGGCATTTTAGGGCCAACTGGAATCGATCATCGCATGTCTGTCAGTGTCAAGGATGTTGTCAATGTGCATTAACATACGTAATATATGTCGTTTGTTTTTATTTGCTTTAGCCAATTTTATATCAAATTTTCTGATAATTCATATTTATTTTTCTGTTGTATCACATAATTTCTTGACGTAAAATTACATATACACGTTAGATTATTGGCAAGCTTGGCAATCGCGTCTGGCGTGGACGGGCACCTGTTTGCACAGCACCGATGTTCAACCATAGCCCGGTCCCGTACTTATTACAAAGAAACAATCCAACTCAACAAAGGCTCCGGCTCCGATAGTTTGAGCTTTGATATAAATCTAGAATTTTGAAAGTTGTTAATTGGCATCATAAAAAAAATTAAATCATTTGAAATCTAAAGATATGTCTTTTAAGTATACCAATGATCTGTCCTCCACAATATCTTTCTTTGCAGTTGCCGCCTTCTTTTGTATTATATTTATTATATATTTACACACATGTGTAATATTTTTTTATTGCATATGCTTCGTAAGACTAATTTCCATGTTGACAACGTATTCTCCAAAATCCATTAATTTGAAGACTTGTTATATGCATGCTAACTAGATGATTGTAGATTCCTAGAGACAAGTCGCCAGTCATTTATGTACACATTTCCAGTTCAGTCAGCAAAGATAATATAGCTACATTTCTTGCGCAATGTCTTAACTCTAATACGGTTACTATGTAGTTACCATCTATTGGTATGGCTACTGGCAGAAGCTGCTGGCATCTGTGACAATGCCAATTTCCTTAGATTGTATTGTAGGCTCTTGTGCAGTCCCCCCACTTACATTTTTCAAAACAAACGATTATTCAATTTGATCAATTTTGATTGGAGGGATGACTCTTCACACTCACACGAATGACCTGACTACAAGTCCTCGCATGGCCATAGCAATAAGCGACCCAGCCACTTCTAGTAGCGCCTTATTATTTTAAAGGTATCTCATTCACAATGAATTTCTTTTGACTTCAAAATTCAAAGGGTATATTTCAATGCGAAAAAACCCGAAAGCAAATTACAATGTTGACTTGCTGACGAAGTTTGCGACTATGACATCGCAATTACCCACGTAGATTTTTACAACAACACGGAATGCTTCACTCAAACCGGTGATGCTGAAACGGACATCCAATGGTGTTGCATCTTTTGACCAGAGAAAAAAATGGGGGAGGGAGGACTGCACAAGAGCCGTATTGTGCAATAATATCTACCCAAATGTCATAGACCTGTGGATTTCAAGAATTTTCATTACTATTTTTTCCGTCTGTCAACACTTTATGCTGACATCATGTTGACTTATATGTAAACGATAAAAAAGACTGAGACGCTCTCAATAAAGGCACCTTTTGACCTCCCTTTTCTATTGTCTGTGACATTAAACCACACGCGCATTCGAAAGCTGGCAAAGTAGATGGGATTTCTGCTCGGTACTCGCAGTCAAATTTTTATCATGCATTGCACCCTGCAACATGCTGTGTGATACTCCGAGTTCAGTTTCATCAGCCTAACCATCATCAGAGGAATAGTGGTAATATGTTATACATAAATTGAATATAATAATATACATGAATCATTGATGAATTATTTAGTGCAACTTTACGCCATAATGAAAAATACGAAATTAACATAATGTAAGTTAAGTCTTAACTTATTAAGTATGCTGCATAGTATACAAAACTCGTCCTAAATTAGATATTTTTAATTTTTTTAAGTAAAATTTTCAATTGTACATTTCTAGCCTACACTGCAATTAGACTATCTAAATTACAATTTCTACAGATGATGAGTCGTGTGGGCTGCCCACCGATCATATTGTTCATGGACCAACAGACTATTGGATAAAAGCAATAACAAATAGCAATAACAACACACATTAATATTCAATAAAGCAATTGATATCCTTATTGATACGGTATATTTGGCTACATAGCCTATACCCTTTCCATGTTCGAGTAGATACAAGCCCTATAAGCTATTTAGAGGCATACGCTATCCAGTTTCATATTCAAGCTTTGTTAAAAAGCTTATACTACTATTTGGCCCCTGTGACGGCTAATTAGGTATATCATCATCACTCATGTGGTCTTATTTAATGTAGCCTCGTAGTAGACTCGTTGCACGCTAGGCCAATTTATATTTAGCCAGTGCGGGAGATCTTTATCTAATTTAACCAATCCAGGCTATAACTTTATTTTATCTTTCAGAGTTAGTCAATTCATGCAAAAATATATGACAAGTATGTTATTTATCATTATATTAAGCTATTATCATTTTTATTATTAACTTAAGTCGTTGCTTGTCAATGAAAACTAATTTGATGATTGTAGCAAGCCTCTAAAGGCCACACCGTTATCCAAAAAACCCGTTCAACGGATCCAGGATAACCAGCATAGATAGAACCTGAATTTGAAGTCGGAGCCGGAGCTGGAGCCTTTCACATAAATGTCGTGGAGCCGGAGCCGGAGCCGATGAGATAACGCATCGGCTCCACAGCCCTGGTTACAATTTGGCCGCTGTTTTTAGACATATAGAAAATTTTCTTGATTTATTATTAAAATGCTATTTAGTTCTGTAATTACTAAAAAGAGGCAATGAAAAGGAATATTAGTTGCTCGCTTACAAATATTTTCAAATTCATGCAATATCAGCTGATTGTTACTGCATGGCTTCGCTGCACAAGGTAAAAACACGTCTATTTCCTATCTAGCCCTTTATAATATTAGATATCTTTGTAATGAATATTCGCTAACAAGCAGTTTAATTAAGCGGAAATTAAGATGATGATCTAAGTTTCATGAACTGCATTTGATTGCATAATGCAAGTCCCTGCAAGTCTTCAAGGAAAAGTGTGATCTCATTGTTCTTCTTAGCTGAGAGGTCATGTTTTTAATTCAATTTTAGCGGATTGATTTTATGATTCACAAAGCGTCATTTCTTGAATTTGAATAGCAATGTGGACCCATTAACATCTTTTAAAGTTAATTATGATAAGCTTCCTTATATGGTGTTATGCACTTTCAGTGACAGTTTGTGATGTGATCACGCTTCAGAAAATAATCTTACTATAATATAGCTGAGCTTTTAGTGATGGTAGCCAATCGAATTGCTAATTTAACAAGCGATATTTCCTCTCCAAATCGACGTGACATGTAGGATTTGTGAAACACCGCTCCTTATTCTGTATTCCAATCATTATCAGTCAAATTCGTTTAAATTTCTCCGAGCGTGTATAAAGACTGCATATCTCACAGGTGGTTGGTCTCGACCTGGTATCGACTCATGTTCATTTAATGAAATCGAAGCTGTGTACACATTGGTGATTTAATAAATGCTGAGTTACCACTCTACCTAATATATACTTACTCCACAGATAATGACTTACTCTATGTTCATTATCAGTTTTATGAAAGACATTACCATTTCGAACAGACTACATGTCTCATTGGTAAATTAGAGATGTGTCCCATGGATGCTCATCTCTCGAAGGCAGCCACTGGATAAAAGCAGTTGCGAGAAATTAAAAGATCATTCAATTAAGTATATCATTCAATTGATTTCAATATGATTTCAGATGGTCATGATAGTAGATATGCATGGTGTTGACGAATGGCAGCTTTATACCTACAAATCTCAGCCTGCCAAATCTATGGGACGAACAGTTAACGTTAACGGCCGATAAAGGAAAATATTTGAGAATTGCAAAAAATCGAGTGACTCATAATGTTAGAGAAAAATGGATATCTACAGCAAAGAGAGTCATTCTGGCCAGAATTATTTAGAATAATGTGGTTTTGAGAATACTACGAAATCATATTTGAATTTCGATATTGAATACAATGACATCAACATATTATTAAAATTTCCAACAAAAATTCACAAATTAGATTTCGTAACTGGCAATTACGGAAATCGATTGCGATATGAAGAACGTTTATGTGAGCCATGTGATAATTCAAGAGTGGAGAGAGTCTATCATTTCGTGATATAATGCTCATTGTATCAAAATTTACGACAAGAAACAGCGCCACTGATATGCAAGTGTGACAACACAACAGCATTCAATAAATTGATGAATATTTTAACTCCAAAACTGGTAAAATCCATCGCGAAGTTACTAAAAAAGCAAGCGATTTGCGAACGATGACTAAAGAAATCACTCTCACTATAAGAATGAAATCTGGAAATTAATTTTTGTCAATCCTTCCTGTTCAGAATATGTTTTTTTTCAACAGCACCGACCGCACGCTGCTTTCTGCTATCGATGTTTAGTGCATATTATGTGAGGGTAGCCTACATGCTCCTGTTTTCCAATGGTCTTGGAAATAAACATTTTTGACTTTTGACACATCTGTTATATTTGTGGAAGACATGCTCTTAATTACTATTATTGCTTCTAATATTGACGCAACTTGTCATAATTGCGCTGACATTTTCAACATTTAGGCTATACGAGCTAACCAGGTTTGCCGACTGTGCATTTTGAAATTTTGAAATTTTGAATTTGAAGCTGATATCAAGAAAAATGGATGATTTCTCAATGCACTGGAAAGTCATTCGCCTATTGTATTGGTCGTTCAACAGCTTTCTCCGATTATTGTGATAACAGAATAGGCTGCATCACAGATAAATGTATGGAACGTGTGATCAAAGATATTTTATAATGAGGAGTGAGTTTCAAAATGGATTTGCCCATGAATGAGCGCAAAAGAACTTGACCAGAAAGAAGTGGTTTTACTTTGAATGACTGCACAATTGGATTCTGAGAGAAAATCAAGAAAGATGTTCGAAAACAGGTCAGCGTAGCAAAGTGCGTCAAGGTAACAAAGTTAAAAAAAACAAGCTAATGACTAGTTAATTTTCAATAGGTACAAAATATGATTTTTTAATAGAAATTTTTTTATATCCTAAAATGTCTAAAAATTTTAAAAATACTTACTAGAAGGACAAACAACGCTTCTCCTCTCCTCATGTGTAATGAATTGGCGAGTAAGTCGTTGTGTTCGAAATTATGTTTATCACTTATATATTGAAAAGATCCTATTTAACAGTCTGCCCATTCAGATGATAAGAGGACAGGTCTGTTTCCAATCAAAATACCAGATCTAGCTAACACAGCGGGATTACGCTATCTAAAATCTACCAGGTGTGTATGAGAATTAATATTAGTTCCTTAAGCTAAAACGTGAAATTGAATTCTACAAAATATGCATAGAAATTATTTGACTATTTTTAATGAGGTCATCAACAGGAACTTGGTCAGGACGATCGCGTTTCGACCGCTTAATCCTGGACGCTCAAACCCGACCAAGCGCGGTCCTGTACATTTAAGATGCACAGCCTCAAAAATCAAGGATTATATTTAGATTTTAGCCCGGTATTCAGAATGTCTTTCTAATTCAAAATGCAGCAAACGGGAACGGTAGCGGTGTCACATGACATAGAATACTTTTTGTATAAAAATGGGCAAGTGTCTCAAACTCACCCCAAATCGCAAAATTTAGGTACTTTTACGAAAACTACTGAGTATCAAAAAGTATTTTGAATTGAGGTGCAATTCCTGTGTAAAAAAATGCATCGGTCCATTAATGGCCGATTGCCGTCGCATTGGGTGAGTGTCGATCGATGGTGGACGTCACTGCCGGCTGACAGATGGCAAGGTGATGGCAAAATTTTCTCTCCCTCTCCTAATTGAAAGGTCTGTACATCAGTCACAATTACGTAAGAATCCTCTTCACATCTTCACACAACTCTCCACTAGAGTAAATAACTCGTCAATCGCCTGCCAAACTAATGATACAACCGGCCTTCATTCAATGAGTCACATAACAGAGGATGGGAGCGGAGAGAAACTGTATACTGCATCCAGGCGTCGGTCTATCGTGCGTGTTTTCACTTTCATCAGTCCGCTCAGCACCAGCGTTAATACATGTGGCTACATCGTTCTGCGGTCTTAAGCATGAATTTTCAAAGCTTTTGACGACACCTCCAGTTATTCATTCGTGTTTTGGAGATTTAGAGGATTCTGTCGTATTTCGATGTTCACAACCAATTTTCGTATTATACCGGCGCTTTTTTTTCATTTTGGAAATAGTTCTCCATCTTCATCGCTGCACGTTTTGATTCACATCTTTCCGACTCATCGACCTATAGTCTCTCCATCTTCGCTGAAAACCATTAAGTTGATGTGATTGATATTATTGCCGAAAAGTCATTTGAAGTGATTTCAAAATGTGATCAAATATTAGAACTACATACCGCCGCAGTCGAATAATCGAATAAAGCAAGGTGAATCTCCGAAGGAGGATTGGAAAACATGGAAATTATAATGTGAGTTTTTTAAGGACCTGTTCACTGGTCAATTGCGTCATACTACAATTAGATCCGCGTAGACAACTACAATTTATGATATTCACTTTTCACACATGTAACGTGTAATTCGTGTATTCGCTATAGCTCGCAAATGTGGTAATCGGAAAAAACATTTCTGTCCATCTATACATACCGGAATTATGTAACAGAGTATATAATTGAATTACTAGAATTTGTGTGCAGTATGTTAAGAAATCTCTTAAATAATAAATTTTAGCGATAAATGTAAAAATACTTAGGAAGATAGGTACAATAGATGGACAGAAATGTGATTTTCCGATTTCTGCATTTGCAAACTATATCGATAAAATATAGACGTAAAATATAAAAAACTTTTTCGAATGTTGGCTTTGAACGTAAATGTCGACTTTCAAACTCCAAAAGTCAGTATACTTAAATCTAAAAGATAAAACACCAAAGTTTTGAATTCATGTCTTTTGTATCAATTCACATGTCAGGTTGATCCTGATGCCCAATAGGCAAAAAGACAATTTCACCAACGAATAAGTGAATACATAAAAGGTAACACGGCAGTAAGCACTCACTTAAGTAAATGTACTGCATGTAGCAATAGAATACACAACTGCTTTGAAGTTGAATATCAAGGTAGAAATAACTCAGAATTCTATTAGAATCATTGAAGCTATCAAAATAAATGAAAAATTACCTACATTAAATAGAACATTAGGATATAGCGGAAAATCAGTGTTTCTAAAAATCTTTTAATAAAATTACAGTAGAATACACGAATTACACGTTACATGTATGAGAAGTGAATATCATAAATTGCTATTATTTGATTGTTAAAATTATATGCATACAATTGTAGTATGACGCAATTGAACAGTGAACAGACCCTTAAGTACAGTATTTTTAATGAAAGCAATTCACTTTACATGCATAATATGAGTTTCATTGATTCTTTCATTTTTAAGTACTGTTCAAAACCTTAAATTCGGTAGCTTTGAATCCTGATGGATGCTTTGATACATCCACCGGACTCAAAATTACACTCGCTTGAGGTTCGATCGGCATTTCCATTATTTCTCATTGTTTGTAAAGTATCATGAAAATTAGTGCTCGTCTGAGTGCATTGAAAGTTCGAGACCATCACTCTTTTTAAAAGAATTTAAAAGAAATTTTAAAAGAATTTAAAAGAACGCTACTTGAATGCATCCGTAATAATTATTATACCTGATGTTACTATTTATATATTATGTATTTATTAACTATTATATATAATAAAATACAATTATTATAACATGGATATTATTGAGTTGTCTCAATGCTGCAAAGGCAGGTTTTCATGCAGGATTTGTCGTTGGCATATTAATGGGATTTAGGGCGACAGTTTGATGGCGCTATGTCGATGCAACGTCATTGGCCCGACATCGACGAATCAGGAACCATAACTGTGTCGACCCAATGTCGACGCGACGCTGCTGGCCCGGCAACGTTTTTTTTCACAGTTTTAATGAGGTCATCAACAGGAACTTGGTCAGGACGATCGCGTTTCGACCGCTTAATCCTGGACGCTCAAACCCGACCAAGCGCGGTCCTGTACATTTAAGATGCACAGCCTCAAAAATCAAGGATTATATTTAGATTTTAGCCCGGTATTCAGAATGTCTTTCTAATTCAAAATGCAGCAAACGGGAACGGTAGCGGTGTCACATGACATAGAATACTTTTTGTATAAAAATGGGCAAGTGTCTCAAACTCACCCCAAATCGCAAAATTTAGGTACTTTTACGAAAACTACTGAGTATCAAAAAGTATTTTGAATTGAGGTGCAATTCAAACGGCATGTTAAACTACATGACCCATATCATATTCATGCAAAAAATGGTAAACATTGATTTAGGTTAATTTAGTTTATTCATCCCCAAAAGATGTCTCGACTTACCCCGTTTTACGGTATAACACTTCACAGAGATGGCAAGATTTCAATTCGAGAAATTAGCAAACGAACATCAATTGCTCGGTCTACGGTTTGACAGCGCTAAAAGATAAGCTCATATAGTAGGTATTTAGAGTAATTGACACTTACTATTAGAGAAATGCTAAGTATCATGGAGTATGTTGCGTAAGTATTAGTTAGTACTTACTAGTACTCGAGAAATTAGTACTCTTCTGCAATTAATGGTACACACACACTAACAAAAGGGAGGATGTGGAAGAAAGAAGAGCAATTCTATAGTCAAATGCATAACCGACAGCTAATTCGAAAGAGTGCGATCACCGACTGACTGCTGTAGAGCTAGCGACTAGTAGGCTATCTAACTTTAATGTATGCATATAGGCTCTGATAGACTGGCCTAGTGTCAATGAGGAATAGATTCAATTTTTTCATTTTCCAACCTTATGATTGGCAGAATCTATAATTCACTAAAGCTATCAATAACTTTTCAGCGCAACAATCAGTAAGATGCTGCATCCAATCAATCATTTGTGAGCACTCGAAAGAAGCCTATGCCCTATTGACTTAAGTCAATATTCTTCAGTTTACGACAGTGAGGTAAGGAAACAGATGCTGTTCACTAGAAATGATCACCCATTCTTTTCTGACTGCTCTTGGATTGATGAAGTGAAACCAATTAAGTTGCACCCGTAGCTTTGTTGTAGATGATAAACTAGTCTGGGAAACATTCGACCGATTAATTTGAAATATTTAGACAAATCATAATTGCGTATATTCATGCTTCATGCACCAAATTTACTTAACAACCGAGGCTTAAACCGTGGGGACTTATAATCAGAATGATCAAGAAAAAGAAAGTCATAATTTCTGTTCAAATACATGTATTATTCATATATAAATACACAAAAAACAACATCTGGAATGCACTGATCATGCAATTAATTCCCAAAACATGAAAAAAAACGAGATTGAGAACAACAATCGAGCACAAACTTCTCAACACAAAGATGTACAAACGCACGAGTATCAAAACGAACAGTGGAATGACAGGACTTCCAATCCCCAATAAATACATTTAAAATGATATAATATCTGAAAGCAAATATTTGTCAACAATGAGGAATGAATAAAAAAAAATAACACAATAAAATTAGCGAAGGATTAAACCAATACTTGAAAAATACCTATATTATCATCATAGGTGGGATTTTCGCCGTGTTACATAGGCAACAACACAAGTGAAAAATTGAAGAAAAATTAATATCACCAATACTCGGCTTCAACTAAAATATTGTACTAAGGAATGTTGTCGTACAATCACAGAGTAAGACACTTGAATAAATGGCGTACGCTTAAGTCTACCGAATAACGTCCAGAGTAGAAAAACAAGAATTTCGCCTGACACTAGATTTGGCGAATGTCAGAGGTGGCAACCCTAGTATCCTCTCTATGCTGACTGGAGTTCATCGTGGCACATGTGTACTGTACATCATTTCTTACAGTCCGAACTCATCGCGATCGGTCAAGTTCACCGTCTCCATCCGATCTCCGCCGAAAGTGTTAGTCTGGAAAATTAAAGTTTTTATCAGAAATCATTAAGGTTTCGTAAGAGATCACTGGACACGAAATTCTGAAAAATCTTTACGGGCATCAATACTCCATTTTCATTCAACGATGATCAGTTAGCTATTATCCCATATTTTTCAGATTTCCATAACTTCGTTTCCCTTAAACATCTTGATTCCACTTATTTAATATTTTCCTCCATCTACATAAGTCGAATCGGCCGTCCTGTGCAGTGTGCAGAGATAAACTTTAGCTTTCAGTCCAGGTGTTATATATCTAGGAGTCCATGGATAGGTATATCCTTTATAAAATATATTGCTGAATATGTATTGTATATATCTAGTCAATAAAAACTAAAAAATCAACATTTTCTCTGTTCATTTGTTGACACAGATTTTAGCAGTGAGTGCATAGAAGTCGTTCAACCATGGATTTCTATGCATATAATAGCTCGGTGATCGCACACGAAATATGCCACTTATACTAAAGAAGCGCAACTTGTAAGCACAAACAGTATCAAGTGATACGAGGAATTTCAGGAATGGCCAAGTATTACCAAACGTACCCTGAAAAGGTTGATATATCTGAGCATCACCAAACTTTCAATAGAAAGTACGCATATGTCTTGATCATCTTGAATGTAAGAGAAACATGCTGGATATTTGAAATTACTTTAAAATGAATAGCGGACGTATTCAATGCAATAATAAAAGGTTGTAAAGGAACATCTATTTCTCTACCTCTTAATTGAATTACAAAATGGCAAAAATCATTATCTTTATTTTTTTTAACTGAAATTTCACCCCTAGCACAGCTATGAGCCATGAACGAAACTGGGGGTTACTCAATGAAAAGTAACAAATTGTATTATTTAAAAAAAATAAAAAAAACCGATCTTCTAATCTGATTAAGCTGTCCCCATCAGAAACCTATTCACACGCCTCTTGAAAGTATCAAGATTGTATTGGTCAGGGAAAGTGGTCTGGGGAAGCTGATTCCAAAGCTGTGCCGTGCGAACAAAAAAGCTTTTCGAGCGACTCACAGTACGTGCCCGTTCTAGGCTCACATGATAGCATGTGAGTGCATTAGCTCTGCGTGTGCTTCTGGAGAAGATCCTAGGTTTGGGTACGCACTCATTTACTGTAGAGCTGCTTCTACCGAAATAGTACCTGTAAAAGAGACTGAGTGAAGCAACATCCCGTCTGACGGAGAGCGGCTGCAACTTGCTAGCAAGTTTTTCACCCATGAGATTCTTGACACGTTTCTCAACCCGTTCAAGGAGGTTAAGATGCGTTTGTGGGGCGCCTGCCCACAGATGACAACAATACTCCATCAGAGGACGAATAGTGGATTTGTAAAGATAGCAGACAGTCTGTGGTGGAAGATAGCTGCTGGCACGATAGAGACTACCAATGTATTGAGCTGCCTGCTTGCTAATGGATTGGATGTACGGTTTCCATGACAAGTCTTTCGTAACCGCCAATCCAAGGAAGGAGATGGAATCTTCTTCTCTGATCCTATTATCTGACATCTTAATGCTATGATCATCATCATCTCCTTTAAGTCGTGAGTGCAGAATACTCTGAGTTTTTGAAGGATTGAAGGAAACAAGCCAATTGGCGCCCCATTCTGAGACCCTGCGTAAGTCTTCATTAAGAACGTCGCATAACTGCTGACGTTGCTGAGTGTTTTTAGCGAGTCGCTCATTGGAATTGAAGAGTGTTGTGTCATCTGCATACATCACCAATTTACTCAATAGGCAGTCTGGGAGGTCGTTGATGTACAGCAGAAAAAGAGTGGGTCCCAAAATTGACCCTTGAGGAACTCCTGCATTGATAGACTTGGTGGAAGACTTTTGTCCATCTAAGACGACAGATATCTGCCGGTCACTAAGGAAAGAAGCAAGAAGTTTGTGGAGTTGATCAGCAACTCCATAGGACTTTAGCTTCATAAGGAGTCCCTGATGCCTGACTTTATCGAATGCCTTGGAAATATCCAAGGCAACTGATCTCGTCTCACCTTGTCTGTCAAGGACACGACTCACATGTTCAGTGACATATGAAAGAAGATCTGCAGTTGATCGAGAGTGCCTGAAGCCATACTGCTCTTCTGATAGAAGGTTCTGAGTTTCAAGGAAGTTAACAATGTGTTGGTTAATCACTGCTTCAAAAATCTTGCCAGCAATTGAAAGCAGGCTGATAGGACGGTAACTAGATGGAAGAGATGAGTCAGAACCTTTCTTTGGAACTGGAACCACGGAAGCTACTTTCCAAAAAGAGGGAAACTCACCGGTGGATACACATCTACTAAACAGTTTAGATAAAAGTGGAGAAAGCTCAGGTGAGAGATGCTTGAAGACCGAAACCGGGATGCCATCTGGTCCACTAGACTTAGAGCTATCGAGACCGGCGATGATCTTTTTGACGTTTCGGACTGTGACTGAAGGAGGACTAACTGTCTCATCAGTGCGCGTGGGAATTGGAGGTGGAATTCTACCTCCATCGTCTAATGACGAATTCTTCGCAAACTCCTTGCAAAGAAGCTCGGCTTTGTCTGCTGAGGTTGTCGCCATAGAAGTACTGACTTCGGCATGACGGAGTGCTGGGATGGAGGATTTGTTCCTATTGGTGACACTGTTGTAAATCCTCCAGAAGTCCTTAGAGCCAAGCTTTTGGGTAGCAATGGATTTCCGTACATACAAAGCGTAACGGCTTTTGGCCTGATGTATGGTTTCCTTGCAATGTCTACGTGCGGTTTTGTACAATTCAAGATTGCCAGCGCTACTGTCACGCTTATACTTATGGAAATGTCTTCTATCAATGTATCAAGAACAGCAACCTTGAAATAAACAATCAGCGAGATGAAGAAACAGCATTATCTGATTGGAATTCACCAAATGACATTCATGCATAGGTTTCTTTTTATTAAGCCTTTCTTGCATTGAACTTCGTCATGAAAGAAAATTTCCAATAATTGAGGAAGTGTTGATGATATGCAGCAGTGAAATCATATAATTACAGGACTTCAATCGAACTGTCATTGAATAATGTATAATTTTGCACATATTTGCTCAATCCCTATTGTCGTTTTTGTTGGCTTTCCTACTTTTCTATGCGATAAGCAGGTCCAACATCTGAAAGTGTCGAACAAAAGGAAAAACACTAGGTTTGTATGGAAGAAGATAGTGACTATAAAATATTTTTCTACCTTCAATTAAGGTCACCATGGTCTGTACTTACAACTGCATTATTTTGCTTGCTGTAATGCATTCGTACATAGATCATAGTCTCACCTAATTTTTCAGGAGTTTTAACTGGCGCAGGCTTTTGTTGATTATTTTTTATCTTATGTGAAAATATTCATATCGCGCAAAATGCAAAAGTTACGAGGCGCTCACTTGAGACAGGTGCGTTTTAAGTGACTGACAAAAGAGGGAAGCGTCAGGTCATTGTCCCTGAGATGTGAAGGGAGACTGTTTTACAATAGTGATGCAGCAACCGCGAAAGCTCGGTCTCCCAGGCGAGAGTGCGTTTTGAGTTGAGTGATATAAGCATGACGGGCTACATCCATGTTATTCGTGTTCTTCAGGTCATGTCTATGAACGCTAGGGGGACTGCATAAACTTGAAGACTGATTTAAGGTTAGAAATGGAGGCAATATGTCAAGCTGTAAAATTCCTTATTTTCTATCTTTCCATTATGCATTTTTATCAAATTGAACATCACGTGACAGAAATATTTGTTTATGGCATTATACATCTATATTTATGATGCAATAGATAGTTTATATCCTAATCAGAACATGGAAATTGTGAAAGTACAAGCAATTGTCGTATGTTATGCCTATAATATTCATAAAATATTAGAAGTGACACATCCCAAATTTTAACTTGGACTGCAATGGTATTGCAGGCATGAAATATTTTCCAGCTGTTTTACTACTCACGGGAGTGCAGCTACTTATCCTGATGGTCTATTCGTTTGTCGCTTTGGATAAAATAAGCTTATCAGTAAAAATGATCAAGCACCGTGCGGTTACAAGCCTTAGAATCAGGGGTTTAGCTTATATACCTGCCTAGAATAGTACCGACGCACCCCTGCGCGTCGTAAAGGCGATCAGAAAGGGCCATGTGGTACACAATTTGTCGGCCGTGATAGATACCATGGGGCCAATGGTTGCACCTAGCACGCACTTTGTGTGGTCTGCGATCTCTCTTTTCCCTCTTTTCGTCCAATTTTATTAAAATCATGCGGCAATAGAGCAAGGTGACGCTGATAGGTTTGGTAAACTGGAAGACGGTAGCTGGATCTCTGCACGTAGGTGTATACAATGCAGTGTGATGGTCGCACTACTGAGTATGGTGTGTTCATCGTAGTGAGGTCCTGCTGTAGCGACCAGGCGGCCATGTTTAGGAATGCCCCGCCTTCCCTTTGTTAGGGAGCGACATAAGGTTGTCTATAGAAAGCAATTCCCATTTCCCCCGGACGGCCAGCCGCAGTCGGTGGGCACTCATCCATTGCGGTCGAAAAATGAATGAAAATATATCAGCAAATCGCCAAAAAGTATGATAAAAGCATGACATCTTCCAATAAAGAATGAAAAGTATGAAAATATGACGACTGCGACCCCCGATACATTAATGTCGGTGCTATGAGATCCGCAGCCGTATATTCAATTTCAAATGAGTGGCATTTTCTCGGTAGCACGTCAGCAATTTATCGGATCTCCATTGCTTCCAGACATCCATTTCTTGTTCAATAGGCATGTGGTTCACAAGGAGAAGCAGTCGAAGTGCTATAGTATCATTTGCATAGTGTAAGTTAAAGGGTCGATCATTTGATCGACGCATGTCACTGACCTGTCCTTTCAGGTGTCGATACTCAAAACCAAAAGTAATGTGGCACCAAATATATCAAGCCGTGACGTCAATAAACACATGCATATGTTTATGTACAAGTTGATAACAAGTAGTGCACAAGTACATAAGTCACGAAACTGGAATTATCTGATAAATTTGAGAAATATTATTTTCGTCTGCTACCTTAATCGCTGGGTTGAGAGTATGCTCTATAATCAATGCGTCTAGCTGAAGGTCTTGGAGGTGCTGAGAGCGGGTGATTCATTCAAGGAGAGGCCAAGTCCACCCCCACCCCATTCCCGCGTACTGACAACCTTCGTTAGAGAAGCAGTCACTGTGAGTTGAAAGCTAGAGAGTCATTGGCATGCACAGCCTCTTCACAAGTAGAACAGAAGGCAACCGCTTTTTGCGTAGTCTACTGATTTGAGAGCTCGTCATTCGTCTTATTGACATTAAAGGTATTCAAGCTTCCAGATATTCGACGAATGATTCCTGTCGAGCGAAGAATTTCGGGAAAAGGCCTCAAACTATAATGAAACTATGATGAACATCAAGCTTCTGCAGCCTCATAATAAATTTGTTAATTTTATTGACCAATTCGATGAAATGCAATTATTGATCTAATAGCTACATGGTCATAATTTGCAAATTATTACTTCCATCCTTAAGCTTTTATCTATCCCTTCTGAGAACAGGTAAAACGGAGAATCCAAACCAAACAGGATAAGGGTGATGTCTCATATGGTTACTAGTCGAAGAAATTTTTACTCAATTACCAAATATATTCCTGTGTTACTAAAATAATCCAGAAATGTCTTTTACCTTTCTAAATTGTTTGAATCGAGAAAAGAACGCTGATGAGCTACCACCTGAGCTTTTGATATGGACGTCATCGTCTTCTTCTTCGCCCTCATGGACTGCACAAGACTCTGCTTGAGGTAGCTCTCCAGGCTGTCCGCCTTGCCCTTCTACCAATTTCATGTATTTGTACTCCAACTTTCGATTGCGTTTCCAGAAATATCCAAGCAATGTTACCAGGATTATTCCTACTACCATTACAACAATGACAGCAATTTCAGCTTCCGCTGAGAGCAATGGACAGTGAACTATTTCCACAATTTTCTCATGTTTCTCCTTCACCGAGAAGTAGCAGTATCTAAAAATAATAAATGCAATATTGAGAAGTTCTGTTGACAGAAGATCATGTGAAGGTATTAAACGGTTTACCAGAACGCACACTTGCTGAGATCTAAAAAAATTGGAATGATTAGGAAGAGACATAGAAATCACTACTTAAATTTGTGATTACTAAAATACCATAAGTACGATTTACACAACATTTCAATTTCCAACATTCGATGACTGTGATAATCATAGATGACAATATGTGATTTTAGACTCATTTTGCGAAATAATGAACTCATTTTGAAAACTACTGAGTTTCGTTTGAAACTTATCATATACGTCGGATAGGGAAACGAGAGCGAGGATTAATATAATTAATATTCATCCAGTTTGGGAGGACCAAGTAGAATAAAGTTTAAAAAAATTGATCTTCATTGACCGAGGATATGTTTTAAAACGAATTATACCTAGTCCTCAAAAACAATTTGTGCAAATTGCACATCGATTCTCTTGTCTTGTCTGTATCCGGGAAATATAGTAATTCAAGTTAATAATATTAAACATTACTTATTATATCAAATTATAATATAGTTGTTATTTAATTATAAATAATACTATTTGTAAAAATTGGATTAATAGCTAAACAAGTTACTTAATCAATAATAAAAAAACCAATAATAAAAATTCATCATCATCATCATATACGTTTTACGTCCGTTATTCCGCCGTTGGCTGGGTTGGACGGTTGCCTCAGATGGCAGTTATCCACCTGGCGCGATCCTTTGCATCTTCCTCGCAGAGACCCATTTTCCTACAGTCTGCTCGAACTGTTTCCTCTCATGTGATTCGAGGTCGACCTCTGGGGATTCGCACTGGCACTTCTGACTTCCACACCTTCACCCAATCATCATCTGCTTTCCTCACTACATGACCGCACCACCTCAAACGCCTTCTTCTCATCGCCTCTTTCATTCCAACTAGGCTCAGTCTTCGAAGGAGGTCGTCACTGGGGATTCTTTCTCGAAGCGACACACCACAAAGTCACCTGACCATTCTTCTTTCGGCTCTTATCATCTTCATTTTGTTTTCTGTCTTCATGGCCCACGTTTCAATGCCATACAGCGTGCTGTTTCTCACACACACGTCGTACACTCGCCTCTTCATCCATAGAGGTGCCGCCCGTGATGTCAAGAAAGGCAACAGCTCGTGGAATCGCTTTCAACCATAGCGTAGTCGTGTAGACACAGCTGCATCCGCTCCACCACCACCATCCAACATGTTAACAAGGTAACAAAATGTGTTCACCACTTCGTAGTGTTGACCAACTACCTCAACGTCAATAATAAAAATTAATTAAATTAACAATATTAAGGCATTTCACAGCGTAATAGGTACTGTAATGCGTCTATTACTTTAAGGCACTGCTTGTAAAAGGAAGTAGGCTTTAAATAATTGAATCATAAATTTACATCTTAAAAGTCATAATCAGGTTGGCATTGTCATTCCTCACATTGTATAATTCTGCTAGTGAGAATCGAAAACAAACTCACTTGGGTGGATAGTAATGGATTTCCTGTTGTCCTCTTACACACTGACCGATGACTTTTTCATAATCAGCTCTGAAGCAAATGGGACATGCAGCTCTGGATTTCCACATGAAATGGAAGTTACAACCATCACATGTACCATCTGGGCATTTGGGAGGCAGTTCCACAACACCGCGGTCAGTGGTACTCTTCGGATCACAACGCAGTGTAATAACAGTACTGCGTCCATTCGAACATGAGAGGGAAGCATCTTCTGTCACATACGTGAGATGTAGATCGAGATTGTCATCTGCAATAAATTACACATTGTCTTTACTTTTAATAAAGTCGTAATCGTAGGTTAGAGTGTATGGCTTCATATTCCAAATTTCGAAAAAGTAAGAGAATGTTCGAAACAAGATCTTTGTGGCCGCCAAGTTGTAAGTTATTCCTGAGCGAGTTCACAAGATTTCCTATGTTTCATGTCATTCTATTGTTAATTACATTTGCGACATGGTTTAAGATGCTTTGATGGACAATCGATTCCCAGCTACCTGCCTAAATGTCGGCGGTCACAATTATAACGAGATATCTACATATATTCATTGATCATAACTGCTATGACGAGTGATGTGATGGTGAGGGTTTGATCCTGTCAATAGACACAGCTGCATGTAAGCGGTTCGTCACTCGGTTGGTAGAGCACAGGCTCTCAATGGATAGCAATCTTATAATAAGATTATGGATTCATAGAATGTTGTATTTTTACATGCATCTCCATAGCATCTTCTACTATCAAATGAAGACCAACAAAATGAATGGTGAAAGAGAGAATGCTACAGAGCATAAATTTATACACCACTCTACGTAAATACAATGCAAGTATTAGATATTTCAACAGCATTTCTATCTAAAACAAACTCCATCTCCATCTACAAGCTGATTTTATTGTTACACAGGGTTTCATCATACAGTTATAACGAATTTAACTAGCGGGTTTTATGACTTTAAAAATTAATATCAGAAGATAAAGCTTGATATTTAGAAGATTTGGATGCAAGAGAACACAGCATGATATTAAACACACTCATCTCCGTCTTCTTGGCATAATACAATTGCGTGCGAAAAACTTATTTTTGATGTGATAAGTTATCAAAACGGAACTGGATTAAATATTTAAATATGAAGCATTTTTGTTTCATTAATACTGACGTCATGCATTTGTAGATTTTTGTCAATTTTCTATATGAAGACACGCTTTGTCATATTTTCAACTTTTCATTTTTCTTCGTTTACAGTGCATTTCTAATATTTGATATGTTCTTCTTGAGTCCACTATTCTGCACGTATGAGCATTCAAAGCTGAGGTGAGATGTTTACAAGATGATATTTCCATTGCAGATCTAATTAAGAGAATAAAATCTTTATTATGAAGAATTATTGGAAACCTGATTGAGCAATCAATGCGCTTTTGAGAAAATACTATAAAAGCTGGTCGGCATTGCATGTCCCCTTAAAATGGTACAAACAAAAGATTTCGGGTCGATTATTGACATGAAGAATCATTGCATGCGGAGTTATGAAGCTGCAAATGACAAAAACAGCCTCTTCAATTTCCTAGGTGTTACCTCTTCAGAATGCAAGGTAACTTAAAGAATACCGTTCATCAGCACTAAGAAAAGCGCTTATCATATGAAAAAATGATTAGTGTGAAGAGCAAAAACTATAATCAGCGTGAGGCTTAACCCGTGTTTGTCCATTTTCCGAACTTTTACTTGCTGTTCGAAGTTTATCTCTTCAAGACTACAGTTTCCTCACACAAAAATTAGATATATGCTCGACATTTCCTTTCTGCCACTCAGTCCGTTACTGAACCACGTACATATCAACCTGCTATTCAGATTATAAGCGAGTGTTTATGACTACCTTGAATCATAGATTTGAATCGTAGCACGCACGTAGTGCTGAAGTACACATTAACATCAAGAAAATGTTCAAGGGAGTTTTATTTCTTTTTGTCTAAGATAAAAGTGTGGGTTCGAAAACCGTGTGAACCGCTGAAAACTTCCAAATATTTTTATGATCAGTTTTGTTTTGCTTTTGCGGAGGTCGTGAAAATCTACATAACTTTAAAAATACAAAAAACTTACGGGAAATATTTGCGTAAGTCACAAAGAAATGATGATTATCACGGAAAAATATTAGTTAATCAAATTCAGAGATACCCCATACTACCTTTATTCATTATTCAGTAACTAGAAAAAACCGCATAATATGCAAACAATCTTTATCTATCGCTTATAACTTGTGAATAATTTCATATCTTCGCCAACAATTTACGAAATATAAGTCCAAGCCCCAAGTATGGGGAGTAGTGACGTAAAAGCGAAAGCTTCAAGTGATTCACATAACTGCGAATGAAAAAAATACCCGTAGGATTTTCGTTAATTACATGAAAAATCAATCGAAGATTCTACATAAGGTGATAATGTAAGTCGCAGTGCCGTAATATAAAATGTCAAAAGCTACAAGTTGCCTAAAAAATTCCATAGCTTAATTTGCTGTCATTATGTTTGGTTCAAGGTTTTTCAGAAGCTCACACGCATATTAAAATACTCACCGTCTCTTGGCCATCCAGCTTCCACTAATCGATTGTTCATTGCAATAAAGGCTTCTTTGGAGTAGTTGGTTGATGTTACATTAACCAGTCGATCACCAAGGCTGCAAATAAGAAATACACATTTAATTTCAAAATCAAATGAGACGCCCTTGTGTCAGAAATGATCCTCTGCTAAATTTCTCAGTGAGTTCTTCAATATTCAACCATGCATTGCGAAGTCTCCGAAGACTATAGATGGATAGTCAGTCATCGACCCTATTGGTCGAGTAAATTCGAACTAGACGTCTGTAGTAGTCGAAAATGTACTTTCAACACGATCCGAAGTTTTCAGTCGAAACACGAAAACGAATGAACTCCTTTAACACAACTCAGACACGAAGTTTGACATGAAATGGTCTGCCGAGTAATTAATTTAAAGCATGCAAACCAATGCTATACAATAATTCATTGGATGAATCTCACCAGATTATTGAAATTTCAGTGACTACAGTCAAAAGGCTTTTAGACTTGTGGTTGTAACCGATCTAATAAGTATCTTTCAATCAAACTGCTCTCACCTCAGAGAGCACTGTCTCATGGTTATGACAACCCCGCTGCTGCAAATGCACGCTTGCTTGTAGCGAAAGTGACTGAGGTGGCAAGAATGGCGGTTGTCTGAACAGCCATTCTGCTCCGGTTTTGGTACTGAGTATTGCGCTCTTCCTTCCATCAAAGAAAGTCAAGATAGCAGGCGGTTGATACTCGTGTGTCTCCCATGTATTTGGGCAACTGCATTGTTTCCTTAGCCGATCTATTCGTGCAAGTGCAACCAAAGAATGTGCCATATTTATCGTTGTGGAATAAAATATATTTTAGACAGCTTGTCTTTAGCTTAAAGATGTTGAGTTATCAAATTATCTCAAACTAAAAAAAACAATAAATTCAACATGAAAGTAAAACTTTAAACTCTAATTCTAAAAACACGAACACGATGACAGGGTTCGCACATTTATATCCATGACTCAGACTTTTCTAAATGTATAAAGTAAAATATCAGTGCTTTATCAAACATGCAATGAACTGAGAAATAAATATATGTTTCAATTAAAAGTCCTGAAAACAGTGCATTAAACGATAATGTACTCTTCCGAGGGTAGTATATTCAAAATTTGCAAAATCAAATTGAAAGTTAGCAAAGGGAAAACATGTAATATAACGGCATTTTTATATTATGATATATCACAGATATCAGTCTGCACACATAGAAAGTCCTCGTTCATGGACTGAATCGTACATTAATTCTGTGACTCGGACTTTCTACAACGTGTAACGCCTGATGTCAGTGATATATCATATAGGTACTTAAATTAAGATGCATCACTGGTTCAGTCTTCACACTTGGAAAGTCGTAAGATATAAATGGCTCTCACTCTACGGGTGCGGGCACTTTAGACATCTAATTCGTGGAATGCTATAAAGAATCAAACATGCACTAGTTGCGTAAATAGCTATCATTCCCCATTCGTAAAATTCGACATTTTCACAAAGCCTAAATCTGAAATTAAATGCATAATCACATTGATGCCGAGCTGGGATGGTGTGAATTTTCATTGGAATGAAGAACGAAGTAAAGGTCAAACGCCTACTGAATGGTGCATGCACTGAAAATGAAATTGAGGCTTTAGATTGTGATCATTATCAAAAGGTAATACACTGTGACTGCAGCCGACCGCTGCAGCAAGCAATAGGCCTTATTCTTTAATAGTCTTCAGATGGCCTCTGACAAATGTCAGAAAGGTAGAATCGCGTATCTAAGTCGGCAATGGACTAATATGAAGGATTATGATAATCAATATAAAATTCTGGTCATCATTTTCATGTTAGAGGCCATCGGCATAAACTTTTTAGATAAGTTTGTCGTCATCTTTACTCATCCTTTAGAATGATGTTTTTCTTCATGCATTCCATCATAAGTGATTTTGAAGTTTATATCTTACTTGTCACATGTCTCCCAGTAACACTGAGCAGCAAATAAGTCTTGAATCATATATCATAAACATATTGTCCGAAAAAAACATGTATGTAAAAAATGATTTATGTAAAAAACTGATGTTTTATCGCTGGACTACCCTTTCCTCTATATTTTAGACATTCAAAGAAAATATCAATTCAACACGGAAGATTATACATATATAGGCCTACCTATAAAACGCATGCATCAGCTCATCCCAAGTATACTTCAACACCATTTCACTCTCAACTTGGAATAAGGGAAAAAATTGAAAGTACATGTAGCTAGCTCTGACGACTGATTTATGTGAGAAAGTTATAGTTCGAGATTGTTTTTTTAAAAATGATATATGAGATTCACGCTACGCATTGTTCTTATAAGTGAAATGAATCACCAGAAAAGTAAACAAGACCGCAAATATCAGGAGGCACCTTGCAGAGCACGCACGCACACACATACACAACACACAGTGCACATTGAGAAGAGCAATGGCACTGGTGTGATGCTCTATTAATCAGCAAATTGTCAACAACATTGATTAAACTTTGTGAATATGCAACACAATTCATGCCAACTGTATAATGCAACTAATTAAGAAATTTATTTTCTGCAACTATTTAATGCTATTTTAAAGTGCAAAAAGATTTCGCAATTATTTGATATAGCAAATAACTATGTTGCCACCTATATTTCAGCGAAACTGATCTTACCTGACGGGTTGTGCGCTGAGATAATGACCTCCCTTTGTACGAGGAGGGATTAATGTGAATTGGCAGACAAGAGCTCGAATGTCACGTGTTGACTTGGTCTACAAAGATAAGCAGAAAATGGATTATCTCATCGAATTGTTCGCTGAAAAAGCGTTCATAAAATAATCCATTCGATTTCCCGTGTTACTCGTAGTACATCATGAGACATTGTGATTTAGAGGGAAATGTGCCATGCATATATAAACAAATTCATAAATTGAAATTGTGCACATTTCTATATATCTAGCATCAGGTAAAGATCTGATGAATATGTAACACACCGCAATTTCTTAAAATGCATAATATCCGATAATATAGCAGTTTTGAAGAAACAGCGTGACTTGGAATACTATTTGTAAGGCATTTTGATGGCAATTCATATTTTACTTTGCATCATTTTTAACAATTCATGTCCTGAATGATGCGAAATATTTACCAACACGAGCAATTAAACGGTTGTATCGGAACTGTCTTTATAGACAAATGCTTTTCCCTGCAATTCATTGCTACATGTGAATTAAAAATCAAAAACACCCGAAGATTAAAAAGCATCAACATTCAATTACAATCGTTAAGAAAATCAGTCTCTAATAGATGGTAATCTATCTATCAGTATTTGGTTTCAATCAACACCGCTAAACAGACAAATATAAAAAATAAATAAACCTTTTTGTTCCATACACACCCACAAAACAGAGTAAGATATTATTTCCTCACACTGCCTCCTGTAAGAACTATTTTGGTATCCTGAAACAAAGAAAGACATCAAAGCAAATGACAAACTGCTAAATTGAAAACCATCATGCGGAGCCATATTACACTGAATAATTGATATACACTACCAGTAAGCTAGACAGATCGAACCGGTGACTGTTAGTTTGAGTATCGCCATTGTTGCTGTAATATCCAAACGATTGACAGAAATGAATTAATCAATATTTGATACACGAAAACACGCTCGTACCTCTAAATATTAAAAAAATCTCAGAGCAGCAGATGCAAAGAGTAACCGCATAAACCAGAAGAATTACATGGTGACCGCGCAACACTGAGTTAGAAATTTACTGACACTTTTTAATGACAACCAGGGCCAACAGGGATGAGACACAAAAAATCCGGAATATCTCTTCTAGGGGGGGGGGACTATACGTCACTTTTTTTCTGTTACCATACGTATACATTACTATAAGCCATATAATGCAACCACAATACATTGATTATTAATGCACTGAGGCCACATAATAATTAATTAGAGCTCAACCATATTGAGGCAAAGCTCCGCAGACAAAACCTCCAGCCGTTTGGGAGTATGACTTGTAGAATTTGAGCTGCTCAAAGCGCCGCATGCGAAACCTGGAATGTCTAAAAATTTTCTCTGCAATTACATCAAGGAGGAATTACAACTTTTCTGAGCCTAACGTTATTTCAAAATGTCACATGAGGGAGGGTTTTGTGAACCAAAATTTCTTGGCGTGTATGAATGAGTTCCACAATGCACTAATAGGCCTATATCTCGTACACAATAGATCAAATGGAATTGTTTACATCACAAGTAAGGTTTGCTTCTTGAATACATGTACCTACGCTTTACTATTGCACATGCAGTTTCTATAAAATTAATCCCCATTGGTGCCAATGATGCATTAAAACAAAGAAGAAGACGAATACCAATATAAATAAAATTTCTTGAATATAATAAAATAATGTGCTCATAATAATGCGCCGGTATGCAAAACTTCTACAAGCAAGCTCTAATCGGTCTGCAATTTTAAGTAAGCCCAAGCCAGACATCATTCTCCTAGAATGTATGCATAAATCGATTGTCATGAACCTTTTGCAACGCATGGTCTTTAATAGGTAAGTAGTCAGCTTTTCCCATCATGTATGAGGCATCGGCTAACCAATCCT
Organism: Prostheceraeus crozeri; assembly: GCA_907163375.1. Taxonomy (NCBI): domain Eukaryota; kingdom Metazoa; phylum Platyhelminthes; order Polycladida; family Euryleptidae; genus Prostheceraeus; species Prostheceraeus crozeri. The sequence goes on from CAJQUW010011165.1 coordinate 95,284, forward strand.
CTGTTATTCTGAAACTACCGTTCCAATTAAAAAAACTTGACTTATATCGAGAAAATAGTCGAGTAATTTGCTATGGCGATCGGTTATACTCGTATAGTATGTGCGGTATAGGAGAGGGGAACTACTAAAGAGCCAAAAAAACTTACCAAGGAAACATAAATCACGTAGCGTGCATACAACATGGATAACACAGTCTAGTAAAAAAAGGTCCATGCATCGTCAGAGGGGGCCCGTAAGTGCCTAGAGGGGACTTATGGATAATATCAACTGTAATGCCTTGTGATTAGAGGGGTCTTATGCAACGCATCATGAAGATGTTTTGTCTCAAGACGGGACCATGCGTTACTTCATGAAGATGTCAATCAATCATAGGGGACCACATATCTTATCCCCTACTCCCTTCTATTTTATTGCATTTTCAGGCGAATATCAGAAATGACCCAGATGGTCGTCGAAAAATCCAGAAGATTCTCTTCCATGAATGCATGAAAGCTGGAATTCATAAAATATAAACAAATTTGGAAATTTTGTGTCGTGGTCAAGTTAAGTTAAATTTCACAATGTCGCTGTATGTACGATTAGCTTCATCGATGTAGAGTCCTACCTGATGTCAGAATACCAACAACACAACACCAAAATCAACATATTTCCAGCGCTCATGGTACACTACACCAGGTCCTTAACATGGACGTTCAACTTAACATTGAACTTCAACCATATCCTAACACATTCTATAGTTTCTATACATGCATCAGTAAAAAATAAATGTCGAAAATACTGGATGGAAATTTTAGCAAAACAAATACAACTTTGGATTAGTCAGATTCTATAAGAAATGCATTATCCTTAGATTATTAAGAAATTCACTCGAAATACTGAAGAATTCAGAAAAAATTACAGGCTCTCTTTTGAAAAGAATATAGCTTTTGAAATTTTACTGACAAACACAAAAATTTACTGACATTTACTGACCGCGGTCACCATGAATTAGGTTTTTGATCCAATCAAAAATTGTCTAATATAGTTATAAGCTTGTTAATGCAGGAGTTCCTGAAGGGTCAGTCTTGGTATCCACGCTTTTTCTGCAGTACATCAAACACCTTTCAGACTGCCTAGAGAGTAAACTTGTGATGCACGCAAATGACCAACACACAGCAGCGTCAGCGGCTATGTGACGTCCTGAAGGAAGACCTACACAGGGTCTCCGAATGGGGCACTAAATAGCTATTTTCTCTCAATGCTTCAAAACCTCAGAGTATTCTGCACTCACGACATTCTGTACTCAGCACCATAGACTTTCTGCTATCTTTACAAGTCCACTATTCGTCCTCTGATAGAGTATTGTTGTCATCTGTGGGCCGGCGTCCCACAGACAGATCTTAACCTCCTTGAACGGGTTGAGAAATATGTTGAGAATCTTATGGGTGAAAAACTTGCTAACAAGTTGCAGCCGCTCTCCGTCAGACGGGATGTTGCTTCGCTCAGTCTTCTACAGATACTATTTCGGTAGAAGCAGCTCTGAAGTAAATGAGTGCGTACCCAACCCAAAAATCTTCTCCAAAAGCACACGCAGAGCTAATGCACTCACATGCCATCATATGAGCCTAGAGCACGTACGCAATATATTTGTGTATCTATTTAAAGTAATGCAATTTACTACTTTTTCATTGAGTGACCCCAGGTTCTTTCATGGCTGGTCGCTGTGCTAGGGATGAGAATTCTGTAAAAATAACTCTATTAAATCCAGTTTTCTCCTTTGAAAAAATGCTAACTCTTCTGGTTTAAAGTTTAACACAAAAAAGTCTGAAATCTAAGTTTGATTACTCATGAAAGTTTGAAATAAAGTTAGCCATTAATTGTTGACTCAAATATGTAAGTTAAGTTCAGCATCAAAATTTGGATCATCAATTGAAGTGTAATTTAAAAAAATCGAGTGATTTTAAATGCAACTCATTTCGATTTCACTTTGTGAGCTATAGTGAGCGGCAAATTAGACAAAAATGAGGCCTTCGTCAAATAATTCTGAAATTTGCTTTTACCAACATCGCTGAAAGATGATAAGAAATTCAAATCGGAAGAGGAGTACAATAATTAGCTTTCCAAAGATGAATGAGAACAACTTCCAGCTACTGACATCATAAGGAAGTATTATCACTTATACCTACAATTTACACGTGGAATAAAATTAATCCTCCTCTTCAGACCGTTGGGAGGCACAGAATTAAATATTTTGTTTATCTGCTTCTGTTCATCAGCGCGCGCAGATGAATCTAATTCTGTGGTTGGAGGTCATCTTAATGAGGAAGACTATGGAATATGCTACTAATGCTTAAAATTATGCCTAGGAAGAAAAGCTTTTGACCTAGCACCTGGGTTTAAACTTTAACGACATTTTTTGCGAAATTAACCTTTTATGTACTTTTGTGATAAAGCTATGATTTTTAGGAAAATATCGCAAGCCATCAACTTTTAGGCAAATTATTAAAAATCAGGATCTTTCTCTTTGTGCACGCGACTGGAGGCCTTGTTTTTCTATGAAAATAACTTTACGTAGAAGTTAGGAACAAACTGGAACCCTACGACCCTGATTGCCAAGAAAGGACGAGCATTGTTTCTACAATTGCACTATTACATAATTTCGTACAATCGTAAGTCAATAAAGTGCATTCATGAACAAATGCTAACATGTAAACTCCTACATTCACGTCATTTCAACATGCAAAAGCGATATATCGAATGTCATTCATGATTTTAAGTTGAATAATTGCAGTGTTGCACGCTTGCTTAGGAAGAAAGTTGACATCTGTATTAGACCAAGTAAGATATGCAAGTGTACATCAAAAATTGTTCGATTTTTGTAGTGGTAATTTGGTTAGGTCTCATTTATTAGAGATAAGGAAGGGAAATTATGGTCACCTGACAATGACTTCAAAAGGATATTGAAATAATGGCAACGGCAAACATAAAAGATATCTCAAGAATTAAAGAAATTCTATTCTCCAACTATCAATAGAAAACTGTGAAAGGTTGTGTAAGAACACCTATCACACGGCATTAATAAAGCAATAGTCAAGAGTTCTTCACAACTACTTAATGATGAATTACGCTCTGCATACACATCGCTTCAAAAATGGGACAACGACGGTGGCATGACAACTCACGATAGAAAATGAGAAAGCGCATGAAGAAGAAAGAAGACAATACACGATCATCCAACAGAGCTGGATATGATCGGTGCTCCGACACATGACCGACCATGTGAAGGGTGTGGGAAGTGCAATCGTTGTTGTGAAATTGATCACGCATGGTCATTAATTCAAACTTCCTGATTATGCATCAGCATGCGTCAGGTCCACTAGCGCTCCTAGTTCATGAAAAGAAAAGACTTTCTTCAGAAAATTCTTCAAAATACAGGACAAAAATAGGAAAACCAAACATGGTAACAAATGCATGAAAGCATTCTTCATTATGAAAAATAAATTCATTTGATAGAAACTGTCATTCATTCAACAGAACGTTTGACAGAACGTTCAACAGAACTTTGCGCGGCGTCACCCTCGTCTTCGAAAAGCTGCGTCGCGGTTATTCGAGTGGCAGAACAGACTGCATTCTGCAACTTCTCCGAAGCTCTCGAGAGCAGCTTATTTCCAGTCGTCATCAATTGCGAGCTGCTAGGCTGTTCTTTCTCCAATCTGACTTCATTTTCTTTCAATTTCTCCGAAATTTTGTGATCGAAGGTCTTCCAAATAGGGCATTTCGTCGTACATCTGCCCTTTCTTTTCTTGCAAATCATCGTTTCCTTTTCTCTGCCTCAATTCGCATCTGTTCCTCTTCCAAACGCAATTTTTGCCGATGAACTTGTCTCCTAATAAAGGAGCTGCTTCCGGCTTGTTCTCATGAGAGGGATTTCCAGACGCAGCTGCCCCGATGCCACTGATGGCAACCTCACTCAAAATAGTCCGACGAGACGTGATGTAGCTTCCAATCATCGAGAAGGCCCTCTCCACCTCACTTTTCCGTGTGACAATGACAGCACTTATTTTTGCGAGATAGCCCAAAAGCTTTTTCAAGATTCTTCTTAAATTTGAAAATACCTTCCCAGCTATGATCGGCAATGATGTCATTTTATTTTTAAAATGATATAAAATGTTATCATTTTATTTTTTCATAATCAAAATATATCATTTTTTGTAATATACGTAGGCCTGCACCGTAAATAGATCCAGTCATACGAATTTTTGATTTGCACCGGTACCATTCTACTTTTACTGTTCCTAGCAATGAAATTTAAATCAGATGGCATGCAGCATCGATATATTCCAAGTAATGGAAGACCGAAGAAAACAGTTTAGTCATATAAAGCTTCTTGTATATCAAAACTTTGGTGGGGCCTATGGTCTATACATTAGGTAATCTGTGTGATACACAGACTGTCAAACAATAGCCTGTTGCTTTTTGCTACATGAATCAACCAGTGGGAAAAGACATGCACCTGTAGAACAAACGAAGGAGACTAAATTTGGTTCAATACAAAATACGAAGAATCTGTGATTAGATAATGGAACAAATATTGTTGATGATATCTTCATATATCATTTTTCAAAAATAAAATGATATCATTTCATCATTGCCGATTTTTGCTTCCCAGTGCTGGTCAACGCTCGCCATCAATTCATATTTGAGAATTTCCTCTACCAAGTACAATGTCCAGTCGTCTATACTCCATCGCAATCGACAACTCATCTGCCCATGGCGATCGCCAACCTACGCACTGTCCGTCTGCGACCCACTCTACTTACACAAACAACTCCATGAAGCATAAGGAAGTGTCGTGAGCATTTTTTATTAGATTCCCACATGAACTCTACAAAGAAATCTAACCGCCTATGTTGATCACTCTTCTAAAATTCTCAACTCATTGAGAGTAAGACCAACATCATATGACCAAGAATGGATGTTTGACTAATGTATTTTTTTATTAATTATTTGCAGTCGATAACTTCGAACAAAAATGAATGATAGTTATACCGTTGACATGCTCAATCATGAGGGAATTGCGACATGTAGGTTTGTGATTGGAAGATGCTATCCAGAATAATAATGGTTCAAGTAGGCTATCCTGTGCCAACACACTGGATAGTGTGGACAAAGTCGACGACGAAATGCGCGCACACTGACGACGAATGAAAATTATCATTTCTCATGTGAATATGAAATCAAATCTAACCGGAATATAAAAATTTCTACTCTTCGACAGTCTGTCTCTCAACAAGTCATGCAAAATTTTTGGCCTTCTTTGCTTGTCGATATAAAACACGCATTTTATAGCGTCACTTAATTAAATCATCCGGATAATTGAATCAAATACTTTCGGACAACTGTGATTCAATTAAGCTGTTTCTTTTGCACTTAGGAAAACACAAGAAGAAATAGATGAAATAGAGATATAAAAAACAAAGATATTCTACGATTTTGAATGGCTTCCATTTCAAAAAATATTGACTGAGCAGTACTATTCAGATCTCCATCCTACTTACGTTCTTGTGACGCGTTAAAAAGCATGTGTTCATACTCGGGCCACATGCGTGTATTTAGGACTTAATCTTTAAGTCTTTTCAATTTCACTTAACCTTCCATTTTCACTAGAACATCTTTATCATCATTATTATTGTCATCATATCTCTTGCCACTATATTACTCTCCACGCATTCTTGAATCCTCCAAAGTAACTACATTCGTCTAAATTGCTCCTCCCGAAGAAGACAGAAAGCTTCCCATCCATGCCATACATGGGAGATTCTAAGCATACATGTATCTATGCAGTTCCTTATGTGAGCTTCATAGCCACAACAAACGATGGTGAGTTTCAATCTCTTTATTAGATGAAATTAAATACTTTATTTGTGAGTAAACTGCTTGGAAAGAAATTGCCTCATGAAAATAACTACTTTGTTTAACTTTTTAGCGTATCGCATTTCTGAAATGCCAAGACAATGGAAGACCAATTGTTGCTTTCAAAGACTCAATGGCTTAAAGATGATGAAAAAAGGTATTTTTCACATTCATATTCCTTTCTTGTATGAGAGCAGGCAGCAACACTTTGATGGATGGGATTATGCTTCCTAAGCGTGAATATGTCGAAGCGATCGCCATTTGAAGCGCAAAGGATAATTATGAGTAGATTAAAAATGATAACCAAAACTAATGTAAGAAAGATAATCACTGATCTTGTTGCAATTTATTGACAGCATGAAAGGTCGTTATAGATATTTTATACCAAAGGCTTTACACACATATAACTGATATAGGCCGTTGACGATAGTCATTAAGCGATCATGCTTCTTGCATCGATAACAAATTAATTCCTTAATTTACGGAAATCTGCATTTGTAAGGAAAAGTAAAGGAAGGATTTTGTAGGAAACGACGTTTCCGCCTCCACAGCCTTCTTCCTTAGTGTAGCTGCTGAATTTACATACTGGAGTGCAGACATGTCTCCTTTTATGGAACATGAATACAGAATTTAAGACTTTTAATTCATAATGAAATAAATTATTTTGGCAGCATTAATTTAACTACTTTAAGTTACTTAATGCACATAAAAGTCAGAAGCTTAAGAGGATATTATTCATTACTTGAATAATCAGTATGTTGAATTTCCTGTTCAGCAGTTGGCAAGTCGGAATCAATGCTTATGATAAAAATACTGCAATATGAAAGAGGAAATTACACCCAAGAAATGAAAAATGCAAACATGAATGATTTTTGGAAGTTTTATTTTCTTGAACTTTGCCATCCGGAGTCGTTGTCGGTGACCTTTTCTACGACTCCGACTCCGGCGAAAAGTACCAACTCCGACTCCTCATCACTGCCTACAAGTTGCCCCTCAAATCAGTGATCATCTTTACCGGCTAGAAAACTCGGCTGCAGGTACATGTACATGACTTCTGTAATCAAATCCACACTGACAGTGTTATCACACACAAATTTTCGAGCGACTATTGTATAGACATTTTCTTGATTTTCATATTGGGAAACAAATTGCTAATTGATTTGTTCATGAAACCATGGCACCCAATCCATCATTTATCTTATCATTTTCTTCTTAAGCGTTTAGTATTTCTCTCTTTTCTGCACTCTAGCTTCTTGTAACCCTGACTGTCATGAGACGCAAAGTTTGATAAGAATAATGGTCTTCATTTTAGACACCCAAAGGACAACATCCAGTCAGTAATGTGACCATCATCACCGTGTCATTTGACTACTTCCTTTACAATCGTACATGTTCCCTTGCATTCATTGTCGTTTGCCCTTTGATCTGGAATTAAATCTCTTTCACCGCTGAGAAATCTCTCACATGATAACCGCCTCCAACATCTGTCGTTGTCATTGATTAATTCCTTCTCGATGTTTTCTCCATTTATTGCTTCATTTAGGATGACGTTCAGGTTTCAGATTGCAAATCCCCGGATTATTCCAGACTATTCTGGATTATTTCAAAACAAATTAATCGTCTATTCCAAAAATTTCAATAGTCATTTTTTAAAATGCCAAGGAACCATAAACAAACATTTTGATCAAGTTGATGATCAAAACTGATGATCATTGAATTTGCAATAACAAAAGGCTTATTAGACAAGGCAAACTTCAAGAAATTGCGTTCTGCGAACTTTTGTGAAAAACATTTCGTGTTAATTTATTTTTGAATGCATATGTCGCAAATGTCGATAGTAAAAAGACGGGAAATTCGGAACACATTCGCAAACGCGTGTGTGTTCTACGTGATGAAAAATAGTAATTACTTAGTAAATTAGTGTGAATGACTGTTCCATAACTATGGCAATCAGGTCTAATTTGAGAATTCATGTACTTCAAGACAGAACATCAACCATCATAAGCTAATCTGAATGTTCAATATGTGGAAATTTTTAGCCAATAATGGAAAAGTATCATGAGATTTGTGTTAAATGCACTGGGTTACAAATGTTTGGTTGGTCGGTCGGTCGATCTGTACTGTCGGTCCCTACAAACATCTGTCGGTCGCGAATTGGACTGCTGTCCCATCTCGCGGCGCATGGGCGACGGGCGGAAGAAGGATAACGTCGCCGTCAACAATGACGGACAGCCTTAAGCAGTAAGCACAGATGTTTGGTAGGACGGGAAACTACGAAAGATAAGGGTGTAAGAAAGACGAAAAGGACAGAAATTTACTACCCCTATATACTGCAAATTCCAATCTACCCGATATTTAGGTCATGCGCACAAGGAGGCAAAGTTAAAATTAAAATGTTGCTAAAAATATAACACTATAAAACCCAAACAGAAAGCGTCAGCATAGATGAAAATGGCATTATCTTGGATTCGTTGCTTCCCACAGTAGCTACTATTTGAGGACTGCTACTGTAACGAAAATCTTGAGAAGAGATGTGTCCACTATTCGAAAAAATGTGGCACGGACAGAATAATAAGAAAATTAAGAAGAGCGCCCCAAAGTTTTGGTCGACAGCAGTTTTAAGTTAAAGAAGTCAAATTACAAAGGACGGGCCTTCGGCGTCCCGCGCCTTCTAGACCATCGACCGTGAGACTTTGGGGAGATTTTCATTAATTTTCCGGATGAGACCCCTTTGGAAATTCCCTATTGAGAGGTCATCGACCCAGCTGAATACAGTGTCTGATTTCAATTTTATGATCACGAAGGTTGTGGTCAGTTTCGCATTTGCCTAACGAAGGATAAGGCCTGAAAGCTCGCGAGAATAGAATTATTTCGAGACTACCAACGAGCATTCATTATCCGATTGCCATATTAATATGAGAGTGGTACCTACACTCTCTTGCGATCAATTTCAGACACAAGACATTGTATGAGAGTCATGTTGAAATAGGTTTACCATACTTGAAATTTTCTTTTTGTTAAAACACACAGGCACTTGTAATATAAATGCATTGCGTTAATTTGTGTCATCAATGCGTTATGATTGGTTATTACAGATAATGCCAGCATTCAGCTGCAGTTCCGGATACGAAGATGAATGTTCTGATGCAGATGCTAAATGTGCAGTGAATGTGACGCTATAACCGTTCAAGTTTCCACAGCTTGCAGTTAGAACACAGAAACGATGACTCAGAAAATCCATTATCCACAGAACCTAATTACATACTCGTGAACAAATACTATCTGCATTGATTCACTCAAAAGACACGAAAATGCAAGAGGCTGAAAATGGAATACACAATCAAACAAATACAACAGAAATAGAACATGCACAGATTAATATTGTCTCATAAGGAAATGAATAACATCTATACATTTATTCAATTATGGAGCAATGTCCATGTTGTCATTTTTGCTGGTACTAACATTTGTTGTTGTAAAATATAAAGTATTTCAAGATAGTTGCATTGATCAAAGTAGTCATAGTTCGATATTTTTCGGATGTACCACCTAGCAATCAAATTGTAGTTATTCCATCATAATTTAATGCATTTTCGATGAAAATATACATTGTTTATTTACAGTCTGACTTGCGATAGTTGTTATGCAGTTAAGAATACCTTTATTAGCCGCTATCCATGCACTTGGTGTGTGTGTGTGTGTGATCATCATATTTTCATATGCATTTCATTCCAGCCCTTTCATTTAATGCCATTATCAATAGTGTCCATGACGGAAATTTCGACTAGCGTCAAGGCGCTATGCGTTTTCCACAAACATTTTCTTGAATACAGTGTAGGACTGGAATATTGAAATTCAGAGATTTAATACTGAAAATTCTCTAGAATCGCCATCAATTGTCAGAAATGGAAATAAGAATTTAGGAAGCGATCGCCCGAATATTTCGAAAGAAATTGAGAAATTTGAAACTACGAGACTTTCGAAATTTATGAAATATAATCGTGCAGGGTAGTCTACCAGCTTGCTTAGTGCTCATCCACTCTTTTTGCTCGCCACGCTTGCTCAGTATTTTTAGTATTTTTGGAGGCATTGTAGAACGAAACACAACGTCTATGGCCACCACACCTTCGTGCTTAAAATTCTTCAAATTTATGGGCAATGGGTATTTTTCCTTAACTATAGATAAAACTATGAAACGAATTCTACCACATGGATGTGATAATCTGTAGCAAAAGCAACAAAACTAGTAAAGAAAGATTTAGACAACATTTAAATTGTTAAATGATGATGAAAAATGATCAATTTTTCGACGCACGAAAGTAAAAAGACAGTGTGTTGAAAGAGAAATTAATTTTTACTGTATTTTTTATCTTCGTCTACAAACTGACACACGATTATCATGACTTTAAATAAATATCTACGCTTCGAACACAGTCACCAAATGGGCACAAAGAACAAGATTTGAAAATACTTTAGTAGTCGGAAATCGTTTCCGCACATGTTTCAGAGATGAGAATGGATTAATATGGCAGGCATTAAGGCTCTAAATAGGACGGATGAAAACTACGCTTGTGTCGATTCACAGGAGGGGGAGGGGAGTGGGGTCATACGCCCTACGGATTCCATCGTATCAGCAAAAAAACGCTTACGAATGTCTCCAAAAGTATACATACACAAATACTCAAAGTAGTTCCTGCAACTCCTTTATCTTATCCACATTATGTCCTCACGATCCCCTACATTATGTAAACACGAAACATCGCGGAATAATAAATTATGTATGAGATTTAATTAAGCTTTATAATTTAACCTGACAACTTTCTGATCGATATTGTCATGTTTCCTCTGTGGTCTAAGTTGAAGTACATTGTAGCACCAGTTGCGAAAGTTGGAAGTAAAAATGATTTTAATTGTTTTCAACTTTAAACTGAAACATAAACAACGAATTGCAGATGGGAATAGTAATCGAGAGCTGTTGTTCCCTTCTTCCCAATTCAAACGAGTGACTCACTGCTATTTTGGAGAGATTGTTTGTACAAACAGGCAATTCACTATTGGCTTGGTTGTTGTCAATTGTGAAGTAGAAGATATGATGATATTCTGTTCCACGTGTGGTGAAGAGATGAGAGCCGGTCAATGATTCGTTCCTGCGGGCATTGAAAGACGAGAATCTAATCAATTATTTATTCAACAAGTCAGTGAATAGTTCATAGATCAATGGCAGTTCAGAAATCATATTTATGATCATTGATACAATTACGAATCTACAAATACGAACTGCAAAATCGTCAATATAATGTTTGTTGAACCTTGAGTTTCTGAAAAACAACTGCCATCAAAAAATGTCAAATGTATGCACATTTATCATTCATCAACTTCACGATTACCGAACGTAATAGCCATAAAAACTGAATATTTTCCAGATTGAATGATCATTATTTTACGATGCTTCATTCTAGTATCCAAGGACATCATTTAAGTGGATGCCAAATGCGGTTTCTCAAATAATTTGAAATTCCAATTTCTAAATTCTAAGATTAATTTTTAGTCGTGCGTCAGACTACATTCCTGATGGATTGAAGTCTCATCCTAATAATCATATCGACACAAAATCGACTGTGGAAACAGATGTCTCCGGTAAAAAAGAAATGCGGAGCTTGATGCATGCATTGAATGCTATAATAGTAACTGCACCGATACATATTTTACAGAAATATGAATTGATATGACGCTCATCTGAAATAAGCACTGGAAACTCGAGCAACGATCAACCTAAAAAAACTGCGACAGAATATCTTACTTCAATGTCAAATACTTCATCACTATTTGAGCATCATGTGTGAATTATTCATTAAATTTTTCTGGTTCCGCTTGATAAGCCTGTTGTTAACAGACAATTAAACGCTGAATATTAGCAATTATACAAACTGACATGGAATGTCAGCATATTTATCTGTTAGCAATTTAATATGAAAGTAAAACATATAATCTGATAATGTTTTAATGCCACAAGTGTTACGTGTACGCACGATGAGTTCTTGAGATAAGGAAATTCTGTTTGTAATATCGATACTAACAGATGTCGAAAAATGACACTGCCTGATGTCGATCATGGATTCCTTAATAGTAGTGGCCGGGATGGGAAACTTGAAATTAGGGAAATACGGAAGAAGGGTCACTACCGCTCGCTCGCTAAAGGTGTGGATGGTAGCACGCAGTTGATATTTGACATGCATAAGTACCTAATCGCCTTTTTTGTAATCATGTGTACTGTCTGCCTTGAGAGAACAAGCACATTGTTCGCATCACTACCTTTATATTATCAATACCACGAATATAATAACTAAAAATTCATAGCTAATAGTTTATTAGCATTAAATGGACCTTCATCTCAAGAGGATAAACGTGTCTAAATTTTGCAGGATCAATTTCAAATTATAATAGCAATACATTCTTTTATCCTTGGCTATCAATAAAAATGAAAACAATCAGAATCATAAAAGAAATCGCTTAGTGAATTGAAAAAGTGAATCCAACACAACGGAATTGACAATTGATATGTCATACAAAGTTATCTATTATCAGTGTTGTCAACTGACTTTTCAAGAAACTCAGTTAAAACTAGGTTAACCAAGTTTACCAGAAATTAACCAAGTTAAGTTAAACTCGGTATACTGAGTTTTTCAAAAAAAACTCGGTTATAACTCAGTAAAATAATTCGCTAAAACTCAGTTAACTCAGTTACATAAAAATCCATGTAAAACTGTCAGTATATGCATAGGCCGTCTGAATTTGATTCTGAAAAATTGCATGTTATAAGCGCTCCAGTCAATAACTTTTTCATGAAAGTTTGGGCGTATTCACAGGCAGTTGTAGTCTAAGCATAAAAGCAAAATGATAAGATACGCAATAGGTAGATGAAAAGAGAAAAGTAAAGATGGAAACTTAGAAAATGAAAGCATTATCTTGCAAGGTTTAAGAACGTAACAAAAGAGCTGATCTAAATTCGCACAAAAATATATGACTAGAATGACTGCTACTTATAAAAGTAACCAATGTGTAGACTTTCTATGGAAGGATGAGTCTGTATGTTTATACAAAAAAGATCTGTTTTAGCAGGCATAAGCCTGCTACAGCCTATATACCTAAGCTAAGCTGTATAGCTTCAAAGTTGCGGTACATGATTTTGTCTATAATTGAGATCTAAACTTCATTACTTGTTGTAGCTAAGTTACAGCATCTTCCAGTATAAGCAAAATTATCTTGATAATATCTAAAAGGGACATTCAGTAATTAATGGGTCAGCTTATCTCAACTTTGGTCTCGCGCATTTTTTACTCATCACTGCCCAACCCAAGGCACGAAGGCATGCTAGAAGCTAGGGATAGGACAGCGCGGCCGTTAGCCAACTGAGCTATCCCACCACCCAGTATGAACAATACACAAGCTAAAATAATCCTACGGAATGCACCAATGTAAATGAAGATGCTTTAAAAAATAAATTAGACATAAAATAATTCGACAAAACCATTTTCTATTCTTATTCTGTTTCCTACCATAGCAGTTCCTAAAATCCTTATTCATGCATCCAAGTGATTACATTTGCATCACTGCTATAACAGTTTATCAGAGAAGCGGTTTTTCTTTATATTTAGACTACGAAGCAAGCATAATATCATATAGAAAAACAATACAAAATATCACGCATTAGTATTACTTTGAACTGTGACATAAATCATCAATTACGCTTCCATGATAATGTGATCGAAGCAAGAGCACATTTATCACAACAAATACCTTCAAAAACAAAAGCCGGATAGAACAAATAAGGGAAGTTCAGAAGAAAGTTTTATTGTCGCAACATGACAGATGCCTCCAATAATTCCAACTTAAATGCACCTCTTCGAGCTTCGGAAGATGCCACAGACACAGACACATCCTCATATTCATTGCATTACTTTTGTTCTAGGCCTATGTGCAAAAATATATTTAATTCATGTCTAGAATTTTTTTTAAAAAACATTTTATGCGGTAGGTAAATTGTGACAAGCTTCACAAAATTAAGTTTATGTAACCTAAATATTTATAACCAGCGAACTCATTTCGCCTTGTTCGAATATTACCTTGTTGCTGTTTTCTTGAATTGTTAGAATACTCGCGTTCAATAATGAAGTCGTCGTTTCTAAAACGTTTGAAGCACAAAAAAGCATTCTTTGCTTTATCCCGCGTGAATCCGTCATCTTGATGACGTACTCTTCCGTACAATTCATCAAAAATCTTTCGAAGTTTATGAAGTTGAAGAGAAACTCCAGGAGACTGATGTCGCAGAACACTTTTATAAAAAAATTGCAATTCGGAGCTGAGCACAGTTAGGCGTCGTCAAGCCTTCACATACGCGAAGTATAAAATGTGACTAAGGAAAGGAAGGCATGTAAACGTATATCTTATCGACTTTTCGTCTTATAATTCCTCATGAAGTTAAAGCTTTCAACCGTAATGTGTTGTAGAACGGGAACATTGTTTATTTATTTTGCTTGTTCCTCCCTTTGATTTGGCCACTGACCAACAGGCTGTAGGTTTCAATGTTCATCACTTGGTCAGAGGTTCTCTCTGTTTCGCGATAACGCACAGGTTTGAGGGAAAATCTGCTTCTCCAAAAGTGACCCTTCTTCCGTATAGCCGCGATGAGGGAAATTTCACAGTTTCCCATCCCGGCCACTACTATAAAGGAATCCATGTGTCGATTTTCCACTTTGATTGTAAAATCGCACAATTTTTATCAGTAATTACGCAATGATAGGAATTACGCACAGATCGCATCAGAATCGGTAGGAATCAACGAAATGAAATCAAATGAAATTGAACAAATGAAGCAACAGACCAAAATATTGTCACCTGATCAACGTTTGCTAAAATCGAATGCGCTTTTCAGCTGCAAGCAATAATTATTAATTACTAATAGGAAGAGTTTTCAATTGAGATATGAAATGTCGGGATAAATTATTCAAACTAACAAGCATTTAAGTGCTATCGTCTTTCAAGTGCACACTATGGTGTTACTATTAAGCGATTCAAAATACGCTTTAATCAAAATAAACACAGTACGTTCAAAACGCGATTCAAAGAACGATTCTGTGCGCTTTGATCAAACGAAGCAATACAATGTTTAACAGAAAACCTCCCAGATGAGAATTTCAAGACGAATTCATAATTGTATGACTATGAAAATCAGCGATGAAATTTTTCATTATCGCATACCGCAAAAATAAGATAAAACAACACAAAAATAATGAAGAAACACTACGACATAGTCGATAACTTGGTTAGCACCCCTATGAGTTTTATATCCATCATCAACTTGGATGATTACCAGGACGCTATGATTTTCATCAACTATCAACAGGGATTGAATAATAATGTTTATGTATGAAACAAATCAGCTATGAACTCAACGGTTCAAATAGCACTTTACTACTATTTCAATGACATGAATTTTACTGTCAGTCATTCTTTTCATCTAAGATTGCAGTGTCAGCTGGTCTAGGCACAGAATGAAAAGATATCCACTCACTTGAACAATTTAATTACTACATTGCAATAGTTTTTTTATATACATGTGTAGTGTCCTATGGAATGCAACACTTAACCTAAATTATGAAAAATTTAAATCGCTTTCTGCCAAAATCATTTATCAGCTATCTTTGGAGTCAATAAAAATGGATGACTATAACTTCCCGTAGACTTTCAAGAATCTGCATTTGCCTGTAACAGTACCCTATAACACCTAACATATCAGAACGAATAAAAAGCGACATTTGTATGATACCAAGATCATCTAAGTAATAGTGGGTCTGATTGTCTAAAAGAAATTGAGCAAATATAAAACCGATGCTCATAACATAAAAATTTTAACTTGACAATCTTCTGATCAAGGGTGTTGATTTTTCAGTCTGAAAGTGTGAGCCATTCAGAATTACTAATGCAAACGTAAAAAGTGTCTCTTGGCCATACAAACGGAGCAGCGGTTAAACTCTTAATGACAATTGTGCAAAGTTCTGTAATTTAATGAAAAGTTTTGAAGTATTTCAAACAAACCTCGATGAGCTCATTATCATCACAATCTCGTATCACAATATGATAATGGAGAAACTTTAATTCATTGCCGACAAATAAATGGAAAGAAAAAAGTCCTCATCTATCAAACTGTTACCTTCATGTCCATTATTGCAGTCGTATTCAACATTCGACGACACGACCATGTCTCAATTCATCGCATGCCTCGTTTATCATTATTTTCTATCGGAACGCCACTGAGAATTACTTCCATTATTCAACCAATGCTACATGTTTTACTTCACGGAATTGAAATATCAATCCTCTCTAACTACAAGCATTAGCCGATTCTGGTTTATCTTGAAGAGAATATTTACAAAGACAAATGATTCATTTCGTTAATCATTGTCGATTTTATGGGGAAGCAAAGTTTCATTTTGCGACAAATGATAGAAACTGATGCTGCATAGAAATGAATTGCGGAGTCAACCATCGACATGAACGTCCGAGAGATGAAACTAAAATCCTATAAGTTACTTATCCGTATCAATTTCTGGATGGAAAAGAATCTGTTCACTGAGGTGAAATTCACTTTAATGACTTCTGATGCCGTACTTATATGAAGTCGAAACTGAATGAGATTTAAATTTAGATACTGACGGATTTCAAGTTCTTCAAAATGACATTATCATGATATTCGTTCTTTATTCCATTGATTATACTCAATGAAAATATTTACTGTACATAATTTACAACTTTATCTATTGAAAATGTTTTACTTATTGCTCCACCTATTCAAGACAAGGATTTGAAGATATTGGGTGCTCCAATCTTATCTTCGGCTAGGGATTCGTCGCCTCCAAGATAGAGAGTGCTGTCCAAATATTTGCATCTTCATTTTACTCTTCGACCAGATTGGTAGCATCTATTTTACAAGACGCTTCGGATCTAATTTAATCATCGCTTTAAGAGGACAAGTTGGAATGTTGAATTTATCTCCGCACATCAAATTTGAGAATTCCAGACAAAAGTGTTTTCGGACAACAGCGAGCTAGAGATGACATCACCAAAGGACAAATTTGAAGGACTATAATGAAGGTACCAGAGATGGATTCTTTTGCACGTGCGTTAGTCTATAGCGGACATAAGCCTATCCCAGCAATTGTATGCAATGGCAGCAAGCGATAGAAATTGACAGAGATTCGTCTATCTTTGGCTTGTGTGCTTGGCCAAGCGCGAATTGCAGAAGTAGCTCGTGTCAGCGAATACACAAAAGCGAAAAGTGCATATCTTTAACTTAATTTTCCTCCGTGATACGTTCGTCATATGGAAATATTATTCACACCGTTCGGCTCTTCACGATCTAAATTTACTGACTGTGTACGTTTAAGGTGGTGCCAATCTTCTGGTTCGTCAGAAGTCAGATTTGAATTTCTATCACGTTCAATGAAAAATTGATTTTCTTGCCCCTTGAGTTCTGGTCGTGACCATCAGTATTGAAAAATGTCATCTCTAGACCCAAACACGCAGATCCTTATACAATGCATTACGTGAATGGTAAATCTTTGGTCTGGAACTTCACTTGAGTAGACACTAATACCGAGTCCCACCTCATCAACTTCTCCTCAACGACAGGTCCAGCTGGAAACGCTGCTGAACACCACAATATTGTGAAATATGCTGACATTTCAGCAGCACATCTTCCAACCGATAGCTGTTGTTGAGACCACGTGTGTTTTCGGCACATCCACGAAAACTTCTTTAAAAGAATACTGGCGAAAAACGAGAACACTTCTTTCTCAATCAGAGAATCAGAATCGTCATTACTCGAGGAAATATCACTCAATATCTCTCTTGCTGGTAGAGCTATTCAGTAGAAGGAATATATTTATATTGAAAAGTATATATTGTACTTGCATAAATGAAGTTGCAAATTACAACTTTGTTAGGAACACAAATTTACAAGTTTCAACATTAATTAATTACAAATTTCAGCTTCGAAAAGGGACAAAATTCCTAAGCGCTGGCAATATACAATTTTTAATGACACATCGGCATGATTATTTTGCCTCGAGGTAAATAACCACTGACAATGTTTTGTTTTCACATCACAGATGGATCGGTGAAACAAATCGAACACTTTGGGAAAATTCAAGGTACTGTCCTCACTCAGACTTCGCAATCAATCATAATTCAATTATTTCACAATGCGACCAAAATTACATTAACATTCATGGCTTATGACAATGAGACTTAAAAAAAGTGAATTGATAAGCTTCTAATATAATATCATGTGAAAACTGAAAGAAATTTAATTGAAAAAGTTGAGCACTTGAAAGAACAAACCACTCAATTGATTGTTAATACTTTCAATATCTCTGTCATGGTCAAATAACCTTGACTATAATTATCAACCGTGAGTAACAGATTGAGCATTTCTCTCGTCATTTCATTTGCGTCATGTATGATAAAACTGAGATTTTGTATGAGAAAAATATTGTGCACAGAATAACTCACAATGTGCATGAACACGATTGGCAATCAAATAAAAATAAAATAACATTAGACTGTCATCAAAATCCGAGGATATCGAGATTTACCTAAATTCATCCAAATTTCTCACAACTTGAATGCAGCAGCAGTGACTCTGGTTTACCAATAAAATATTTTCCATTTGTATGTATTTATATAGCGCTGTACCCACAACGCGTGACGCGCAGAAAAGTCACAATAAAATGAAGTTCAAATAGCCAGAATATATAATAGAATAAGTAGACGGTTCAGTTACTTGTCTTTCATTCTAATGTTTGAAAAGTAAATCAAGTTTCCATTTCGGCCATTATGCTATCTGCATGACTAAATAAGACATCATTCTCTCTTCATTCTACGCCACGGTCAGTTGCTTAACTTCTACATGATAATCTATAATGCATAAGGCCTTACAAGAATGCATTTCTATTAAATAAATACATTTCAAGCTGCTTACCCTTTGAGAGAACGGAGATCGTGTCCCTTGGTTTTCCCTTTAACTTTCGTATTTAGTTGGAGGTCAATTACACATGAATTTCCATTGTGTGGTCTTAAGCCCACACCACAAACTCGGCAGTCTTTGACGGAGCGCGCTGGTGTTCGCCAAACAACATATCCAACCGGACAAGACACACAATGACCAGCTGATGAATCAAAGTACTGTCCACTTGGACATGGAACACATCTGAAATGAATATTTACGAGACTTAATTAAAGGAAGTTTTCCCTTTTTTGTGATGTCGCACACTCATGGAGATGTTGAAGCTTACTCCCTCACTGGGCTTGGACAATGCTGACAGACTTTACTGGAGCTCTGTGACACGGTGCCCCTCCTGCCGACTTCCAATGACAATTACCGGGCTTGATCTCTAGACCGCAAGATCGTTCGGCCAAGCACTCAACTACTATGTCACTGGAGACTAGTACTATGAGACTAGTACGTTAACGAGATAGATACATTATGCGCTGTAATGTTATCAAAAAATTTATTGAATGCTGCTCACAATGGTATAAAAAAGCAGTTTAAACTTCACCGCTCTCACCTTCCCACTTCCAATAATATATGAAAGTGACCACTTGACTAAAATATCTCAAAACTAGCTGTTTTTGCTAATAAAGGGTGTCACTGACATCCCCTCTTAACATGCGCTGTCAAACGAGCGAGTAGAAAGAATGTTTCGTGTTCAGATTTTCTTTCCCATGCCTGGACGTGTTATCTCGATTGCCCTTTGGAGTTTCTGCGGCAGAGAAGGGAATCTGAGTTCATTAAATCTCAGTAAATCTATTGATGCTTTCTGCATATTTTCTATCACATTCAATGGCAGTTATATCGGTCGCAAAACAATAAAGCAATTCTTCCCGCTCAGCTAGACAATGGTTCGAAGGAATTGGACATGGGACAGACATATGCACGTACTGCATACAGCTGATATACGTTATGTTGGCATAAACATTAACATTTTCTAGTTTTCCTCAAAACACATGCACAAAGTGCATGCAGATACAAATATGCTGTGCATTTATTGGCACTTCCGAAGCCTCTAACAAGCATCTCTCACAAATTGATTCAAGCTTTATGCGAACATTCGAATCCAACTTAGCACGATCATATCGCACGAATCCTTCATCATATGAATCAATCGAAATTAACAAAATTCTTACTCTATTCGATTTTCTGATCATCTCGTGTAAATATCTCGATTATCACACCAGTAAATACACAACAACATTTATTGGATATCGCATGCACATGAATCACAATCTCCATTTCGATTACAATCTGCAAATACTTCAAGCAATGTTTTGTAGCATCTCGTAAACCACAATTCATCATAATTGGGAAATTCCCAGAAGGCGAAATTAACTTCGGTGATCAAACTTGGTGCACCACTGTATTACCATGAGATACCTTTTTTATAAATTTTTATAACATTCATTTTATGCGAGAGGGCACTCAATTTTGAAACATCCTTAATCCAGAGTTAGTTAGTTGCAATAGAGATGATTTGAGAAATGTATTGAAGGATCCTATGATATTGATACCCGATTAATATCGATAATACGCATTAATATTCGCCCTGAAATGGTTTCTTTACACGGAGAGGACTCATCTTGAGTTGGTACTGTGGCCCAGGGAAGCGTCACCGGGCCTGTGCAGTTTTGTCTTATGATGGAGTCCTTTTCATCTGTGTGCTCGAACTCTACTTTTGTAAAATATGCAGACGATCTGACTATTCTACATTGTATAAGAAATCAAAGTGAAGACAAGTTGCAGGATGAGATCGATAATGTAGTGATTTGGTCGAAAAACGGTTTCGAGTAGAATTTCTTTAAGTGTTTTATAATGGATATAATCATCAATTATAATTTAGCTACGTCTCCTGTTTTTTATTGATAATAATGTCTTACAAAGAGGTGATTCTCTCTTGCTTCTGGACTGTCATTCATCCCGTGATATGAGATGGTGCATGCATGTCAATTAACTCATCAAACGAACATCGAAAAGATTGTATCTGCTTATTAATCTCAAACGCATTAACTGTCCATGCGATGTGCTTGTTATTATGCATGTTAGTTTTATTCGTGCAATTTTATTGTATCTTTTTTCTGTTTTTTCTAACATCCCAGTGTATTTACACAATAGGCTCAATACTATTGAAAGGAGGGCCATGCGAATCATTGGTGAAGATCATTGGCAGGTCAGGTTATTTGATACAGGTGACAATATATGAAAGACAAACCTCAATTAAGTGTCAAAACACTTCGCAAACCTACAAGAAATACGAGAAAAATTCACAGCAATATACGTCAACCGAGGACGAAGACAAGCAGATATTCTTCTTCATCTGTAAAATACTGCTCCTGATCTATGATTTTTATCTATCAATTGCACGCATTTTATAACTATGTACATGTTGATATTTGCAATGTGCTCACCGCACTCTGCGAGGCAAATAAAGTAATACTTATCTGATCTTATCCGATAAAACATTTGATACTTACTGTTACCTAGATTCAAAATCAATATCCTTGAAAACATAGGCAATGACCTATTAGACACGACCTACTAAAGGGAGTATGCTACTAACTCCATGACAATTCAGTAAGCCTTGTAATTAGATTCGCTTTTCTGTGATGGTGCATGAAGAAAGAGTCACATTATATTATCAGAATCTTCACTATAGAAATTTATCACTGTCTTATTAAAGTTTTTAACTTTTCATTAACTGAGCGCTTTGAATTCCAAGAATTTTGTACATATTTAAATTATCTCGGATACCCTTCTTACCATCAGTGCCTGTAAATATGAGAAAAAATACTAACAAAAGACAATGATCGATATCGCAACAATTCTTATTTTAATCGATGGAGAGATTTTTCTTATTACAAATCGCTGAATACTGAAATGGCTGGAATTGCGAATTAATTTACAAAGGGGAGAAATTTTCTAAAGAGAGGTTCACATCTGAGCAGAGCTGGAAAAATTCCACTGAAATTTTTTAATTCCAATTCCAATTCCGGAGCAGAAACTTCAATTCCAATTCCAATTCCAGTCGAAACAGTTCAATTCAATTCCAATTCCATAATGAGATTCAATTCCGATAATTGCATGACGCGTATAGTGTAGTATGTTAATGTATCTAAAGTTTTCTCGCTTCAATCTAACCCATGTGCCCTTATCCTATCCTCGTTGTTCGTGTGCGCCGTTCCCTGCGTCGTTCTTATGTGCGTTCTCATGTTCATAGTTCATACTTCTTGTGTACATGTACGTGTACGTGAATTAATTCCAATTCCGATTTTTCCAACTCTGCATCTGAGGATAAAAACACCTCTGAAAAGCCGCTTGATTGGCTTAGTTTTCTCAGGTGTTTTTATCCAAACTCGTGTGTAATTTACGTAGTAAAAGTGATAACCATAACTATCGCTTATGATCCTCTTATCATAAGACTCAATAGTTTGCTTGTTTGCTCGAACTTGTAATTGACATATAGTAGAGGAATAATCACATAGAAAGAGTTATTAATATTTCACACCAACACAACCAAGTCAAGGAATGTCTGCATGAAAGGTTTTTAATTCTCATTGAAGTAACATTCGAAAGCATATGTTAAGACAATAAAAACAAAATGAAAGATGATGTTAAGCAGCTAAACGAGGAAAACTCAAAGTGACTTGTAAATGCACTTGACTACCGGTATATGCGGACATCAGAGTTATGAAATTGTGCTGATGCGGGTTACAAAACAAGTGAAGCCCTAAATTGATTGATTCAACCGATTCGATCGCGTATTTCATATGCAGTATCCACAAAATGACAGCCACCCCAATTATGGCTGGGCCAAAATAAAATAACATAAATAATCACATGAATTTGAAAAACAGCAATCGATTGCGAATTATATATACACTGCAACCACTGATGAATTTGAAGCAAATGTTGATTTTTGATAACAGTTGCTACAGTAAACAAAGCACGCAATATAGTAATTTGACACAATCACCATGATATGAAGAAAATACTGCATGTAAATTTTCACCATCCAAACCAATAATTGCAACATAACATAATATGCCATCTACTTGAAGATAAAGCCGGATATATACCGTTGAATCCACCAAATAAATGTTCAATTTACTATTATATTTCGAAATATATAATTAATAATGCCAAAATTGAAGAATTATCAGTTTTCACAGTAAATCATCGCCAGTAACCATTAGGAAAATACCACTTACTGCAAAAATGATTTCCCACTAGAAAATGATCAACAGTTTGAATTAAAATAATTAACAAAATGATGATCAGGTCATTGATAAGTACATTTTGGATTACACCTAGCAAAACGCAATATCGCATTTCTTCGAATAATAGCCACCATCGAATAGTAGGTAACTCGATAAATGCCGCTTACATATGCAGACACTGCATCCGTGCAGTGCTCTGCGTCCGTCAAACCTAAGACTTTTTAAATAGGTGCACTCTGCACTCTTGCTACACACTCAGCGCGAAAGAATGAGAGTATGATAAATGGAACTTGGTCACATAGAATAGCGGCGCATCGCCGAATGGTCTTCCGAGTATAAACAAGGAACATCTATCTATCTATAAGTACTTACTGCTTGAGTTTTACATCAGTGTTAATAATGCTGCATAGCAAGCATTACTTTCATTTCAAGCATGCTTCCATGCACCTACCTATCGAGTATGATAAAAAATAGATTTACGGGTAGATTTAATGTATAGTATAAACCTTTTAATACTTGATATTGAAATATCAACTCATGCCCGCCCTTGCTCTTTCATTTTCAATTTTACACGGCAACTTGACCTATAAGGATAGGAAGGATAGGGATAAGGGCCGCTATCAGAATCAGGGATGGAAATTCACCCAAGAAAATCGGGAAAAACCGGTGTTTGAATGCACAAATTTGAAATATTTACATTAGACTAATTTCGTAAAAAACGGAAAATTGCTATTCCTGATCAGAATCTTTTGTCTACGCCCCGCTTTTATATAATGCGATTCGACTCCCTGACTTTACATAGATCTATTCGATTTTGTGAAGTTGAAAATAAAAAATAAGACAAAGCTCAAAAGCTGCATCGTCAGTACTATCATATCGGATTCAACGTGTGCACAAAGATGGAAAATTGCGGTTTTCCTAAACATAGCCATGGGTCTGATATGAGACTTTTAACAACAGCCGAAACCAAAAGTGCCAATTTTCAATAGTTGCTGCGACTACTGTTTGAAGAAACACGGTTATTGACATAAATTCATTGATTTTCTTCCTTCGAGCTAGAATCAATGAAAACAATAACACAGCTAATAGTAATTCTCTTACTGAAAATTCCAAAACTTGTCTTAAATATGCTGATAAACCTACTTCTTTAATGAGACGAAAGATGAGTCTGAGGAGTAAAGTGAAACATATCACCCATTTTCTCTTGAAGTGTTTTTAAATGTTATAGTGATACAACGAGCGAGTGTTATGTTTACATTTCATGATCTTTAAAATTACTGAATAGGAAAATTTTGTATAACAAGCATGCCTATTTGCCTATACCACTCCAAACTTTCAAAAACAGATGATGAAAGAAATCTGGCGAAATTATCACACAAAACTGAGTAGAAAACATGAAACTGAGTAATTCTTGATGAAATTGTGCTTACTTTTTGTCAACACCGATAGGACATCGCTCGCACGCACTAGCGGGAGCATCTTTCACCTGCGTCACATTAATACTGTAGATTGCCGCAAAGTCAGTATTCGCGTGTTCTAGACTCAGCTTGTGAATTGTTGGCCGTTCAAAGATCCACATAAATTTGGTACCACTGTTGTGTCGGATGGCGTATCTGAAGAGGAAATCGAGATTAGCATCTTTCAGTCGTGATACAAGAAAACGCTTACTTCCAATTTGTATATCAAAATCAAACAGCGGCAAAAATCAAAAGAATGCATTCAAGATTAGTTTCGCATCAGTTGTCAATTGATTTGCTTGCTATTTTTACTATGGACATTTACTTACCTTCAAGTAAGGATATTTCAGGAATCTGTCGGCAAATGACAATTCAAATCATAACGCATAGTTGATGACTTTATGTGAGGAATATTCTACTCAGATCTGCTATAATATCAATCCAAATGAAGGCGGTCAGTTGGTGATGCTTCTGGTGAATTTCACTTAATATGAAGAATAACATAAGTAAACTGTACATGTATTCTTCATTCAGATATTCTCATCAGGAATTCGAGGGCAAATGGAAAGTTTAAGAAATGCCTCTCAGTTGAAGAAAAAGATTCAGAAGAAGAAAATATATCGACATGGAAAAGTCTTAACTGACATTAATCAAACAAAACTAATGTCAAATAGCATGAAGAGATAAGCGCGAGGTAGACCCCAACATCAATATTCCTTGCTTTTAGCTCCTACATGTTCACTGCCAGATGTTTAGTTTGTCACTATATGTTTACGTACATTGTAGTTCGTTAGCCACTTTATGAGTGACAAGCCAATTGATTAGCGGCCAAAGTTACGGGTTGCTAATTGACACCATCTGACATTAGTACATATTCATATTTTCTCAAATTTCAGAAAGTCCCACAAATCATCAATTACAGTGAAAACATATTATTGTTCGTAAAATTATGAATTATGATGTTAAGAACATCAAACTCTGTGTCCTGGCAACATTCACCATATCAAACTGAACAAGAAATTAAAAGAAGATGTAATAACGAAACAAACTACTCAACAAGTTCTCTATACAAAATATATGACAAAACACAACAGTATGTTAAAGATAGTTGCTGTTGAAACGGAAGGCAGATTTTTCATTGATAACACGAGATGAGCTTCATCTCTCCGAAGAAGTTTTTGGTCAGAGATAAGACAAAAACATCAAAATAATACCATCAGTGTCTTGTCTCCACGGACGATGTGACGCAAATTGTCCGCGGAAACGAGGCGCTGATAGCGAAGTACCGACAGTGGTATTATTTTCTATTTTCCTTTATGTCTGACCAAAAAAATGCAACCGAGAATAAGACATTATGTTTTTAAAAGGAAATAAATATTGGTCAATGAAGATTTCTACTCGTACTTTAATTATGGTAATTGCTCTGAGCCTGTCTTATTCAAATGGTAGATAACAGTAGAAATGTAGAGGGAGACTAAGTCACGCATGGCATTTGCATCACCATCCTTTGTCAGGCGTAATAGAGAAGGATCAATGACATGAATAATGCTGTAGTATCAGTGAGAAAGATGACCAGCCGCAAAAAGAATGAACGTTTCAGTGCAAATGATATAGTCGAGAAAAGTTAAAAAAGTAACTCCCATGTTTTATGGTCGAACGTTCTATTAAATGTTAAGTCAGCAAAATAATTTAAGTTAAATGTTTATTAATATTAAGTCAGCAAAGTTTGTAAGACAGTACTTTGGCGTCCCGTGCCTTCAATGGTCGATGTAACTAGGTGGAGTTACCGGCAGTTATTGTGAGAGCACCACATCATCAGGATAAATCAGAGTATGGTACAAATTCATATTCTCAAATTCTATCGTTCAAGTACAAAAGAATTCATAAACGGTTATGGATAGAATTCGATTGCTCACCTGAATTTTGTTCGACCTATGACTTCCTCGCTCCACTGTTGCGCAATAAAGTGACCAACTGCTTTGGATTCCTGCAGAGATTAATCGAAAGATTATTCAATAGATAATGATTACATTTCTAGAATTGATTACATTCTAGTCGTAAAGCAGATTCAAGTAGCATCAGAAAGTGATTTCATTCGCTCAGCTAATATCATCCTTACATTTCAATAGAGCTCGTTCAATTGATTTCCCTTCTCAAGAAGAAAGTTGGTGGTAAGCTTTGAATCATGTTATCATTACTCTATACGGTCAATCCTATTAATGAGCTTTTCTTACTGATAATCTAACTTCCCTTCCTTCAGATTGCCACACGAGAAAATCAGACAATTGCATTAGCACAGTGATGAATGAATTGGTTCTATTTCAAACTCTGAATGAATAATCAATCTTTTAGCATCACAACAATTGGATCCTGAAAACATGTTCCTACGACAACCAATGCAGGCATATATCATCAAGCTATTCAAAAAGTCATCATCATCAGTTTAGAGATGACAAATATAATGAGATCCTAAAATATGGGATTTTTCAAGAATGCGAAATTCGACTGCTAGCTAAAATTGCAACACAAGCATATACCGCACTCAATTATTCACTCAAAGTTTGATTATGTACCCGTATGTACTAGTGATTAAATTTTGAGCATCAGAATTTCAACACATCTTCATCAGCGGTATCCCGCATACTTCATCCAAGGAGTGTGGCTAGCGCTCCTGCCAACAAGTAAAAGTTGGTCTGAACACATCCTCAACAAGGACATGTGGCAACCTCACGATTACCTGAACACTTGGCGCCTGAAGCTGAGCACAGCTAAAACAACAACGCCATTCTTCCATCTGAATAATAGAGACACATTAGTAATAGAATAATAGAGTCCACCAATTGGCCACAACCTCAGATAATTAAAAAAATTGCTTATAGACGCTAGGTACAGATTTATTATTGTGCAATACACACACATTGTGCGTGTATTGCGCAATAATAAATCTGTACCTATCGTCTATAAGCAATTTTTTGAATCATCAATATTGGACGAACCTATGTTTTCAACCTCAGATAGTGTCACACTCCGAATGTTGATTACTCTACCTACCTTGATGTGACCCTTGGTCGTGCGTTGATCTATAAAAACCACATCCAAAAATGTGCGCAAAGAATAGGCCCGTCGAATCCAGCGGGTTCTTACTGGAAAGCGTGCACCTCAACACTACGTACGGCAGCCTTCGCATTGGCGGAGTGGCGGAGTATACATCACCTGTTTAGTGCAGCAATGCACATGCAAATGTTCTCAATCCTCACTCAATGAGCCTATGAGCATCATCACCGGCTGCTTACGACCGAAGTTTCCTCACAGGCCACGTAGGAATAGCATCTGCCAACAACCGATGCGAGTTGCGTGTCATGAACATATCAACAGTACATCTTCCATCAATGCGTTACTGGAGCTTCCTCGATGCCAAACAGGCGACTGATGTCAATAAGACCCCTCTGATTTCTCCCGCCATCCCGTCTCTTCAACGACGGCTTCGTTCTCTTGGTTGCTTGATACAACAGCTTAATGTCACCAGCGGTCCTTCATTCCTCGATTGCACTTGTCCTTCACCGAGCCAGTCCTCGCAAGCAATGGATTCGACTTAATCGTCTGCGCTCCAACAATGATCGAATAGCTGCGATTCGTTAATGCAGGGAATGCAAGAATCCGCCACTTGTGGACACACACCTCAAACCGTGAAGCACACCGTCGCGGACTACAAAGTCCCGGGCAACCTTCAGCTGCTGCAATCTCGACCAACATCTATTGACTTGGTTAAGAGATTTGCAGATTGATTTGTATTTTGTTTCTGGCATAATATTTTTCATAATATTTACTTAAAACTGTAAGTTAGGATGCCAATTTCAATTGAAAATGTATGGCAAACACTGATTGTTTTTGCGTTTCAGCGATCAAAAAAGGCAATTCGATTTAATGCCAAAGGGGACTAAACTTTGTCCCATCTGTCTTTTGAGAATCCCAATTGAAAAATTCGTCAAACATGGCTGCATACGAGCCATCGTTGGCCATTTCTTTCATAACTGTGTCTTACAAATAAAAAGAAATGCCACATTTAATTTTAGGTTTAATTGGCACAACATGTTTCGGCCAGCTCTCCTTCAGGTGCAACGCTGGACTTACAACGATACATTTTGACACAAGTGAACACAATTTGACGAAAATCGATGCATGGGCGTGTGACAGCTGAAACATAGAAGAAACAAGAATACAAGCTGTCAAAGACTGATATCAGGATCAATACTAAATGACAGGACAATAGCGATTACTGAATCGAACTTTGATAAATGTTGCACACAAAAAGCTGCAAATATATAGCTTACATAAAATCTTGGCTAACTGAGCGACTACATTGCAACTTACCACCATGAAGTATAACTTGCATTTTTCTTTGCATTTCATTTCAAATTCGAAAGTTAAATGGCCACTGAATTCACCAGTATTTTCATGGAATCCACCAACCATAAGCTCAAGAATAGAAAACCATGACTTAGATCCATATCCGGAGCGGATAAAGCTTCCCATCGGTCTCCATTCGCCGGAGGACGGACATTTGTCTTCCTCTGTTTCCCGGGCGGCAAGGTTGATGCAAACAGTTGTCATATTAGGAGGCATCATCCACCATGTGTTGTAGATGATATCATAGACAGGTTGGGAATTCGGAGGACAAGCATGACATCCCTCGATTGCTGTTTGTGAGCTACCATTTTGAAAACCTACAGACAACAAGAATATTGATAGGATTTTGCTATGAAACCCACAAAATTAAATTGCTTGTATTGCACAGGATAATACTGAACTTCATGGATGTTTATTTCTGATTACCTGGTCTTCCTTAATGAAAGCTATAGGCAACATTGAATTAATTGTATTGAAGAGATTGAGATAGAAATTTGCAAAATATCGCGTTGATGAGACATGGGTATCATTTTATCAAATTTCATATACATTATATGTATGGATAGTTGCATACTTGCATGCTCATTGACCGTCTACTACGTCTTATTAGTTCCGATGCCCTAGAAATCTATAGCTCGAAAGTTGATTTTATTAAGTTTCATTTCAAAAGCTAGAAGAAATTTAATTTGGCTGTGTTAGAACTTACGGAAAATTTTTCTCAATTAGGAATGGATCGCATGTTTGGCTCTTTTTATAGATGTCCGACATTCGTCCGGATAGTATGTAGATTACAGTTATTTAATAATAGCTACGTTAACTAAGTAATTTCAGGCTGAGCTATGCTTACTAAATAATAAGACATAGCCGTACTGACAGGCCTGTCGACTACTTTGAGAGACAGCAAAAACTGGAAGTGCAGTTGTAAACTTAACATAGCAAGTGCCTCCACCAGTCGGAGCATCGGTCATCTTTTCATTTTACATAAAACTATAAGTTGCGATAAACTGGCTCCACAAATGTGCATTCGGAAAGCAGGGTGTCTACTGGAATTACAAGGTGGTGTTCGAGCACTTTAGAGCACAATTTTGAGCAAAATAGAACACATTTTTATTCAAAATAGAGCACATTTTTTAAACGCAATAGAGCCCGAGAACGATCAAAATCTAGCTGTGTGATGAACGCAATTCTACGCGTATGATTACCTTCCTTACGGTAGGTCTACTTGACATTTATTTGTCCCGTTTATTAGTACACAAAAACAAATATCTTGTTTAGGGAAAGAAATGATTATTATCACTGCTAGAAAGCTAATACAAAATCCATAACTGATAAAACGGCTGAAACATGAAATAAAAATCTATAAAACAATCCATTTGAAACAAATTACAATAACAATTCATATATGATGAGAGTATTCTAGAAGACAAAAATTATTGCCAACAAGACCATTACGATTGTAACTGGAATAGCTCATAGTCATCACAAATATAATTGAAGGGGCTACAATGAGATTATGAAGAGAATGACATGGAACCTCTAAATAAAACTGAAACCATATTCTTTAAAATCACGACGCAGTGTTAAGGTGCACACATGACATACATTAATTTAGAATAGTTCGGCCGGCTTTGAAGCACCTATCGATAACGAGAAACCTGTGATTACTTTTTCAAAACTGATTAACATCAACTTAACTAAATTTTTAATTGATCGATGTCTGAATACGGATTGCTGTCTTTTATTGTTCTAAATATCATAATTCAGGGCTAACGATTTTCACTAGATGATTTCGTGATAGGGCTGGAATCATGTTCAAACTATATAATGCAGCGATACCTTAATTACGGCTTGGTAGAAAATAATTATATGAAAGTCAGTGCTATTGTTAATTATTATAAAAAAATGGAGAGATTTTTATGGAGAGAAATTAATTAAGACAGTAACGACGAGGACATTTGCGTACAGGCTATGTCATCAGTGTACAAGTGTACTAATAACTCGGGGTTTATTTCATATCCCTTTTAACTGAGACAGGCTCTCCTCATTTCTCGTTATGAGGTGCATATACAATGTAGATATTCAGTTGGGTGAATTATACATGAATGAATGATGTGTAATTATATATGAATGTCGTAAGGTTCTATTTTTAAAAATTCAGTAAATATTTAAAGGTTGTGACGGTGGATAGAAAGAAAAGTAATGGTCCACGAATTCTCAAATACACTTTACATAAGCTTCTTTCTCTTCGTATCTAATTCTGAGACTACCATTGCTCTTTCTTCATCAAGAGCTCTATTTTTCGCCTCTAGAATCTTGACTTCTTCTCGTTGTCTTTCCTGTTCTTCATTGAATTTCATCTTCTCCGCTTGTTCTTTTCTCTTTCGTTCTAGCGCCAATCGACGACGGTTACTTGCCATTCGACAGGAGAGAAGAAATTTCTCGCTAAATTCTACCTCCGTTGTTCCACCAGCTCGTC
This sequence comes from Prostheceraeus crozeri, assembly GCA_907163375.1. Taxonomy (NCBI): domain Eukaryota; kingdom Metazoa; phylum Platyhelminthes; order Polycladida; family Euryleptidae; genus Prostheceraeus; species Prostheceraeus crozeri. The sequence goes on from CAJQUW010011165.1 coordinate 126,844, forward strand.
GAATTCCGTCTTGGGCATGCCGTAACAAAACGAGGGATTCAGTATGAAGATTCTCTTTCAGAAGTAAAGCATCACCACTAAAACCCGTTCAACAGCCGCATTCCCGTGTGAGAGAATGAGAACCTTCTGAATCACGGATGACAAAGTTGGATAAGTTTCCTCATCCAAGACGTTGGTGTAGAAATCGTCGAGACGATCCTTAAATGGTTTATACTTTGATGATCTTTCGAGATTGTTTTTGTCCAGTACAAAGTTCCGCCATTCAGCATTCACTCTGTCACAATCAAGTATCGTAATGATATTACATTCGCTCAAGGTGGTGAGCGCACTGCGAACAAGTCGACGTGTTCTATCAGTTAGATGAAATAATCGAGGATTGAATCCTGACAATAATTCCGTAAACTGATATTTGAGGGGAGAACGTTCCGATATTTTCTTTACTGTGAGGATCAGAATTGCCCTACATTCTTTTCGGAAAGCAATGGCTTCATTGGGTTTCACTTTTTTGCTCTGAAGTGATCTTCGTGTACCTTCACCGATTTCTAGATCATCGAGTGTGGTCCAGTTGTCCGGATCTTCGACCTTGATGCTCAGAAGATCTGAGCCACTCACCGCAGCATCGATCGTATCTTTTCTGATGAATTTGGATAATTATTCACGAAACAATGATGATAACTCACCGAACAAGTGAGGTGCAAGTGGCATTTTTGATTGAAATTTGGTCAAAAATTCTCTGACATCCTCTGAAAGATGCACAAAGAAATGAAGACGAGCAGTCAATATCGTAGTATTGTTCTGCATTGCGCTGACAACGTTACGGTATGACTTCGAGGCAGGAGTCCTCAATTTTGTTTCTAGGCCGCTAATAGTGACAGTCTCTTTGTTGTTAACCGCGGTCACATACTTTTGTAAGTAGTCTATCAACATGAGGGCCCTCCTTGTGACGGGTACATTTTCTGTCCAGCGAGTTGAACAGAATTTCAAAGGGAAAACGTCCGATCCTGTAACAGCACTGAATTCTCCATGTCGGGCGGTTGAATCACTAAATAAATAATAAATACCACGAAGAAATTCAAAGAGGTCCCAAGAAGGCGCATCTTTACTTTCGAATCCGAACTGCACTGCCCCGTGCACAACATGAAGTCCGCAGGATCCCATGTTCTGAGAAAGTCATACAATGTTTTACATTAAATAACAAATCAAAAAAGTATTTTTCAAAACAAAGTCAGAAATAGAGCACTTGACTCTGATTAGAGCACAAATAGTGTGCTCTAGAGCACATAACACCAAATAGTGCACATAGAGCACTCAGTAGACACCCTGGAAAGGAAAGCAAAAAATTGGAAACATCGGACGCAACCGTGCCCTAAAATAAGCCAGATTTTGTAGTCTGATCCCACATCGTAGATGTAAATTTCGTTCCACTCAAATCAGAAATTATACAGTCAAGAGCTTCACAGTTGGGTGGAACAGATGTACAAATTAAGCAGCCAAATGGATCATATGACTTTACGATTGGTGCACCCGAAACCACAACACAATATCCGGCCGGATAATGTAATGCACTGTCCGGTGCATTCCTACTCTAGAAGCTCACTTTAACTATCCATCGCCAATCCGAATTTCTCGGCGTGGAATAGTATTAGACTCCAGCATCATTCAAATTATGCTAAACTTTACTAGGTATGTTCGGAATATGTTCTCCGATAGCAGCAAAATATGATATATCTCAGTAGGAATATTCAGAATATCATGTATGTTCAAATTATCCATCAACGGTTTACGATAGACCGCTATTCAAACTCCACGATGAATTGAGGTGCGAATGAGCGGCTTACTGTACCACACTCATCAAATGATAAATTCTTTCACAATAATATGAAATAGTCTTCATCAGCCTAAGCTATGCAATTAAAATATAGTATAGCCTGATTCATAATGCTCTCCACATACTCACTCGCCAAACTCTGATTTGAATTCGGTGTTTGACCAGCGGGACAGGCAGCACAGAAAGACGAATTGAACCTAAAACTTCCAGAATTACAGATATTACTCAAACATGACTTCGACTCTTTTCCTGATTCCGGCAATTTGACGCCATCGAAGCAAACCTTCGGTTGCACCCATTCATACATTTTCTTTATTTCTTTATCACCATTGCTATCGCAGCTGCTCCAGTACCAAAAATAATCAGACTCCTTACATTTCGGTCGAGGAGAACACTTGCCAGAGCCCGCGAGACTGCAAAGGAAGAATATTCACATAATCTGGTGTTTGCATCAGTCCGATTATCACATTTTTCTAAGAATTTATATGCTTCTACGTTAGATATGCAATGGAAACAACAACAACGTCTTATCTTTTTTTTATCATTTTAAATCTTTTTCAAATCAAACAGCACTAATTCCCGGTTTCCTGAATAAAAAATCCTGCTACCTAAGATTTGAATTTCAATGACCACACAAACGCTCACGTCTGAAGTACTGTACTAGCAGAGCCTGATAGAAAAATTAGGGAAACATTAATGTGATTACCTGTATTCAGTCTTATTACAAGTCTCACATTCAGCTGCACCAGCTTGTGAGAATCTATTCTCTTTACAAGGGGTGCAAGTTTTAGATTCCGCCGATGAATAAGTACCAGGACGACATTTGATGCAGCTCTGATCAAACGCTACCCCAGTAAATTCAATTTTACGGATCATCACAAGAGGAGCAGAATCCACGACATCATCAGATGAAGCTGTGTCGTTGATAAGAACGATGTAGATTCGATTTTTCCCTTTGCTTAGTGGCAGAGTGTGCGTTTTCCACCTTTTGGAGGTTGGTGTTATCCAGTTCTGAGCAGCGTTCGTGCTGACTTGACATTTATCGTTTTGAACCTGTAAAAGTATGAGAAATGTTTCTTAGTATGGTGTGACTCATATGCTAACATATCATAGTTCATTTTAATTTTTCATCTTGAATGTTGCAACATATTATATATATGAGGACAGCTGTTTCTCATTATTGGCATTGTGCCTCCAATTTTGAATTAGACATGCAGTTGCAGATACTCGTTGCATACAGAAGGAATCACCGATGTTCTAACCAAAAAGACACAACTTTGAATCACATTTGTTTTTAAATGAACAAAACAATTTCAGATGTTTTATCATCATCAGTCGCATTGCTTGCGTTTTTTTATCACATGATTTTTAACTAAATCGCGTCTTTCGAAAAAAATTCAACTGTGTGAGGTCTTTCAAATATCGGGACCTGCACACATTCAGTTGAATTAAGTATTCTGATAATTAATAGGGACACCTATCGTCACTGCTTTCTTAATTTGCTTTTAATTAACAAAGTTTTTCATTAAAGTGTATATTCTGTATGTAAATTTTGATATTTTATTCAAATAAGTAAAGCGAATCATCATCATCGGTGACAGTTCAAACGTTATCTAGCTGAGACTGATGACAGAATGTCATCAAAATCAACGATACCATTCATGGTTTGATTCAGATGATGATATTTCCTATTTTCAGCTGCAGTGTTGAACTATCTTTTTATAAGCTAAATCACTTGGACAAATGAGTCGACAAAATGAAAACCTTTGACAGTTGATTACCCAGTCTTTACTAAACTAATCAGTCTTTATTTTCATATAACTGCGTGACAAGTTTCATAAATATTATAATTAATGATGCGGTCAAAATTACAATGTTATTGATGTTGTCTTGTATGTATGACAAAATTCAGCAAGTACAGTAACATATTGAAAATAGCATTTAATTAAGTTTCTAAGATGTCACGAATGAAACAGAGCACCTGTTGCTGATAGGATAAATGCAGGACTCCAACGCTCTAATTTTTATTTGAAGATGTATTTTACTATACAGAGTACTCATTAGGCATCTCACTTTAAAGATTTAGTGCTGAAATCACATCACGGTAGCATGAAAGTGCCATAAAATAGAACAGTGGCGGTAATTATGAAAATGTCAAATTACAACAGCTGCAATTATCCGTTCATGAATCCTATAATTTCTTTAAGGATTGATTCAGACGACTGACTGATGCGCAGGTATCGCAATTGATGACTGTCTAAATGAACACCACGGTAATCATACAAGTGAACAAACAAGTTTTAGGCATGCACCGAGTTTACCTCAGCAGTGAAGAGGGAACCTGAGTCCATGTATTTGTATTCAATTGTCATCCTCCCCTCTTTGGCCATCATGACACTATAGCGAAGAACGGCTGAACAAGGCTTTCCAGTGGGTGATGCCAGATAACTTCCTTTCGGAATCCATGTATATCTGAAAGTAAAAATATGAAGATATTCTTTTTAACAACTGTTGACGTCAATTATATCAGCAGATTACAACCAGTGCAGGTAACATACATAATTGGTATTTAGCGCAATCTAGTCGAGTGATGTATTTTGTAGGACCAAATATATTAGTACAGAATGCCAGTCACATAAATAGATATACGAAAAATACTATTAAATATTTTTGCAAAACAATCCACCATTTTTGCAAGAAAACTTACCGGTACAATGGCACATATACAAATTTATATTGGACTAAAACATCCAATATGTTTTTGCTTTTCGTATGACTATTTCCATATCTTTAATGCTCAGTCGGAATACTGATAACATTGCAAATATGTACAAAATACATTTCCAGCCGAGTAAAATCTCCCAAAACATTTCCTGTTCATTAAAATTATGCACTGTAAATGAGAAAATGTACAAATTTGATCATGGTGACCGCGCAACACTGAATTAGAAATTTGATGACATTTACTGACACTTAGGACCCAGGATATGCTATATGGAGGGATGAGATCGCGTGTCACAAAAAATCCGGAAGATCTCTTCTAGTGGGGGGGGGGATCATGCGTTACTTTTATTTTCTAGAGCCCATTTTCTGTTTTGATATGATAACAAGTAATCTAAAAGTCAAATTTAAATAGTTATGAATCCTTATGCGCCTGCATAGTGTAAGCCCCATGCTGCGCCTAAAAATACATTGGATTATTAATGTATTAAGGCCATAGATAGTAATTAATTAGAGTTGAAAATGGGTTTCTAACCGCAAGCGAAACTTCCAACCTTTTGGGAGTATAACTAGTAGAATTTTTATGTTTTTAAGGCGTCGCAGACGAAACCTTCAGCCCACAGAATTAGATTGTTTTACTCTTTCACTTTACTAGAAGTGAAGACTAATTCAAAGCGATGGCACATGCGAGAACCAGGGATGCGGAGTCCTATTATTTTGATAAGACTCCGACTCCGGGTGGCAAGCATATATAGCCTAGTTTTTTGAAACATACATCATAGATCATTATAGGCTTACCTGAACCTATCTTTAGCTATCATTGTTGTATTAATTATCAATCATTTTCGATGAAAGTTTATCAAATGTCGCTTTAAGTTGGATGCATACGAGTCGGCTCCTCCCATCTTGTTGATGTGTGCTTCACACGCTTTTTCTCCAGTCTCTACCAGGCAGGAATTAACGTGAGGGTAAGAGGTAATGTTCTCAAACAAAATAGTATTTTACTTTATCTCTGATGTAAACTTTGGTGCGTAGGTGTGATCGAGGCTGGCAAGGTTTGTCTTCTCTACTAAATCACCGAGTGAAACAACAATCCTTTTCTCACTATCACGGTTCATTCCCTCAACTATTACAAGCTTTGCATGCAGCAGTGTCTCTGTACTTTTGTTTGATGGAGAAAGTTGACATCAAGACAGTGACAGCTATCCGCGAGGATAAATAATTTGCTTATATTATACTTAGGGTCTAGTTATAGGCCCTAAGTAGACTGCGACTCCGCATCCCTGGTGAGAACTTAGCAAGTGGGCAAAAAGGAATTCCGAATACCTGACGGAGATAGGGAAAAAGTCGTGCGTCGCTTGCGGATTGCCATGAATTCTATAGAAGTGCTTCGATTGCCACGATTCCTTCAGATTCGAAGAATTCAGATCATTGCGCACAAGTTTTCTCCACAATGTTGGTCCTTCCGATCATTACTAAAGAAAACAGCAGGCGCACGAAAATAATGTCGCCTTATGATTTCACCATCCTCTTCTCAGCATTCCTCACTGCATAGTGCGTACATTGAATAATACCCAGACAGCGATGTGTGTTTTGGTGTGTGCGAAGTGATATCACAGCACACACGCCACTCACTCACTGGCTGGTGTCCAAAGCCGGCTGACATTGTTTCATATTCGAGAAGGAGCAAGTTGTCTAATTCTGTAATGTGTCATTTCGATGTTAAGGAAAGATACGTTGCTTCCATTCTAGAAGACGAAGCGCGCGCAAATGAATCTAATTATGTGCTCCAGCCATTTGTGGCATAACTAGTAGAACTTTTTTGCTTTTAAGGCGCCACAGGCGAAATCTCCGGTCATTTAGAAGTATAACTTGTAGAATTCACTCCTGTTTAACGCGCCGCACGCGAAACCTTCTGAAATGTATAAAATCATTTTATCGGAAATTATATCAAGCAGGAATTACAACTTTTCTGAGCTTTCTCTTATTTCAAAATTTCATGATGTGAGAGAGGGCTTTGTGAATCTTTTCTGAGAAATTTCTTGGCGTGTATAATGAATTTCACAATGCACTAGTTATAGTATATCCCGTACACAGTAGGAAAAATGGAATTGTTTAATTCACAATTTACGGTCTGCTTCTTGAATGCACATACCTGTTCTATACAACTATGCATGTGGTCCTTATAAAATTAATCGTCATTGCTGCCAATGATATTTAAATAAAGAAGAAGACGAACACCAATATAAATAATATTTCTTGAAAATAATAATAAAAAGCAATCATCGGCCTGTAATGTTAAGGAAGCCTAAACCAGACATTCTCCTAGAATGCTTACACAAATCGATCGTCAACTTTTTGCGACACACCGTCTTTAATTGGCACATAATCAGCTTTTCTCATCATGTCTAGAGCATCGGCCAGCCAATCCTCTGTTATTCTAAAATTGCCGTTCAAATTAAAAAAAACTTGGTTTACATGGAGAAAATAGTCGAGTAATTGGGTCAGACCACGATGGGTCAAACCACGAATTGGTTGCACCGATGTAAAATTTCAAATCATTTTTTGACGAATTTTGGCGATGACCATAATATAATATATAGTCCAAGGTTCAGAAATGTGCAAACTGAGGAGCTGAAGTAAGTCTACATAGATGAAAAAAGGGTAGTTTAAAACTATTATAATGAGTTTCAGTTAGGCCCCTATTTTATGAGTTGTGTGTTTCCTTAGGTGCAAAGACTAAAGAAGTTCCATTTCCTGTCCAATGTCAGAGAAAGACTCGTTGAGGTAAGTGATTTTCTTCCTCAGGTGACAAAAGCTTGTTCATGATTCATGCCTATAGCTACCCAAGATATAGTACTCTTCGATGTTGACGTTCATCTTACATTATGCTTAACTTATGTGTTCTGATTCCGGTACAAATAAAATGTTTGGTGTGCTGTTTCTAAGCTAATCGTTCAATCTTGGGATCTTCATTATTATTATTCTATATGATGACATTTAATGGCAAAATTTATGTTCTCCGCAATTTTATTAGATAATGTAGCGAGCGTTACTACGACATGTCGCGAGCGTTACTGTCAAGATTGACTGAAATCTCGTAATCGGTGCTTTCAGTAAAACATTCAAGCATGAAAAAAATCATCAACTATTCATTATTCATCTATCATTTCGTTTTTGAGACAACAGCTCCAATAGTTTAGATAAAATATCACTGCAATCTCAAAAAATCTACAATGAAACATTTATCTCTGTCGCGAGCGCAACCATATTAAATGATCTCTCCACACAAATGTAGAGATAGCATGAAATTGATATTTTGTCTGTAATAAGTCGATGTCGTATAACATCAAACTGTATCTTCAGAATATTCAAAAAGAATATCGTATCATAGAGAATGTTGGTTTTCGATCGAGTTTTGCAATCAAATGTAGCGAGCGTTACCGTGGTTTGGCCCATATATAGTATGTACGGTATTGGAGAGGGAACTACTAAAGATTCAGAAAAGTACCAAGGAAACATAAATCACGTAGCGGGATTACAGCATAACTAATGTACAGTCTAGTCAAAAAAACCACATCTTCAAAAAGGCCCATTAATCATCAGAGAGGGGCCATGGGTCGCCAGAGGGGGTTCATGAGCGGCTAGAGGTGACTTATGGATAATATCAGTTGCAATGCCTTGTGATCAGAGGGGTCTTAAGATGTTTTGTCTAAGGACGGTACCATGCGTTACTTCATGAATATGTTATTCCATCTAAGGGCCCATATGCCTCAACCACTACCCCCTATTTTTATTGCATTTTCTAGCGAATCTCATAAATGACCCAGATAGCCGTCAAAAAATCCGAAATTCCGAATAGATTCGGAAGATTCTCTTCCATAAATGCAAGAAAGCTGGAATTCATAAAACATAAATCAATTGGGAAATTTTGCATCGTGGTCAAGTTAAGTTAAATTTCACAGTTTCGATGTACGATTAACTTCATCGATGTAGAATCCTACCTGATGTCAGAATACCAGCAACACAACACCAAAATCAATCTATTTCAGCGCTCATGGTACACTATACCCGGTCCTCAACATCAACGTTCAACTTGACATTGAGCTTCAACCATTTCCTAAAATATTCTATAGGCCCTATACATACATCAATAAATAAAATTTCAAAAATGCTGGATGGAAATTTTAGCATTCCAACGCTGCATCACAATTACAATGGATTAGCTAGATATTCTGCAAAAAATGCATTATCAGTAATTAGCCAATTAAGAAATTCACTCAAAATACTGAAATAAAGAATTCAGAAAAATTACAAGATTTATTTAGAATCTGTTTTTGAAATTTTACTGTCAAACACAAAAATTTACTGACATTTCACTGACACAAAAAATTTACTGACATTTTACTGACCGCGGTCATAATGTTTAATACATTCACGTATTCTGAAGGCGGAAATGACAACGTCAGATGTTGCTGCAATTCAGATGGCCTCCAGCTATGCCGTCAGAGAATGAAGCTTTGTTGCAAGAACGGATAGATTTAGTTCTAAGCATATTCTTGTCAATGGATATATCTAATGTACAAGTATAAAAATCATGCGACATTGGAAACAAGACAATTCTGCCCTAAATACTCAGCACAAATTTCGATAAATGGCACAGAAAGATAATGTTTTATTGACATAATCTAATAAGGCTTTTGCTCAAAATCTTCTAAACTGGCCGGCATGGATCAAAACAATATGTCAATCCTTCCAATTTCCTGCTTGAATAACAATAAAAAATTCATGCCATAAAATCTCCTTCAGGGACTTATTACTGGTCTGCACCCAAAACGCCTGAGGAGTTGAATTTTAAAATTTTGTTCAAGCGTAAAATTGGGAGCGACGTAAAATCTTAATCTGCAGTGTTCAATCTACATATGTGGTTAACGAATTGACATACTGCTGTTCACTATTCATTGTGCTAAATGTTCTTTGCGATCATCTATGCAGTTTCATTTAACAGTTGATATTCAATGATTTTAATTACATTATGAGTTCCAAATATTTGCTGGCCATTGAGGAGCTACGCATCAAAAATAAATAGTTGGCCTAAAAGCCTTTCTTCCTCAATGGGATAAAGTAAAACAATCAAAGTTTTAAAGAACATAGGGTCCCGAAAGTCATCTGAGGCCTTGTTTATAAAAGACTTCTCAACAGAAAGACTTATCAACGGATGCAAAGGCTTTCACCGTCCAAATTTTCTTTCCTGAATATCCTCTTCTTCCATTTTTCTATTTAATCTCTTTCACTTACTTATCAATGTCTTTACAATGCATAGCATAGCCTTAAGATTTTTTTAGTAAGCCTCATTCTGTCGTATATCCTATCTTGTTATTCAAATTTCAAAAATATTGCTGTAATCCAGTCATCATAACATCTTTGAAAAAGCAAGAAGCGAAAATATAGATAAACTATCTGTTTTACCTTATCTCATTGCCGAAGAAGGAGCTTCAAGGACAACTATTAATTTTTGATGTAATTACAATTCGAGATTAATTTCATTCGAATCCAAGGAAAAGCAATGGCACACGTTAGGTACTACGTTTATATGACCGGGGTCGAGTGAGTATCTCCTTACATCATTTCATGACTTCTATTCATGAGGTGTAGCTTGTTCTTGGTGAAACACTGTGATTCATCCCTTCCAGTAGATATCGCTGATCTATGCTTAAAAAGGAATGCTTAAGTCGTCAATTTTCATCACTTTATCGGCATGCTGTATTAAAAGGTGCTCAATAAGTGCACTTGCACTGTCTTTGTTTTTTATATCAAAGTCTGAAAGGGCGACAACTTTCTCCCATGTTTTTAACATGATAGAAGTTACAACTAAATTCATAGACTTTGCAATTGTCATTGCAACAATATTTAGGGCCAATAAGTTTGCCGATATCACAGAAACATTTTTTATTCTATTTCACTTTTCGCTACAGTAATTTTTTTACACATGCTTAAAACTGTTTTTAACAAAATAATTATGTTCTATTAAATTATTTAATCACTTTATTAAATTACTAAATTAGAAACTAATTATCCGTTTTAACAAAACTTTTTAATGTTGTGGAGCCAACTGTGTTTGCGAAAGCATATTCCTGAGTGAATAGGTTTACTGTACCATCTGTAATGTACTTGGTAATTGGTTAAATTGATGCTTGAGTACAAAAAATTCAAAAACTTGTCTTCCGGTAAGTCTAACATGAGTTGAATGCTTTTATTTGTTGAGTTAATAGTTTCTAATATACTGTGCTTGAAAAGACCGAAAGACATTAAAACTTTTCCTTGTAGATAAGATTTTTCTTATTTTTCTAGTAGAGGACCTAGTCACCGTTTACCTTATAAAATTGATGATAATTTTGTGCATAACAGTGTAATTACCTTCGGTTGCTTTTTCCAAAAAATTGAGATGGTTTCATCACTTTAACGATAATGATGAGAATAGCAATAGTAATGCCAACCAAAAATTAAATATTCCTTATGATAAAAATATTGTAAGCTTTCCGCCTCGATTAAATTAAGTTCTAGAAAATAAAAAGAAACTCTTTCATCATGAAGCCAGAAAAGCTTCAGTGGAAGAAACGAAAAATATCAAAGTTAGAAAAACTATGAAAGTGTCGATAGCATAATTGACAGAACCAACAATTTTTTAAAACAACGATTTATTATAACTGCTTTGTCTTATAAAACCAATCGAATAGTTATAACGCACAAAAGCACCGTGATCGAAAGGACTGAAAATATATTGTAAGACATCTCCACATATAAATTAAGAAACATAGTCATGAATTCAGTCGATTAGGAAATATCAATTCGAATCGAAATACAAACCGCAATCGAATATGTGAAAATTGAGTGAGTTATGTTTCTATCCATAAAATTCCATTCTAAAATATTTTCTTCAAAAAATAGTCTACAGGAAGAGAAAATTTGTCTCTGACTTCTTCTACTGAACTATGGTTGCATCAGACAAAATGAAGGAAGTATTTACGAAAGATTATGTATTACATTAACAAGATTCAAACCGACAGCGATGACAAATAAGAAATCGCAATCATGACTTTGCACTCAGACGCAAAGATCATCTTCAAAGACAGTCTAGAATCCGAAGATAGAGCGAATGTCATTGTAATACACATTTATAGCTTCATCAATAGATTAGACTACGAAAGTTCAAATATCGCTCAACAATATTTAAATGAATTAGAGGGTTATGCATAAGATTCATCATCTCAGAGTTAATTTGCATGTATTTGAGTTATGAGACTGAAAGTAATGAGCTGCAACCAGTCACCAGGTAACTAGTCTAGATAAAGAAAAATTGCAGGAAAACTTGAGCTTTCATTCGGAATCGTATTTGCATTTGAAATTGCATTTGTTTCTACAATTATTTCAGATGACAACAACATTCACCAATAACAGTCATCGAGAAACTGGTAAGTAATGTGGAGTTAAGCAAATGAAACATTTGAACACATCAAATGAGAACACAGTCATAATGAAGCATATTTGCCTATACATGTATGTTCTACTAGGAGAATTTTGTACACAATGTGATCATTAACTTGAAAATTTGTATATAATGATGTCACCTGACTTTTATATATGATGATTCTGCATCATCACTTGATTGTAAGTCCTTGTGCCCGTGGGTATTAACTTCAGAATAAACATTTATGACTGATGAATAAAAGCAGAATGCTAATTCATATTGAAAAAGAGACACGACTATTCTATTTTCATTCTCAGGAAAAGCTAAATTGAATGTTAGCGTGATAGTCAAGTTAAGTATCAATATCATTCAAAGCACAACATTACAAAGTTTTCGCAATCTTCCATTTTTTGCAAGAAATCAAGTGTGAATATAAGATTAAGCATAGAAATGGAATTTCAAAAGTTCTTTCTGAATTTGATGAAAGCCTGAGAAATCTGATTAATGATTATTGGAATTGCAGGTTGTGTTTAGAAAACCCATAATCTACTTTGTTTTTCCTTCAATTGGACGATGCATTTTCACGTATGAGCTTTTCATTTTCTCTCCAGCAATGGTGACAGAAACCATTTATTCGCTTTACTTTTTCAAAATTGCGACATGACTATTTTAAATCACAGTTTCATTTGTGAGTAGCTTTTTGTCTTAGATTAAGTCCTGGTAGAAAGTCACGTCGAATTTTCACTAATTTAAAAGAACGATTATTTAAGACTACCAAAGAAAGGCGAAAAATCATATTTTTCGTTGACAGAATTTCAGTTACTGCTGTTAGGAATCAAACAAATTTATTGCTACCTAGCTGAAAAGAGAGGATTATCGTTCTACTTTTTGTGATTGAAGTTACTCGAATGATGTCATCCCATTACTGCAGCAGCGGCATTATCCTGGTGCGACAAAAAGAGCTAAGTGTCACAATTAAAAGTGAAATTAATGGTAAAAGATGTTCAAAATTCAAAAAACGTTTTTAAGACAATGTGCTTCTCACTGCTGCACACAGTTGATCCTAGACAAGTAGCAGCGTATCATTTGCATATTCAAATCGACCAAGTCAGGACAATGATATTTTAAATCATCGATGCAGTTAGCTTGTATTATTCAAGTCATTTGCGAATGCAACATTTCAGATGTATCTCATTGCGTGAAGCATGCAGCACATGTGGCGTTCAGGAAAACATGGATTGAAGAATAAGGCACATTGCATTTTCGATTATCGCTCTAAACTTGAATACATTAGAGAAATTTGCCTTTTGTCTTTAAAGATATCTCGAAAGGATATCAGCATAATGAAGAAGCTGCACCAAATTTTCATTTGCATTAAGATTTGGTAATCATCATACACCACAGCGCATAAAATATGAGTAAAAACATAATAATCGCAAGATTTATCACAGAAAATTTGATGAAAGAAACCAAAGTTTGGATATTCAGACTTGCATTAATGCCTCAATTTTGTATCCATTCGACATGAAGAGAAATTGAATTTCTTCCCTTCCATACTTGAATACAACCACATGTGATGTATCAAAATGTTGCAGGAAAAGAATGTTATAACGGATATTCCTTGTCTGAGAGATTTTTAGTTTCTATCAAATGAAGTACATGCTTACATATATATTGTGTCTTAATTTGTGATCAAGCGATTGAGAAAACTATTATGTGAAACACGCTTTCATTTTAAAGAGCTAACAAATAAAAGTTAAGCGTATATTAATGTAATTATTAATATATAATATATAATTATAAATATATTAACTTATATTTTGTTAAAATAAGTTGGAAAAATTCACAAGACCTAATAATACAAATGTAATGACGTTGCATGTTATCATAAAAGATTGCACAGCACCAGCTCGCCTGAGTATAAAATAGAAAAATGCCCATGGACTTGGAAAAAATAATCACTAAATTCAGTGGCAGCCGCAGAGGCCACCCTTCGTTCTGTATGGTCTTATTAGCATGGTTAAAAGTCGTGCAATGTAGCTGAATTGACAAGTTATTGTAGGACGAATCACAGGGTTCGTACAGAGACTGAGGATGAATTTTCGAGGGCATCATTCAACAAATTTTCGAGGGTATCACTTATACTCAATAATAGCTCTGTTTGACATCAATAAGGCCTAACATGTCATCTTAAGATAAGCAGCATATCCCAAGTTAATAACGCATTTATAATACTGAATTTTATGTACTGACAAGAATTCTCCTCGCGATAAAAGACAAAATTTAGTTCCATGATTGAAAAGAAAAAGTACTTTATCCTGAAGTTAGTTGTAAATATCGTCATAAAATGATCAAACGGAAATCTTGCGAAAATTACACACAGAGTATTTGATACTTTTTTAGTGATATAAAGGAATAAAGGAATATATTCAAGAAAGACATTTCATTACGAGGAGTTTTGGTAAATGATTGTCAAAATCCATGTCAGTGCTCAGCGCAATTAAATTACGAATATGTACAACAAAAGAATCGAAAATTGCTTGATTTCAGTAAACTGAAAGAAGTTACAAGATCACTATCATACCTACAAACTTGATGTTTCTCAGTTTTAACAAAAAATATCGAGAGTTGAATTACTATCTAAATAATTACATGAAAACAATAATTACGAGTAACGATGTGATTCATACGTTTTTTCTACATCTCAGTCCAATATTCATAACAAAAATGAATTACAACCAAACACTGTGAAACAAAAATAATTCGATCAGCTATAAATTTGCATGCTCTAAAAAATAGTTACTCTAAAAATCGTGTTATCTTAACAAAAAAATGATTCTAGATACCAGATAGAATACAAAAAATTTCATAATCAAACTAGTAACTAAAACTAATAATGCGCTGATATTATATGGTGAACTACTTGTCCTTTAAGTCTTTCATCTTTGCATCCAAAGAAGGTGTCAATACGAGTTGTTGCTTTTTGTCACAAGAACTATTCCTAAATGCGCTGATTCTTGTAAGAAGAGCAAAATTCTTCTCTTCTTCGGCTTTTTTTGGCCAATTCATCAGCACTGGAAAACAAGTCTTCAATTTCAAGCGTTAAACACCTCTTCTTTTCCCGTAGTTCATCAACTTGATCCAATAAACGCTTGCGCTTGTTTTTCGATTCATCATTTTCTGTCTTCCTAGCCTCTTGTGTGAGGTAGTCCTGGTAAGGCATTCTGCTAGCTGAATATGAACGCAATAGCTCTCTTGTCAAAGGAACATCTGCAATTTTTCCGATTGTCCGAACATAGTCAACTATCAACCGAAGTGAGTGAAAGTCTTTTCTTGAAGATTGACAACTTCAACCTGTTCATTAATTGAGAACCCTCTCTCGACAAAAGCCTGGCCATGCGAAAGGAGCAGAAGACTTGATACCACCTTCCAAAGATCAGATTATTTCTTCATTGCTGACTGAAGGAATACATTGATTCGATCTTTGTGACGCTGAAACTCGAGAAAGCGTGACTTGTTCGGGACATCATCATTTAGAAACCTTTTGAATTCGTTCAAAATTGTATCACAGTCTTTGGCGCTAAATTTTCTTATATTTGCCAATTTTACTAGAACACTTTTGAACTTGGCTATACATGCATCGGGTTCATTTGCCAATTTATTTGGATCCAAGCATGACAAATTCCTTACGAAACTGACTTCCAACGGAGATTTGTTGAGTATCTTTTCGATAATCTAAATTAGCAACATTTTGGTTTCTCCTCAAAACTTCATCGCCGACTCTTTCGTGACTGACCCACTGTTGACTAAAAGTCTCAGCATTGTGTCAGCTGTAAAACCGGGATCAACCCCCCCCCCCGATCTTCACGTCATGTTCAATTACATTCACATCAAGTTGGACGAGATTAGTAATGGTGGAATCCATGACCACTGCCTTTTTCAGAATATAATCACCGAAATTCTTAATCACGAAATATCTTCTATACATATATAAATGTAAATGAAAAAGTCCAAAGCGAATGCGATGATAAAAATAAGATAACAAGACCAGAGGTTTCCAGTTTTACAATTTTGTCCAAAAAAATGGCCATTGCGGATCAAATTATGTTTTTGAAATTAAAATCAATTAATTGTTTGCCTTTGTTGGCCTATTAGCCCTTGTTCCGCAAATAAATAAAACATCTTTGTTTTCAGCAAATAAACGAAAATTTGGGAGAACTACCTAGTTGTTTTATTTATTTGCGGAAGAAGGGCTAATAGGCCGACAATTAATTGATTTCAATTTCAAAAACAGAGGTTTCCAAATTAAATGTATTCCCCGACTAGTTTCATCAGCTAGCGCTGACTTCTCAAGGGGACTGGGGAATGAAATGAGGGAGGATACATAGTAATAAAACATGTACTAAAATCATACGCAAAATTCAAAATCAATGAGAGGCATTGAGTGTCGGTTGATATCTTTGGATGAAATCAGATTCAACCCTCTCCCTGTCTGATTTCTTGAAAGTGGGAGGCATCTTATAAAATGGTAGCTGACCTTGAGAAGTCAGCGGTAGCTGATGAAACTAGTCGGGGAATACATTTAATTTGGAAACCTCTGGTCTTCTTATCTTATTATATATACAAGTATATATATATATATATATATATATATATATATATAGTATATATATATATATATATACTATATATATATATATATATATATATATATATATATATATATATATATATATATATATATATATATATATATATATATATATATATATATATATACTAGTATATAAAAGTATATAAAATAAAAAAATGAAAACCATAAGTTAGATCCCTGTGATGTGCGACCGGTTTCGATGTATTTTTAACACCTACTCATGGACACAGGATATCACGAAATCATAACAACTAATGATTAAATCATCAAAAGACATGTAGAAATTATACAAGACATATGGAGTTTAACAGAGGTTTGAATTTAGAAATAAAATAGCTTTCTTTGGCCTCTCTTATGCTCTTATTGGCATCCCAAGAAAGCTGAAAAACGGCATAGCTTTGAACTTTATTGGAGAATTCTTTGCACAAATAGCTATATGCTTGCTGACAGGTAATGGGGCTTGTAAGGGATGATTGATGTTATGTCTATGAACTGTCAATCTGTTCTTTAGTTGGTCCCGTCTGTCTGGAGATTATTTAGGGAAATAAAATAATAATAACAGCATCGGCTACTTTCGTTTTAATCCCAAAAGAAAACGAAAACCTCACAGATATACAGGGTGACTCAAAAGTCTTAATCGGGTTTCAAATCAAGATTTCTCAGCAAGTATTATCACTATTAATTTAATTTTTCGTTTATGCTGTAGAGGAAGAACCTGAATTTTAGTATCAATTCACAATTGTGAAAAAATCAGATTAAAGGTCCAGCTAAATCAGGTTAAATATTGTCGGTAGAAGATCGAATCAACGTTGTGTTGCTTATGAGTTATGGCTATATATGAATCCATAACTACTGCTCGACAGCAGTGTGAAAGAAATTTTTCATCAAAGCCACCTTAAAAGCACATTCCGTCTTGTGTTTAAAAAATTTACTATGACGGGTGCTCTCCAAGATGCTGAGCGAAGTGGTTGCCCATTCCCTGGATGAGGGTGATGGTTTGCGCATCAAGGAAGAATTTGAGAATAATCCAAGCTCTTCGGTACGGGATGCAGCCTAAAGGCTTGATATGCCACGTGAGACTGTTCGACGTACTTAGAAGCAAACATTTATTGGCATTAAGTCATTTCATATTTCACGTGCGCATGAAATGCTACCAATGGAGCATGAACCAAGTCTTCAGTTTTGCGAAGGAATTAACCGGCTATGTAATGACTCCAGTTTCATCCATAACTCTGCTTTTCTGACGATGCCATCCTTCATTCAAATGGCAAAATTAACAGTCACAACTGTGTGATTTGGGACCATGGAAATCCACATTCATGTGACAAGATTCCTCTGGAGTCGAATGGACTGGTGGTCTAGGCGGCCATGTTTTGCGAACGGATCATCGGACCTTACTTCTTTGAATGAACAGTGACCAAAGACTCTTATCTTGAGATGTTCAGGATTATTTTATAAAACTAAACTGAAGAGATTACGACGATTTTCGATGACTTTTTCCAACACGATGGCGCACCGCCTCATTGACGTCTGAAAGAGAATCTCTCAACATCCACTTTCCTAATCGATGGATTGGCCGAAACAACCACTGGCCACTTCATCAACTGGCCAACTACGATCCCAGATCTGACGCCTCTTGATTATTTTTTGTGGGGTCATATCAAGAAAATAGTGCATGAGAACAGGCCAACGAATAATAAAGAACTGTGAGTGTAGATTTCTGAAGCAGTTCAATCCGTGACGAAAGTCACAATCACTAAGACTTTTGAAAACTTCAAAAAATGTGTCATTCATTGTACCGAAGTTAGCATAGCTCATTTCCAGCATAGATAAAATGCAAGTCTTCTTGGAAATTCTGGTTCTTCATCTACAGCATAAATGAAAAACTAAGTTCATAGTGTAAATACTTGCTGAGAAATCTCAATGTGAAACCCAATTAAGACTTTTGAGTCACCCTGTATATTTCGTTCATCGAAATGTCGAGGCTTTTTCGAGAAAAATATTTCGTTCATCGAAATGTCGAGGCTTTTTCGAGAAAAATAGATATTCGAGTGTTCTCGATACTCTCGAAAAATTCGTGATTTTCGAAGGTCTATACGAATCCTGGAATCACAACGTCTACGGTCACCAATGAATTTAGAGCTTTAATTGTTCAAGTCAGTGGACATCCTTGTATATTTTAAGTTACATTTTGTTGACATCCAAAGTCCTGTGTAGTGATAGCGATTATTTCGGCATCCTGCAATTTTAGGGAAACATTCAATTTGCACATTTGGAACGGACTTTATTTTGGGAAGACGGATTGCATTTTTTGAAAAAAACTCCTGTATGCGCCTTCCTACTCGGTATATCGATAGTAAATTTTTCTATCAACAACATTCTTACCGGGATCCTGTTCTGGAATCCTATCCTGTACAGTGTGCATGGTTTCGGAAATAGATACAATCTTTTACCAAGATTCGAAAACTGTTTATATCAAATAATTCATTTCTCTTTTAATTCCGTTAAGCAGCGCATAGCGAATGACGATATAAGGGTATAGTTCAATCCAGTACTAGGAGCATGATAATTCAATATCACTAGATTATCAGATAACAAGCGAATAAAATGATGAATTACAAGTATATAGCAGACATTAATTTTCATACAAAAAAATTCAAAATTTTGAATATCTTTTAATGATATTGGGGATTATCAGGATAACATCGGATAGTAAACGAATTGCATAACAGGATCACTTAAAGATCCAGTTAAACCAAATACCAATCAAAACATTTTGGAAATTCGTGCACTCACGAACTTAGTAAGCGTAGATCTTTATTAGAAGCGCATGTGCTGTGATGGATGATCCTGACCTTTGCCGGCAGCGGTCAGCAGTTGGTAGGAGACGAACACTTGAGCATCCCATGACATAGTGATCTTCAGCACCGCTCAAGGATTTCTCGGTATTCGTTCAACTACTGTAGTGTAAACCTTTGAAAGGCCAATTGCCGAAATAGATAACAAAGGAAGTGAACAAGCTAATCTTCTTATCGTGCGAATTTGGCAAATGATGTTTTCCAGCTTTTGATACAAGCTACAACATCACATTTTAAATGGACTTTCAATATCACAAGATACACGAGTACACAAATCTAGAGTTTTGCGTGATTTACTTTTATCCGTGAATGTCATGCATGCACTCGCTGTGCATAATTTCTGTCTGCTTTTTGAGTAGTGAGCTCGCTCATGACTATACTAATGAAGAATTATATTAACTGTGATCAATTAATGAATCCACTATCAACGTATGTTCATTATGAACATAAAAAACAACACCAATTTAGAAGTGAAAATCGGTGTAATCATCATTTCATCTTGAGAATGTACATGCAGACTTACGTAAATGGGCAATTCCACGCGAATGTCAACATTTGGGTAATTTTCTGAAGTACCTAAGAGCTTACTTTTGATTGCACAAACATCATCCTTGACACTTATATTTTCCAGAAAAACATTCAATTTGCCACGGAAATTTGACTTTCACTACACAAAATTTAATTAAATAAATGCTGTTATAAAAACAGAAAAAAATGAAAAATCATCATTTTTAAAATTTGCCCTTTAGTGTATTTGCTAATGAGTTTCTAATTTCTTCAAATATAGCAGATGTTTGCTACTTATTCCAGTCAAAAGTCAAGCACTTATTCGAAAACAATCTCACTTTCTTTTATTTGGTTAAAAAATTGACATGCACATCTGAGCTTACATGCGTAACGTCGGAACGGAAAAATGACATTTTTTCGTCTCACGACCTTCAACCAACCTATAAAGCCTCCAAAATTTAGGTGCAAAGTTAGGTAAGTGATTCACATCACACTGTCTATTCAGATCCGCTTTTTGTTCACAAATTTGTTTAACAGAGAATTTTGAAAATCGTAACGTCGTAATGCTATGTGGTCACACTTTTAGATGGAAGTTATCAGCATTCAAACACTCACAGTATTCGTAGTAGGCATTGTAGAATTCGATGGGCTAATTCATGGCATTCTCGTGCCGAATCGATTCAGAATGTGCCAATTATGTAAACTCTCGCAACATCCTTTAATTCTTTGATATGGTTAAAATCTCGGATCATTCAATTGTCCATTCATGTACACACGAACACGTTGACTTGATGAGCAGGCACATATTGCGTTGTCTTCTAGCTAGTTTATTGCAACATGGTTCCCGCGCTTTTTAGAATTAGGTCACACTTGGAATTTTCAACACGTTTTTGAGAAAATTCCAAACTAATACTCCGACCAAATAGGCCTACTGCTCGAAATTGCAGCATAGGAGTTACATGGAGTGCCCAATTTGACGAAAAAATGCAACTTTAGTCTAATCATTTACAGAATTGCCACCCAGCATCCTGAAAAATTGTGTATATAGCTCGGTGGAAGAATTCGTTCAATAGCATTAAATATGGATGAGTACTACTTTTATCAATGCATAAGTAGTGAGTGCTTAAACCTGTCTATCGTTAGTATGATTTTTTTGTACTTCTGTTCGTTTGCGGGCATCGACTGGAGCCTAAAAATTCTGAAAATACTGTTTGATGTCTGCAAGGGATGATAACATTGAATATGCAACCGGAATTACCATTCTTTTAGAATTGGAAAGTGAAAAGGAAATTTTAAGAGATGAACATTTTAGAGCAAAAGTTAGATAAATTAGTTATGATATCTTAATTATCGTGCAGTTTTGCTCAGTTTTCTACTTTTATTCAATCAGTTTGGATGGCACAAAGTGTCACTGCTACCAGTGGACCTCCATCAACAGCAGTATGTAAGACGCTTGCAGTCGACCCCAGCGCCAGTTGTAGGCTGGTCACTATGGTCGTTGCTTAGGCCTACATGGTCATTTGCGAAGCATCCCATGGCAAGTTTTCAAACACTCACCGAACAGTACGCATTACGTTGCGATTATCGTTTTGGGTTATATGAAGCTGTTCGACTTTTGTGGACAGATACTGGGAATAACTATGAGATTCTCCGAGTCTAAGGACCAATCTCGTTGGACATCTGCAGGTCAGGAAGTGTCGACCAAATGCATAAAGTCGCTGCTTGCGATAATTCCTAGTTTGTAGATCGTGTCACAGACCGAAATGGCGACATTATAGTCACATTGTTCATGAAAAGACAAGCTGAAGGGAAATTCCAATGGGCATCAAGTGAGGACATGGATGAATTTGATAGGTCCACCATTGTGTGAATTATACTGAGTAGTCCAGTCATCAGGGACAAGTCGAATCATGTATATTTTGATTCGAATGATTTACTGACCATTGAAAATGTGTTTGGAAACATTTAGGACCGGCTATTCTTTAAATTTGTGCAGTTCGGAAAACGTGCTCACATATTTTTCGCACGTGTAACGTCGTAACATTTTGCATATAACGTCGCAACATTGAATAACTTCAATTTACGATTCAGCAGTTGTAGGATAAGACGTCCCGCATACCAGTCATTAAAGAGGAGCGCGTCGAGAACATGTCCACAAAAGTTGGAATGAAAATATCGACTCAATTCGCAGAAAAATAAATAAGTGCAACATAACAAAAAACCGAAGTTGCATTCGCGTAACGTCGTAACTTTGTAATAAAATGTTTTTTCGCGCACGATAGTTAACTTTTTGTGCTTTTCCGACGATGTATTCTTCACTTTGACCGCAAGCCTGATTGGAATTCATTCAGAGATAATGAGAAATGGTATTACTTCTTATGAAAAACTAAGTTCCAATTTCATGAAATGCGTGCGAAATAACGTCGTAACGCGTGGAATTGTCCTAATATAAAAAACGCATGCAGTAGAATACTGGCAAAATTAGATCATTTTTTAACTGTGACACATCGCTTTTGAATTACATTATTTGAATAAATAATAAAAATTAAATTCAGTAGACCCTACATATATCAAACCGAATGGTCTCAGCAATTTTCCCGGCAAGTATATCCGGATAATTGAACTGGATACTATAGTATCCCGGATAATTGAACCGAACTATCCACTTTCAGCCGCATAACATCATTAATAACAATCCTTGCTCAGTTTATTCCTAAGTCAACTTGTTTCACGTCTATTAGCTATCACAATAAAAGAGATGAATGAATTGGCGATGGCATTGGAACAGTTTAGTCTTAACTACATCACAATCGATCTACTACATATTGACAATTTCGTATGATTTCTAATTCTCTGTTAATCCTAAACTTCCCATAATGTATCAACAGTCTGACAGAAGAGTCATTAGTGTTGAAATATCAAACTCCCAAGATAAATAAACATTGTGAAGTGTCATTGCCATGAAAATAATGATGTAAATGGATGAACATCAATGTCAGAAAAATATTTTGATCCTGAAGTGATTTGAACATTATCACATATCAGTAAATCAACATTATCAATTTTATACTGTTAAAATCACGCATGCACATGAACTTGGTATGCTTCAATGATGAATTATCTTCCTTAATAAATGAATTTCTATCCAGTAGTAGCGGACGTTTTTCAAGGTTGGAGGGGAGGTTAATGCTAGCAATCCAGTACCACAAGTAGTAAGGCCTGATTCAAGATGCTTTAAGGAGCACAAAATGCTTAATGCCTTTTTATCTCTAGATGCAATGAATGAACTTCAATGTGAAATATAATAACATTACCATGAATATATTCAATGTCAAACAAAATATCAAACAATAATATGCCTACTACAAGAGGATAAGTAAAGTAATTATCGTGTCCTCTCCCATAGAGAGATACTCTGTAACAGATACTCACTCTCTGAGATCCATCTAAAAGATGCCCAAAAAAATAGTAGTTCACTCCAATAGAACGACGTCCAACTTCCAGTTTCGACAGGTATACGTACACTACATTTCAGTTAACCGGGTATCTAAATAGACTAACAGGTTATTTTGTAGGATTTAGACAGCAAAATAATGTTGGTCAATAATGCATTACTTTGTAATTTGATAAGCGTGATAAGTCGGATAACTGAAAAGAAAAACATCAATATATTTTACACTATTCAGTTATTAAGTCTGAATCAACTGCGTCAATGCAGAATGAATGAACTTGAAGGCGATAATTTCATTAGCTACCTAACTTATTGTCTATATGAAGTAATTACCAGCACTAATCACGACAGATGCCGATAATTGAAAAAAGGAGAACCATTGTTCACTATTCCAATGACAGCTGCTTCTCTTTACTATTCTCTTTGATGGCATCGAAGTTATCATGAGTTTTTCAAAGCTTTGAAATGTACTTACCCAGAGCAGTCAACCCCATTAGAAGCCACTGTTTCACTTTTTTCGCCAGCTGTGGTGAATCCTTTCGGCAGTTCCTTCCAATCTTCGATTCGCAATCCTCCTTGAATTGAATACGTTCCTGGAGGACACTTTTCACACTTTTGATTATTTGGAGAAAGAAACTGTCCACCAGAACACTGTGAATCTAGAAAATGTATAAAATAAAATGGCTGCTCTCCCAACTGAAGTAACATATTATTGATTTGCGTTTAGGACTGACAAAATGGACCCCTTGCCATCTCACAGATCTCCCACCCCTACTTAATTTCCTACCTCCAGAAATAAAAATTTCGAGAGGAACATGAATGCCACACGATCAATAAAAAAATAGTTTGCTTACCGCATGCTTGTGAAGTTTGACTCAAAACTTGTCCGGAAATTTGACATCCATTTGTAGGTACTTGAACACGCCACCGAGAATTATTTACACATTCAGTAAATGTGAAAACTGTGTCCTTCTGGAAAATAATTGATCGCCATACGGCGCTGCACGTTAGGAAAATATTTGGATTATGTGATATTCAAAGTCTTTCTTTCACTGGTAAACATACATACTTGGTATATGTTACATTAATTAATAAAATTGGTAATTAAAAGCAATAATGATCTATTGTCTAATGAAAGGAATGGGTCCATACCTTTGAACCAGAATTTGTAAATGGATGATTTCTATGAACTTTGACCTTAGGTTGCATCGTGAGATATCTGTTCACATGCTCTGACTTTGTTTTAACGATTTTGTATATAAACTGACTTCTGTGTGGGTTTCTAGTTCCCTTATACAGCTGATGATGGAATCCTCAAAACATGTTCGGTTATTTCAAAACACGAAGTTGTTTTCTTTTGAAAAATATATACATATTATTTATCGAAATCATTGAGCATACAAATTCATAAGACCAAGACATAGGACAAATCATTAGCTCAAGAGGAATTCAATGGTGGATGAAGTATCTTAATAGAATGAGAGTCTTTAGCCTCTCTCTGTATAAATGAGTCATCTCAAGTGCCAAAAGAAAAAATGGCATAGCATTAAAACCTTTACCACAGTTATTGATGTGGCGCCTGACTTTCAAGATGGAATATCTTTCACTCTGAACTTGCTGTATATGAACTGTCATGTGAGTTATAAAAAGGTCAACTGCTTGACCCACATAAAGTTGATTGCATTCATTGCAGTCAAGTAACCGTTCTTTCAATTCTATATACCTGCACTGTCTCTTTTCTTCATCCGATATAATGACTCTCATAATATGCTCAGGATGACAAGATTGAAAAAGGCCATAGATGGATGTGTCAGTGGGCTTTTTTATGAATATCAGTGTCAATAGTACTGTCTTCATTGATCGTTACTATTACAGTGTATCTTCGATTATCCAAGTGGTAAAACCCAACAGGTCAGTGAAAGATCCCGATAACCGAATTTTCAATATTTTTGGTCTAATTTTTATATAATTTTGGCATTAACTTTTGGATAACCGAATTTTGGTATAATTGGTAGAAAAATAGAATTTTCACGACTGAGTTAGCTACTTCCCTATTACTGGCTCAGAGAACGGGGAGAACAGTAAAAACAGTCAATGAGATGCAGGTAAAGCAAGAGTTCTTCGTGTATGCATTACCTTAAGAGGTGAGCAATACTAAAATGAACATTTGATTCCATTTACAAGCTTTAATGGAATCACAGAGAATCGAGCAAATTCTAAAATTCTGTCCGGATAATCGAAGATGCACTGTACATCCAAAAAAATGCAATGCTTTATTATTCATTTCTCTAGTATATGTTATTGAGGGATAATTTTATTCATTAATCATGTCGAAGAACACATCAGGGTCCCCGTAGTCCGCATTCCAAATAATAAAACAATCATCTAAGAATCTTTTCCATGATTTTGTGATGTCCTCGATGCTATGTGAAAACAATTCGTGAATTTGACTCTTCAATCGTTCTTCTGAAAATTCCATAACCAATGTTTTATCCAGCCCTGTTTTTTTTTGGGGGGTCTTCCTGTAAATGTCAGAATTCCCCCTCCCCTGTGATGGAAGACATAACTAAAATCATACACTAGATGCAGGATGTAGCTGTAAATTTTTAAGATCGCCTTTTGCTTTTAAATCGCTTAAGTGACGCTCCGCTGGCTGCAGACCGCGGCTTCACTCGTGAGCGGGTTATCTATTCATAGACAAAGCAAGACTTATAATCATTCCCTTTCCCGCTGCAGCGAGATGTAATCGCTTCTGCTGACACGCGTACATACGCACATGTGAATATAATTAATGATGTAATGTAATGACAATGTTGATTAATTGATGTGAATTATAGTGGCGATCAAATAAATAACTTTCAGACAATAAAATAATCATTAATCTGAAAACAAGTGATTAGTTAAAAGTTACAATTTAAAAATATTTCTATCGTCTAGAAATTGTAGGCCTAAAATAGGCACACTTACATAGGCATGTTTTTGAAGTATTCATGAACAGATCAGATCAGTGACATGTCATGTGTAGAAGTCTATTTATATTATACATAATGAATTACAATTTCTCATTGCCTGATGAGATGCATAAACTTTCATAACCCCCTTCAGGAAAATTTCTATCCTGAACCACTAGGAGTGGATAAAACAATGTCCATAACTAAAGTGGCATATGATGGGGCCACTTAAACTATGATGTTTATGATTGGAATCTTAACAGAAATTTTAACACAAGGAAATATCATAGATATAATAATAGAAATAATTTTAGTAGATTTAGAAATAGAAATAACGAGACAGACAGCATATTGGAATGTAACGAGGAAGAATCGAACAACTTTAATTCTTTTTTAGAGTAAAAGGCGTTCCAGTCTATAATCTGCTTTCAGAAATACTGACTGATACTTGTAAGAGACTTCTGTCGAAAGCTGGAAAATTGAGCACTACTCCTTACAAAAATGTCGACAAATTAAAGACTGATGCATATGATTTTTCTCGACGTTTATGCATTCAAGACATGTTTACAGATACTGCAATAAGTAACGAGCTAGATTTGAATTATGATAAGTCAGATTATATGCCTCCAAAAGTCAACAACATCGAATTGGATTATTTACTGGATATCATGAGGAAGAGGTCGGAAAAATTTCTTGATGAGCAAAAGTCAACTAGAGAAATAAAAAATCTTTCACAAGAAGAATTTAATTCTCTAAAACTTCCAAAAAAGGCAAATCCATACATCACAAGAGTTGACGAAGGTGGGGCTATAGGTACATCAGATTGTAGCTTTTATGGATGTAGAATAATTGATGAACATTTCTCGGATGCTGCTACATACAAACACGCTCAGGATTATAGCAACTGGAAATATTGAAGAAAGTCTGTAATTTATTCAAGACTTATTCAAATTGTTTCACTAACTAAGAATATAAATTTCTGAGTATTTTTCGACCAGTGACGCATCATCTTTATGGCAGGGTTGCCAGCGCACATCTAAGAAAAAAGCACAAAATTATTTTTTTAAAAGCACAACTCAAATTGTGATTAATAGCCCGCTTAGGCAACAAAATGCGTCAAATATGCTGTCCTTTATATACATTTTATTATCACATATTACATAAAAATTGCCAAATTATTCAAGAGCTTACTTCGATTGACAAATACAGTATTTCTAGAAGCATGCCAAAAGGAAAGCCTACAATATCAAATCAATCAATCCCGTATTCACACTAGATGTCGTTAAAGATTGTATTATGTACACTCCAATTTACACACATAACAAAATGAAACTTCACTGACTTTTGTAACGGAAAAAAATCATTTTAGCTGAAATATGAACACGGGAAGCTCATCGAATAAAGTATGAATAATAGGGCCTCCACAACACTTCATGATTTTTCCTTATCAACAGAATATTGCAATCTATTCATGTTCGCAGGGTAATGGGTTTACCTGAAAAGAATCGTCATTAACTTAATTACACTATCATAAATAAAGTTTCGTTACTATTTTCGATGTGTAATATTAGTTAATAGAAGGATAAAACAGCAAATTAAGAATAAAACAGCACAAAAGCAAAATATGCAAAAAAAGCATGAGTGGCAACCCTGCTTTATGGTCTTTCTAAGATTCACAAACATGCAAGCTATTTCACAAACGCTACACCAGACAATTATAGCTATACTGTGCAAACTCCTCCAAACATAGAAATTGACAACAATAAAACCTCTAGAATGGAAATTAAGCTTCATGCCATGCGCAATAACGGCACATAAATCGCACGCATTTTCACTTAGATGCACCTGCCAACGTCTGTATCATTGGGTTAGAATCAGTCACATGAGTAAATCGAAGGTTTTAATTGGTTCTTCATGCCCCAACTTAGTTCCCCCGGATTTGCCGCGACCTTGAGTCCATTTCCATTCTAGCGAACTTCAGATAAACAGTTTATTTCTATGCCTCCAAACGATTTAAAATTCAGACCTACTGTGTCCAGTAGATATGCTCCTTTGATGAATTTTGTCGTCACCTCTCTGTATACTAACATTCCTCACAACTTAGGGTATCAAGCTCTGGACTTTTGGTTGAGCAAAGTTGATGGCAAAATTATAAGCCGCTTTAAAAAGACTTTTTGCAACGGAGGGCGTGAGACTACTATTGTAGAGCAACTATTTTTCGTTTGAGGTCGATTTTTTGTACAAGTATCCAGAAAAGCAATGGGGACCAAAGTGGCCGCAACATATGCCACTTTAGTAATGGAATTTTCAGAAGAACGATTGAAGAGTCAAATTCACGAATTGTTTTCACATAGCATCGAGGACATCACAAAATCATGGAAAAGATTCTTAGATGATTGTTTTATTATTTGGAATGCGGACTACGGGGACCCTGATGTGTTCTTCGACATGATTAATGAATAAAATTATCCCTCAATAACATTTACTAGAGAAATGAATAATAAAGCATTGCATTTTTTTGGATGTACAGTGCATCTTCGATTATCCGGACAGAATTTTAGAATTTGCTCGATTCTCTGTGATTCCATTAAAGCTTGTAAATGGAATCAAATGTTCATTTTAGTATTGCTCACCTCTTAAGGTAATGCATACACGAAGAACTCTTGCTTTACCTGCATCTCATTGACTGTTTTTACTGTTCTCCCCGTTCTCTGAGCCAGTAATAGGGAAGTAGCTAACTCAGTCGTGAAAATTCTATTTTTCTACCAATTATACCAAAATTCGGTTATCCAAAAGTTAATGCCAAAATTATATAAAAATTAGACCAAAAATATTGAAAATTCGATTATCGGGATCTTTCACTGACCTGTTGGGTTTTACCACTTGGATAATCGAAGATACACTGTAATAGTAACGATCAATGAAGACAGTACTATTGACACTGATATTCATAAAAAAGCCCACTGACACATCCATCTATGGCCTTTTTCAATCTTGTCATCCTGAGCATATTATGAGAGTCATTATATCGGATGAAGAAAAGAGACAGTGCAGGTATATAGAATTGAAAGAACGGTTACTTGACTTAAAATACCCTTATTGTCTACTTGACGACGCAATTTATCGAGCGAATTTATTTGTAGCCAATATAAATACAAATGAGAACAAAAAGATCATTCCCTTCATGCAAGATTACAACAAGCAAAATCCTGATAATTTTGGAAAAATCATCCAACTATTTTCGTCTAGCATACGTAAACGTGTTGGGAAAGTTTGAAAATTGTAAATTTTTGACTGCATATAGACAGCCGAAATCTACTTCGTCAAATTTAAGATCAGCAAACCGAACAACGATAATGGGCGTTCAAAAATATGGGGAGGAACGATGTAAATGTTGTGAGATTATAGA
Organism: Prostheceraeus crozeri; assembly: GCA_907163375.1. Taxonomy (NCBI): domain Eukaryota; kingdom Metazoa; phylum Platyhelminthes; order Polycladida; family Euryleptidae; genus Prostheceraeus; species Prostheceraeus crozeri. Next base: position 156,691 of record CAJQUW010011165.1, read on the forward strand.
GTGTGGAAAAACAGTGAATTTTAACCGAAAAACATTTGAAATAAAACGAAATATGAGTTGTCATCCTTCCAACATAATTTACAAGCTCGCCTGCAATGAATGCAATCAGCTTTATGTGGGTCAAGCAGTCAAGCGTGGGTCAGCACCGCATGCACGGCTAGCGACTGGGAAAAGATGTAGATGGAAAATGTCGACTCGACTGAAAATCTAGGATCCGTTTTAGTGGATAAGATCTGTAAGACAAAACTTAAACATTTTCTACCAGCGTGTAATATCTGTTTGCATGCATGCTACAGGATACACTCTAACACACAAAACTCAACCAGATCTAATATGATTCAACCCACCCACTGGCTCTATTTGTGATGTGACCCGCTCATATTTTTAGCTAATGGAAGGTGATATGTAAGAGCTACGTGTATATCAAAAAATCCATCGAATCCTTGTAATTGAATTGTATTTGATGAACAGCTTCCGTTCATTGGACTCCTCTAAAAACTGGTTGAGAAGGCCAGACTGTCGCACTGTGGCTCAGCATCCGTGTGCAGGACATGACAGTGGGTGTCCGAAGACGCCAATTGCCATAACGTGGCTTAAATTTGCCGTACTGACAACTAAAATACGAAATACTATATTCAGGTGCAATTGAAGCCAGCAGATATTCATCAATCGTGCGAGAAAAGCAAGCTGGCCACCTGAGTCGGATAAACCAGCTTTCGATTCGGGGACATCTCTATTTTAAAATCTAATGCAAATTAATCTACATTGATGCTGTCAGGGCTGAGAATGGGGCGATGGGGGTCCCGGCGGAAATTCCCATTTCAGGGGGCCCAATTTAGAAAAAATGCGCTAGACTGACTTAATGGGTCCACCTCGGATAATTCTTATCCCTGAGTTATTTTCTCATAAATTTCAGGGATTTTCCAGGAATTTGTAAAATATCTTTCTAGTAAAACAGAAATTCTTTATCGAGTAAGGAGACTCGTCGAACTTACTGACAAGTGTGGGGTTGAAGCTGAGCTAGTGCACAGTACGCGAATTGATAAAAATTCAACAATAGCTTCGTCTGTGTTGAATTGTACGCAGATGCTATGAGCTTAGTGCTGGAATCAATACATTGGACATTTTAGAAAAAACAAAATTTGAGTGCACCCTATAAGCGGAGTGGATTTGGAGTGGAGATTTCATCCTGGGCTATTTCCTGTTTATGAGGAGTAATAGGTTCTGAGTTTGTTCAAACCTAAATAACTGCGATGTTAGCTGGGCTTCTCTAGTATTTTTCGTAGTAGGCCTAATATTTTCTCGAAAGTTCCCTGATGTGAAAACGCAATCCTTACATTGTAAGTGCAATATCACACCTGTAAATACATGACTTAACATAGGTCCACATGTGTCCCCTGCCATTCTATTCATATCAAAAAGGCATAAGTTCATGAACTCATCATCATTATGATTACGTTGTATTTGCTGGTTGGTTGGAGGAAAGTATAATGTATAGTTGAGGAATTTATTCCGCTGTCACATTCAATGCAAGACGCACTATAATGCGCACATTTCGTAAGGCATGAAGGCGGTGTATAACCCATCTTTCTCTCGCATTGAAACTCATCGGAGGCATGATGCTCGGAATGAATCTTGCCACATAGTCCGGCAGCCAGAGCGAGTTTCTGTAGGGAACGAGGCCGATAGTGAGACTTTCACAGAATGATGTACACCATATGCCTACTACGAATCGGTGCGTCTGCCGAGTTCCAGTGAGTTCCTCTCCTTGTCAGACAGGATCAAAGAAAAACACATGTAAATGCAATGGGACGCAGATTCCAGCTTTAGGCTAAAATGAAATGTTCTATGTTTTCTCTGATTAAACAAAAAGTACTAAGCCCAGGGTCACAATTCTTCAGGTCATTTCCTTTCATGTTCATGCACTATTGTCTATAAACATAGACACATTTATATTTGGCGAGCCTCTTAACGTCGGCAAACACAAACATTTTGAGCAACTTTATCCACATTCAACCACATTCTCACATACATTGTCGATCAGAAGCATGATGATAGCACATGCACATCATAGGAAATGACCTGAAGACTTTCCATGTCAAAAATTATGACTCTGGACTTAATACTTTCCAGTTTACGAGAGAAAACAAGTAAAATTTCATTTTAGCCAAAAACTTCAATCTGCGTCCCATTGATTAACATGTGTTTTTCTTTGATCCTGCCTGACAAGAAGAGGAACTCACTAGCACTCGGCAGACGAGCAGATTCGTAGTAGACATAGGGTGTACATCATTCTGTGAAAGTCTCATTTTCGGCCTCGTTCCCAGCAGAAACACGTTCTGGCTGCCGGATTAAACACTGATATGCTACATGGATGTGAAGCATGAATTGCAAATATTGAAAATCCTTTACTTGGAACTAGACTAGAACAGAAGTTAAATTATTTGTGCATTAAGACTGAACTCGCATGAATTCCTTGCAATATTTTCTTCCCCTTAATCGGAGAGTTTTGCATGTAATGTAAATGTTTACCGCTTATCGGGGGTGCAGTGTATAAAGATGCTCTTTATTCCATTATATGGTCATCTTTTTGTTAAGCTGCATTCCTCTAAAATAATATGTATTTAATCCAACATAGTATTTGAATATCAAAGACAACATTTCCGGCTTGTTATCGTGATGCATCTTGCTCGATGCGATTTGGGCGCGCGACAGAGAAACACAAAGAATAATCTGATTCCAAAACCTAGAAATTTCTCACTAACAGACCCATGATATGCATTCTACACAATTCTTGCTAACTGAAGATATGATGCTGATTAAAAGATACAGACCTAAGTGGAAAAATGCAAACCAAGTGGCAACCCTGGGATGCGCATTATGTATGCATTTGCAAAAAGATAAATTACCTACAGTTTGGCTGATGTCCGGATACCAATGGCGGGAACTGCATATGCATGTATATTTTGGGTCAATATTTCGAGAGATCCACACATTTAGTATAGCAGATATTCTCAACTTTGAACTCATGTACATAGAAAATACAGTTAAAAAGTGAAATTTCCGTCATTTAAAGACTATGACAGAGAAATGTGCAAAAAAGAGTCGAATGGGAATGGGACTAGTATTTAACAGTAAGTGTTCACATACAGAGAAAGAGACCGAAATTAACACAATACATATAGGGCTGTCACTGCTAGTGTGAAAATGTCAAGGCAATCCATCATGATGATGCTAGCGGGTCCGCGAGCAAGGACCGCGACAGAATTTCTCAAATGAAATCATCTATCACCGTTTATGTGAAGATAAGCATTAAATAATCATCGAAATGCATAAACGAGCTTTACATCTATAACTGCCATTCTAACAGCACTGAATCAATCAGCACTAGATTGTGTGTCTTAACACTCCTCAAGTCGTAGTCTAAAAAGACCGTTTCCAAGTAACTTCATCCTTGATGCATCCGTCTGAAAAACATCTTTCAGGCCTCACAGTAAACATGCATGCAAAAATAGGAGGATTAACTTTGCAATATGAATTCTGAAAGAGGGGACAATGAAGCTGTTTTTAAGAGACATTTTTCGTTTGTCTTTGAATATTTTCTTGAAGTCATGTTGTTTTCTTCATGAATTAAAATATAGACGAGACCCACCCACGACTGATGAGGCCTAACAATCCGAAACATGTCTCGTGGCCATTGCATCTATTGAGATTCGGTAAATTTATAAATTGCCAGGTTACTTAAAAATTATATATGTAATGAGTAGCGCCTAAGTGAAGAACCTCATTTCGGATTAACCCATTACAGCATTAAGTGGTAGCAGAATACAAGTCGCTCTGTACGTGCCTGCGTTAAAGCAGTGGCTTCCTCACTAATTGACACTCAGCAGATGGTCCGGTGGCCTTGTGATTAGAGGGTATGCCTGCACGTCCTCTACCTCCAACGGTGCTGGTTCGAAAATACCCACGACTGATGCCTCTCGTGGTGGTTGCATCTGTTGAGATTTGATAGATGAATTGAAAAAAGAATTCAAAATTACTGAGATTTCAACAATTTTTAAGCAAGCCATGCAGTGAGTTTCTTTGCGATTTGTGGGATTCGATTAATGGCAGTCTAATTTCGAATTCTTCAATGGAAGATGAGCACAAAATAGAAGTACTACCTATGGTAGAGAGAAGACACGTTTCTCATCAACCAAGCTAAGTTCGTATAATCTCCCATTGGTGAATTTTCGCTTGCGCCACGGAAGCCATTGAAGAGACCACAGGGTTTGAAGCTGAGGAAAATTCGGAATTTATTCCCCTTCATTGACGATAATTTGATTTCTGGAGGTATCCATGTCCAGCTTCAGTCAGAGAGCGTAAAACACATATTTGCAACTGACTTTTGAGGAACACATTTCAGATCGGATCAGTTATGAGGTGTAGGCAGAACAGACCGGTGAACCATTCTAGTGTTCTTACATGAAACTAACCTGTCACTCTTCGTCATTCAAGTTTCAAGTTGTCGCTCGTAAGGAGCCAGCGAGGCATTTAAAAGCGAGAGCACCAAGGCAGAGCCCGATCTTGCGACGCACCTCAGAAAGGGAGACATTCTCAGAAAATGAGCGAAAAATATATATGTGGAGCATTTAACATAGAGAAATTCCCAAAAAACATGATCGTGAAAAGAAAACGACGATCACTTTTATGATCGTTCGAGGCAAGTCTCTCACTCAGACCAGAATCCAGATAAATAGATTCCCTAAAAAATGAGCGGGGAAAAGACGTCGAGATAGAATATATTATCAAAAAACTGAATGCGAAAAGAAAACGTCGATCGAAGCAACTCTCTAACTCAGACTAGGATCCAAATAAAATAGATTCCGTAAATGTCGGCGCGATAAAAATTGTCTGGCCGACATAAGAGGCTCCACAGTTGGTACATCTCACTACATGTGCGTAGATAGAAACCGTTCGTGCTGTAGTCAAAATTGAATGATAGTGTTGGAGCGTTGTGGGTTTGTGTCTTTAAATGTTCTACACTCACAGGAAAACTTGCAAGCACCACATCGCGTGCCTTCGCATTTCTTGAAACCTGGAGTTCGAGTAGTAGCGAAATTAGTGAGCTTGAGAGCACGTCGTCATGCTAAACGAATTGCAGTACTTGTCATGCCTGAGGAGCGCCATACAGGAAAGACGGTATGGCAAGCTCCGTTGAAATCATCACGTGGTGAAGAACGAGTAGCCCATTTAAGGTTTTGGGAGAAGATTACGCCTTTGTGAACATGGGTTGGATGGTGAGAATTGTGTGGGAGACTTTGGCGGCGTGCCGTGTCCTTGAATCCGATTATGTGGCCAAGATGGTTGGGAGGCGAACGATAAATTTCTATATCCAAATACCTCATGGAAGATGAAAGGTGCTGAAGATCAACTTGAATATGCGGATCTACAAAATTTAGATGAATGTGGAATGCACGAGGGGACTCAGGTCCGTGATCCTTTGCAGTGAAGACATCGTCCTGAAAGTGGACCCACATACTGGGGCGCAGGCAAATGTAGATAGAGCTGATAACTTCCATTCACAGAGGTAAATACTGGCAAATGAGTCGCCAAATGCTTTTCCTATCGCAACTCCTGCGACTTGAAGGTATCGCTAATCTCGAAATGTAAAATCGTTGTCCTCAGAGAAAGACAGAGGAGCTTCAAGATTTCTTCATTGGGTCTCCGGGAGTCGAGCAATCGCAAAAATGCACACGAAACACGTTGAATTCCCTCATCAATAGGAAAGTTGGTGTAGAGTAAGAGAACGTCAACGTGCAAAGGAGGGAGTCTTGGGACATGTCATGGTCTCGAAGGGTAGCCACAGGATGGTGAGTGTCAAGCAGGAAGCTCGGAAGGTGCTTCGCTGAGAAAGGAAGAATTCAATCATGCGAGCGATGTTCCTGGAGTTTGTAGATTCGGCGGCGACAATTGTCCTTCTTCCAGGTGACATGTTTGGAAAAGGTCAAGATGATTTATGCAGCTTAGGGAGCATTTGATGTCGCGATTTCGAACGAGGCAGACCTGAGTCTCAACTTCACTTGTATTGAGATTGTGGCACCCAAAACACGAATGGTCATTGAAGATCATGGAGCGTGAGACTGAAATGATCCGCTTACAAAGACGATGAATGTCGGATGAAACAATGCCACGAGGCGGTCATGCCTGAGACCCGAGAGTACCGAAGTCGCATAGGACAGAGTTGAATGAATCCTCGCGTAGACATGAGGACCATTGAAGTTTGCGTAAGAAGTCAATGATATAGCAAAAAGCTTAAGTACTGAAGAAAGAGAAATAGGCCTGCTCTTTCAAATGCTACCTCAGCCTATTCAATGACATTTTGCATTGCTGACTCAATTCAGCACCAGTGTGTCGTGGCACTCCTATAGCAATTATCTCAAATGGCCGCCCCTCTCCCGAGTAACCCTCATCCTGGAGGACATCCGCCTGCACCACCCATTTCAAACACTACGTCAAACTCCTATCTCGAGCGCATTAATATCATGGAGGGGATGACTCGGTCTTAACATCTAAATTATCATCACCTGAAAGTCATGATGCAACATACGTATGTACATGATGTGTGAACTTTCTAATGATGGCATTCATTTGCACAAGTCCAATTACCAATTCGATATTTAAAATCATCAATTTCAAAAGATTTTTGAATATTTTAAACTTGTGATATCTAACTGGTTGAATTAACTGAGAAGTGATTAAGGAGTAGAATAAGAGAATGATGAGATTAACGAAAGAAAAAAAGAGAGAAGACTCTTCGACAGGCTCCAATTTTTATATAAAAAAGCATAAATATGCAAGTTTTCGGCGTTGCGCATAAATCATGCACAAGTTTTAAGAGTACATGATTAAAGCGCAACGCCGAAAGCCTGCACGTTTATACTTTTTTTATGAAAAAATGGGTACCTGTTGAAGAACATTCCTCCTTTTTTCTTTCGTCAATCTGAATACAAGTGCGGGGAGTTTTTGGTAAAAAGTTCTACTCATCAATGATAAGATTGATTTGTGCATGGAATACAATTCTACACGTAACATTCGCATGTAAAATGCGAAAGATTTTCCTTCAAAAGTAGCCATTACTATCTAGTCACATCTGTGAAATGGCTAAGACGAAGGCTTTCAATTTGTTAGGAAATGACACAAAACTCATTACTTAAATGTGCCATCAAAACGTAAGGATTGGGATCTTAATTGCTAAAAAAAGAATGGGAGAGATAAAAGGAACTGCGTCGATTACGTACATATGCTGGTCTCTCCAACCAGCCATTTAGATCAAGTCAAGTCAATTTAGTACTTTACGTTGTCTGATGCTTTGGCTATCAAAAGAATTACTCCGGAATTATGCATTCATTAGCAATTCGTCACAAGTTTATTGTCACCGTGGTGAAAGAAGTGTGAGTTGTTGTCCACCGTATCAGAAATCATAATTATATAATTATCACAATTTTATCTATTGTACGAGTACCGGTAGTTATTTCTTAGTTGCAACTGACAAAGAGTGGAAGAAGACCTGTGTGCAGGCTACACATCAAATCAAATCCATTATGAAAATGAATAGGGATCTTCGGTTCGCTAACCTTGGACGGGCCGGTCAAGTTTCAGTCTCCTGGATGATCGGGTAGCACAGGGTGCTCCCTCAGCTCGCTGCTTCCACTCGTTTCTAAGAGCGGCCGTGTCCTCGCTAAGAGACCTGATCGCAATCCCACTCGTCACCACAGTTCTCAAGCTTCTTTTTTGGTCCTCCCTTCAGGGCACAGGTTCACGTTTCCAAGCTACTTTGCTAACATTTTCCTGTCCAAACATCTGAGTAGATGTCCAAACCATCTCCATCGACGGGTCTCTACGTCTTTGCCGGTCTAACCACTACTGCGAGGAAAGCCTTAATTTCATCCGCAGCGCCATACTTCTTGTCACAGAAGACTCCAAGCATTGATCTCCAATTTTTCCATCCCGCTTGCACTTTTAACTCTCATGTTTTGGCCTGATATGCCATCTTCGATTAGCGCTGTGCTTGTCAGGCGCGTTTAACTATTCTTATTTGCTTCTCCTTTTTTCCAGGTCGTCGGCAAAGAGGCGCAAAAGAATGAAGAGTGGGGGACTTACAACTGAATCTTGATATAAACCTACTGCGATGTTGAAGATGGCCGCATCGCCGTGTTTTGATCTCACTGCTATCTCGTTTCGCTGCACATTTTCTGAATCACCCAGCTCAGGCAACCACCTATGCACAATTAAGTAGATGTGCGGTGATCCATTGGTACTGTGTTACACGCTTTCACCCAGATTAATGCACATCGTTCTGAAATCTTTCTTTTCCAAAAGGGCGCCATCAAGATTCATTCAGTGAGAATGCAGGCTCCGTAGTTGGACTCCTAGACAGGTTCCTAGACAAATTAAGGGTCAAATTTTTGCAAAATCAAAAAATTATCCAATTATCCAAAAATTCCACTCTGCTAAAATAAAAAAATTGAGACATGGGCCTACTAATGTGAAGGTAGTTTGAACCGATGTTGTTGCATTAAAATCAGTCACAATATTTCGCATTCGACTGGCTTGTTCAAGCGACAGAATGACTGTCAAGATCAACAACGAATACACAAGTCAATCACCTATCTGCTGTGGATCACGTGATCAACAGTTGACAGGATGTGGCTGTCCGGCATCATAGAGAAATACATGATGCTACGCTGTCCGACAAATAAATGCCAACTAGGCGTTTACTTTTCAGTGCAGAGAAAAATAAACCAATGTTAATGTGGAGATAAAACAAAAGCGAAAAATCGTTGTCCTCGCATGAGTTCTTTGATCATCAGGAAAAGGAAGAAGTCACAAGGACTAGGATGCGGTGAGCACGGCAGATGAGGCAGCATCTCCTGTCGCTTAATTCGAACAGCTGACTGTACCATTTCAGTTTTGACAAAAAGTAGCTGTCATCCACACGCTGATCAACAGGAACTGGTTGATCGAAGATGCTGCCTTGAAGATCAAAAACGGTTATGTGCATCACCTTGAGATGCGCAATTGCTCAGCGTGCTTTGTAGACTTGGAGAGTCTGGTCCGCACTAGAAGGCATTTTGACACTTCAATGCCGGATCCCAAGAATGAGCCCACGTCTCGTCACATGGTACTATTCTTTGAAGAAACACGACTCCTTCTCGCTGGTGTCGTCGCAGATGTATAGCACAAAGAGTGACGCGGAGAGACTTCTGTTCATCTTTGAGCAGATGTGATAGTACCTTGGCACGGACCCTTCTCTCCGAGATTCTCTGCATTGATCCTGTGAACAGAGTTGTGGGACAGTTCGACTATCTCTAACAGTTGTCCAGTTGTCAGTGTTCTGTCGTGCTACACCGATTCAGTCACTTTATCCAGAACATCTGGCGAAGTTGATGTGACTGGCCGGGCCTGACCAGGCTTAGTCATCGAGATCCTCGTTTCCCTCACGGATGAACAGTACCCATCGGTGTGAAGGGTGGCATCTGCTGGTTTCACCCAGTTTGAACGATGAACGATGGTTAAGCCCTGGTTTAGATTGAGACGATCTCTGATGTCCGATAACCTAACCTAATATCCAATATTTAATGAACTTCCATAAAGCATACTGTGGAATTAAAGTTTCATTACAGCAGTTAGAGTCATGATCGTAATACAGATGAAAGTGTAAGTAAGAATTTTCGAAGTGATTGGATTCCACGCAAATGTTCATGCCGACATCGAATAAAATATAATTTAAAATCTACCCTTTTGTAGACACAATACAGCTAGTATGGCATTATAATTATTTCGCTCTTTTATTATAATTAGAGCATTTTAATAATTGCTACATTTGACAATATAACATTACCCCGAATGATATGAATATCACAGCGGATTCTCAATAAAATTTTCCTGTGACACGAAACGTTGACAGCTTTTCATTACTGTTTGTTAAACCATGCTACTTCGCCAACAGAATTTGTTGGAGAGCAGTTCTAGTATTTTACTATTTTTTCTGATAAGTGATATCCTACACTTACGCAGAGATAATTCAGCAGTAACTCAATCCAAAACGGAAATGATTATTGCATGCAAGCACAATATGCACTTCTAAAAGCTCTAGACTCAAAACATAATTTCAACCTCTTCATGATTGGAATGCGCAAAAAGGCGCTCTACATTACAATATAAATTATAATGGAAGAATTCGTTAAAATCTAAATAATGAATTTTGTTGTTAATCTGCGAGTAAAGATCGCAAAACTGTGTGTGACAAACAAAAAAATCCAGAGGGTCGAAAACAATTCTGTCAGGGGAATCGCTCGCTCCTCATGCCCCCCCCTAGGATCGTCGCCTGTTGAACTACCCTAGCGCCAGGGTAGTTGCTGTCTGATAAAAAGGCCCATAGATGCTTGTCGATTATTTTCTGAAATGGGTTGTGTTGAAATCGACCATTGGTTTGGTTGGCCTGACAAGGGGTGAATACCCGAAAAGAAGCCAAGAAAAGGTAGCTTCTCTTTTCCTGTAAAATCTGCTCTCATCCTTCCATTCATTTATAGCTGAGTGGCCACTGGTTATCATCAGGGATCTGGAGCGGTCGATTTTTAAAAGCTCCGCTCAGCTCCGCTCCATGCCACCTCTTTAAACGCCCCGCTCCGCTCAGGGTGCCCACGGCTTTTGGACCATGAAATTCCAGGTTTTTCCAGGTATTTCAAGATTATATATTTCGTTATTTTTTTTCATGTTGATTTTCGATGAACTGGATACCATCTACTCTATCATGTTCTTAAGAAGAAAAAGTCAGATATAGGTATTTCTTTCGCATCAATTTAATGATATTTGATGTATTCGCAACATTTGATAACTTCTCATATTATTTTATTCCTCATTCAAAAAATTATAAAATATAAAATCTACAAAACTACCATATATATGTATATAAATTGTACATGAAGATAAAAGGAAAACGATAGTGATTATGATAACATCTATTGTGATGAAAGTTGCAGTTTGTTGTAAAGGTCACTTTAGCTTTTCATTATTTTTAGAGTCTCTGCCATTTTCTTGTTGATTGCATTCTCTTCTGCCTTCGCATTTGCCAAAACAGCCATTTTCTTGCATCTCAACTCCTCCATTAATTCCTCAGCGTGCCTCTTTCGTTTGTCTTTTTCATATGACTCATGTGAAGTCGTTTTTTTCATTTCAAGTGCATTCCGATACCGCTGCCTAGCCAGACCTACGGACTTTTTCAATTCAGGTGTAATTGCAACGTTCAATGGACCACCGCAAGCATTCAAGTGATCGAACACCATGCGCTGAGCTATGAGAGATTGATTGTGTAAATTTACAACTAAGAAATTTTTGTTCACTGAATAGCTGGATTCGACAGAGCTATTTCCGTGTGACAAAATCAAAATCATTTTGGTCACCGTCCAGAGATCTTTCATATCAGAATTTTCTCCGATGGCCTCAGCATAAAAATCATCGAGTCTTTTGGAATTAGCTTCATAGGCATTCACTTTCTCACCGAAAACAATATCCTCAAGAAGATTGGAATATTGCTGTTTTGCTTTATCTGCAATTTCTTCAGAAACGCGGTTGGCTTCTACTAAATTCAATAACAATATCTGCATTCGTGCAAGACATGCAGCTTTACTGGTTTGTATACAAGATGGAGACAATGCACTTGCTGCACGTACGATTGGAAAATGTAATGGACATCGTTCAAGAAACTTTCTGACAAGGACAGACAGAAACATCTTGCAATCACTATAAAACTGATTCTTCTGGCGTTGCTTTGTTAGCACCAAACCCAACGTCAGGTTGAAACAATAAAGCATCACTTTTCAATGAAATATCAACAGCTGAAAGTTTTCGGAAGCTTGTCAAAGAATTCATAACTTCAGGTTTTACGAAGCGTTTCATGAGGTCTTTAATGAGTAGATCGAGATGCTCATACAAAAATGGAAACATTGGTTTAGGAGACTGAAATTGTGTCAGAAATGGTTCTATCTGCAATGCGACAGATTTGAAGAAGTGCAGTTCAGCGATAAGAAAATTGAAAACATTTTCAAAATTTCCAGGTTTTTCCAGGTTTTTGATATCCCAGCAGGTTTTTCCATGTTTATGGAGCAAGATCAGGTTTTTCCAGGTTTTTCCAGGTCGCGGGCACCCTGTCCGCTCCGTCAAACCCCATATCTCACTCCGCTCCAAGGCCCTTTCCCGCTCCACTCCATCTCAATACTGTAGGCCTCTCTCCTACTACCTGATTAAAACAGAAATTGATTGTAAGGGTTAGCTTACGAATTGCGATGGTCTGAGTTTTATGTGAGGCTAGCCGTGAACATAAACTGATTGGCGTTTCAACAGCGATGCGTCCGTTTTATTCAATTGTAACAAACAATTATTCGGGATTTCATCAAACAAACACACGTCAACATGCAAAAAATAGTAGTAATTTGTTTTATGATTTCCAACGTATTCCATCTTTCATCAAATAAATCATCGAACACTCCGCTCCGGTCCGCTACAGCTCCTATCCCACTTCGTTCCGCTACGCTCCAGCTACTACACCACTCCAGATCCCTGGTTATCATCAATTCAAAATATGAAAATCTTTCCTAATTTTGTGTGAATTCTGTGTGATTAATCTTTGTGATTGTATATACATTAACATAATTTAGTCTTAAGTGGTGGCCACAGTGACTGCCTAGAAAGTTTGCTATTTGATTAATGAAGCATCAAGGACTTCAGAGCATATTTATAAACTTACCGCCGAGCAAGTATTTTCATCCGAAAAAGCCAACTGATAAAAAACTGTTAAGCAATAAATAGCTAGTAACAAGATATACTGACTACGCATTCTCTACAGTTATGTAGAAAAAAATGCGATGTAAAGGTAATCTAAATTTCACAATTCAACCACGTGGCCTTTAATGTATTTTTTGATATTTTGAACAGTAGTATGATATCACAATAGGTAAAATACAAAAATATATTTAACATTTTTGACACCTTATTCCATTGCATATGAGTTCTTCTTCTGTTGCATCGAAGTAATCAGAGAAATCCGACTTTTCGACTTCTTAAACTGGTGAGACTAAAATGGACAACAGCGATTTCTTCACAGTCATTTCAACCGCTCACTTAGACACTAATTTATGACAATATTTCTAGGTCTTGAGAAAAATAAAACAATTGAAGCATTCGGCATTAAAAGATTCTTGATGTGTAAAAATGTAAATGGTGACAGCCGTGATCAAATTACAAAGTGCACCGAGAGGCAACCAGTAATTTCCCGGCATCAACTAATGGAAACCGAAATCGTTCAATCAAAGATGTTTAACACTACTTGTTTCAACAATGCAACAGTGCACTCCTTCAACAATTACACTTGTTTAATTCAAGTATAAGAAGCCATTTCTCTATCAACAGCTTCCTGCATTTTACCATAGCTCAGACGTTTTGATGACAAGATCTGAATCATGGAGTGCCACATGCAGTCAATGATGTGAACGAATTGCAAAATGCTGAAATTCCTTACCTTCGCATCACATTACAAAGATTCAACTGCTTCCAAATTTGTGGAAGATTATTCAAACAAGAGTGTGTTGCACAAATGTGACCCCTGACTTTCCATGACTTTTTTCCTCTTTTTTGTGTGACTTAGTAATTACGGAAATTTGTTTTGCTTTGATAGCCGAGACAAATGCATCCTCATCTATGCATTCTATTTCGTGAAAACGAAAATAATTTCCTTCCGAGTTCCATGAAAGTGAAATGAAATTATCTGTTCAGCCCATAGACATCGGATAACATTATTATCCTAATAATGTTATCCGATGTCTATGGTTCAGCTATTGATAAGAGAGGAAAGATTGTAGTGATTATTGAACACAACTGAACACGTTCCTTTTCGCGTATTATTGTGTCTCAGTTTTGCGATCTGCATAGATGTGAATAGTGGCGCTCAATGGTATCAGAACCTCATTGAACATCAAACGAAATAAATTGCTTTTTTATGTGTGATGTGAAATAATTCATATAACACACGATGCCCACCAATCTTGCATAACTTAAGATAAATGTTGTAGTAGCATAATATAAAATTACAATACTGACAATAAAATGATTAATTTCGAAATTGAATTTCTTGCAAAATCTACAAAAAAGATAAAATATATAATATCCTTACTCCTTAAAATTGATACTTTGTTTTTGAAAGAGCTGTGCCTTTCAATATGATGTATTTAAACAAATGTAAGCAGGTTTGAAATGTAGTTGACGGTTTCTGACGGAAGGTGCTTCTTCACACGTTGAAAAAATGCAATGTACTCCCTGTTATTTATCCGTAAACAACTGTTGCTTTGGTCATCCATTTCAAATTGCTTATTGAATGCTTTGATTGGCTCTAATTCTGCCAGTAGAAAAAAAGAAGGCTGAATTCAGCTCGTGTTGAAGAATAACTATGAACAATGGCATGCCAACGAAGCCAATAAATAAAATTTCTGTCAATTTTGGATGCATATCGTCGTTCATTAATTCTATCCGCAGAATGTCATCATCAAAAGGCCAAATCAGTGCAACTATTCGCCTGGAATATTGTGGTTTATGAAACATTCCAATGCGATATAACTTCTCCAATTGCCTTCCAAATCGGATTGAAGGATCCTAGGCTGTGACAGGCAGGGATGATGGGATTAGATGATGTTTAGGCTGGGGCTAAGTATGCCTTAGTTGATGTTTGACTAGACCATAGTCTATGGAGATATCGAAAATCTCAATATGGCTTCTCATGGAACAATTTCTGATATCATGATCTATGGCAATTGATGACCTTGCAAAAGTATGGAATAATAGGTTTGATTCCGCTTATCTAATTTTGTTGTTTTTGTGAAGTAATTCTTTTTTAATGAATTTTTCAGCCGGGGATGTATTTTCGCAAGCAAGTGTTTTCAGTGTTTTCTAACTACCAAAGGATTATTGAAATGACATTTTTGACTTGAAATATGAGCTCTGCTTTTCTCAACTATTTTTGTAGATAATGCAGCAAAGAAATTCTGAGATTGAAGTTTGGCAAACATAATTAATCTGTGCACGTCGATGAAGATTATGTAAAAGCAATTAAAAAGTTATATAATTAAGATGCACAAGGATGCATAAATTCTTCAAGAATTTTGTTTTTCTTTATGGCATCCTGATCAGCTGCATGATCTCTTGATCTTGTCACCAGGCGATGTTTGTTGATGTTGTCACAACGCGAGATCGTGACTGAAAATCGACTGGATAGGCTTCCGGAATTTGCATGAGACACTCAAGCAGGGGTTTGACTGAGTTTTTCCGACAAAAGCTTTCGCTTGGATTTAGTGCAGTTTGCGCCTCTCGATTAGTGTTATGTTGCCACTCCGAAAGTGTGGCATCTCAGTGGAGATATTGTGAAAATTTCGAGGATATTGAGATTTTTTTCGGAGCTAAACTTTCACTTTTTGAGATATTTTCTAAAAAAATTACAGAATGGTGATTTATAGAAATTAATGTGACCAAAAATGGCCAGAAACATAATTGAGCCAAAGTTCTTTACTGTCGCTCTAAATCAATTCAAACTTTACACGGGCAGAACTACTAATGCAACCAGTAAACAGAAGAGTTTACTCAATACTGAATAAAATATTATGGGTCACCGAGTAAACGAAGGTGTAATCAACAAAAACGTTTTGCCTTTCGGGTCCAATTTACCCGCATACTGCCATAGAACGGAAATATGTCTTCTCTACCCGCATTCAAAACAGTAGCCCTCCACTGTCTCTCACTCCATAGATTTCGAACCTCAAATTCAAATTGTCGACCTGAGATCAATCATAGGCAAAAACGAAATTTTGTCAAGCTAAAACTTTCCCCTTAAGGATTCAATCATTCCGTCCTAGCCATAGAATATAAAAATATTTCCCTTTAATCTACACCCAAAAGCCTTTGCACAACCCCCCCCCCCTGCTGCCTGCACATATTAAGACGTAGCATTGTTTTCATTTTCCGATATATTGGATTTGTCATCCCCCCTCTGCTGCATGCACAGATTATGGCGTAGCATTGTTTCCATTTTCCGATATAAGTTGGATGTGTAAATTAAAAAGAACTTGAAGATATCGTATTTCTGCAGTGTCAGATTGATGCTTAGCTTCACTCTGTTATCAATAAGAATACTGTAGATGGCAAAGTGGATAAGGAAGTATGATTAAATCATTCTTTTTGAAAAGAAAAAACAATGAAATGAATTCGAACAATATGTATTAAACTGCATCGCTGGCTGCATTAGTAGTGTTATACATATAGTGAGCTCCTTTTACTTTCACCTATCCGTGTCGATGTACACTTCTAAGAAACTAGTGTACATATTCGGCAAGATTTCCGTCTCATCCGTTTCTAAAGTCATCTTTAGAAAAGAGTGTGGCGACCTGATCATCCCATCCAATGGCGTCAGCAGCACAATAGCAGGCCTCCCAGCGTCATAAAAAGTCATAAGATTCCGGATTTTCAGAAAAGGTCATAAAAAGTAATAAAATATAGCACCTGTCATAGAAAATCATAAAATTTTTGTAATTTTTCGACCATTTCGATCTAAGCTTTACTTCTCTGCATGTTTTTACAGAATCAAATTATAGGCTATTATTTATTTTATTGTGAAAACACATTTTGAAATATTTTCATTACTGAAAACAAGAGTGCCCAAAGTCATATTATAAAACAGAAACAACTGCTGATGATAATCAGTCAAACATGCACCAGGCAGACGCCCTTCGTCAGTGACATTAAATGATCCGTGACAAAGGCTATCTTTGTCTATGACTATCCATTTATAATTACCTATCGTGTGTACATGAACTAAAATTGCCGTAGTTATCATTTCTGACTTGATTCGTCATTATAGAAAGTGTTTTGCATGTAATAGCATCCTTCCTCGCCACCGACGAAGTACGCATGCCTGAAATACAAGTATGTATGTTTTACGGATTTTTATTATCAAGATCGGATGGGAAATGGTCATGACTTGATTTCCTGAAGTGGGAGAAGAACCACGTATATAGGATAAAAGACCTCGCAGAATATGTGCCTGAGCTCAAGTTCTTACACCTGAAGTTCTGATGGTCTTGGTCACCAAAGTGAAGCGTCCGTGACCAAGACCAAAGTAACAGTTGGGATTTGATGGAAGCAAATATACTGCGAGTGGGAGGTATTTTATCCAAGCTTGACTTCTCCCACCATTTTCGAAAATTGGTCATAAAATCATAAATTTTTTGATCCGGAATCTCTGGGAGGCTTGTAATAGAGGCTTCAGAAAAAGTTACTGGAATCTAACTACTCATCTATTCGTAGACCATCCTATTGAGTCAGATGTCCATCAATTGCTCGGACAATTGTATAATTTGCTTCCAATGGACTCAGTTAACTCAATGGACATGAATTGGATGTCTCACGAGGGAGAGAATCACGATCTAAAACGGGCTCGACTTGTTATCGATAGGCCTTCTTAGGCGACAGGCAATCTGTGCTGAAAGACAGTCACAAGGAAAGAGATTGTATGAAACTATTCTTTTCCGTAACTAGTGATGTTTTCATTTCAACAAATTTACATTCAGCATTTGCACGAATAAAGCATTTTTTGAGGCGTGATTTTTTTGGAGATGTTGTGATTTGCGGTCTTTTGCTCTAAGAATGGAAAGCTGTTTAATTAATTACCTTTAATAACCGAAGACATTTCATTTGACTATATTTTTTATTGAGGCAATCCTCCATCTGAAATATCCATGCCCATACATCCTCCAACAGCCCGAAATTTCAAAATCATGATGAAGACAAATTACCCAAAAATAGAAGAGATACTGATAATCAAAAGATACAATGGACGATTAATGAACAATCACAAGACATCAGAATTCTTACATCTTTTTTAATGTTTATCAATTGCAGTCATGCTCATATTAGTATTTAGTAATTAGTTATTATTTTTCTTTGAAATTGTGATCTTTATGCGGTTGCTAGAAAGTTAGGTTATTCAATACTTCCATTACAATATATAATAATAATAAAATATATAATCTATAAATGAAGCTTAGCTAAATTTTAGGTGATAATGCAGGTGAAAGTCGCTTGTCAAGAGCTGGCCTAACAACTGTGTATATCGATGGAGTCACAATTTCAGGGAATTCTGCGATTTCCTTTACTCTCTATATCAATACAGGGTGGCAGCCGAGCCCGGGAATCGCCCTTAAATTCTAGCGAAATAGTCAGTTAGCACTTAAATAGCCCGGAAATGCCATTTTGTGATAGTTTACCACTAAGTTCAATGAGCACAATTTCTTGATTTCAATTGCTATTAATATAAATTATTAAGTCCATTATTTCAATTGAATTTCTTCGAATCTCAATTGATGCAACCTAGTAAACATAAATGTTTGTACAACATCTGGATGAAATATTGATGACTTCATGAATTTGTTTCATTTCCACATGACGGTGCCAATGATGCCTATGAGGCGATGGTACTGTGTCGTCAACGCGTCGCTATTGTGAAATCACTAATGAAGAAGTTTTGTAAATGAGTAACGTTTCATCTTATAAAAATGGCTATTAATGGCTAATGGCTAATTATGGCTATAATGGCTATTCACATCGAAGTCGTGTACATAATTGTGTTGACTATGATTCGTGCATACAAGTATAAACTCGTAACCTATCGACAGGGTTATGCGAAAAGTCGTTTTTTGTGTGTGTTTCGGAACGTGCTTGCGTGTAATTTTGTAACAGACTCGCAGTATGGCAAATTATGCATCCGCTATGTGATACACGTATGTAATTAAAGTTGTGAGTTCTGCTAAAAAGTCATACATAAATTACCTTTTATCTTCACATTATTAATTTCGTGAGTTGTAAGATATTTTACAACCTCAAAGCTTTTTGAGCAGTAAAACGTCTGAGTGAGAATTGCACAATTTAGCACTGTTGGCTACTTACACACTTTCACCTACATCCTCGCCAATTTGAGGAAGGATATCAATCTGAAATGATGCCAACAAAATTCTATCAACGTTGCCAGTGACAAAAAGTGTATTAGAGTTTTCGTTGGCATTTCGAATGAAAGTCAACAGCTAAGTGATCAGTTCGAAGCCTTACAGTAAATCATGACAAGAAGGCAACCAAACCAATGTGGCTTGTGTATGGACCACAGCTTCCAAATGCCTGGGTCGCTAGTTTTTGGAACCATTTCGAGCTTCTTCCAGCGGTGAAGATTTCGTTCCTTGCTGCGTCAACGTCAACGTCAATGCCAGAAACGCGGGAAATATGTCAATAAATGCCATTCTAAGTAAGAAATTAAGTAATTTTGCTAATGCATGTATTTAACCGCGATATACACACTAAGTACACCGACTTACTAATCGACGCTCAAATAAAATCTTTGATATTTCAAGAGTACAGGATTAGCTGATAGCCTATTAAAAATGTGATATTTGATAAGCCTATTGTTTTCTAAGTAATAAGAGCCATACAAGTTTTTTGATGAAACTTAATTAGACCTGCACATTTAATCTTACATTTAGCTGCTTAATTATTTTTTGAATCAAGCACAGGTGATCAGCAACAGCATACTTATTCAGTGGCTTGTTGCCGTGAACTGTTTATGAGGTTTAAATGATTTTACAATGATAGAAGGTTTCATTTTTCATACTTGCTGATGATCAAAAATATTTCCTTTTCATTAACTGATTCATTTTGTTTTCATAACTTTTTTTCATTTAATTTTTACCTTTAGTCAATTTGCACCTCCATCACTATTTTTGAATTAAGAAAGATTATAATACCTTGATTCTCCAGTATTATATGTGACTTTGCTGGAAACATCAGACACAAATTTTATGACAGACGGTTAGCATACGTCCATTGCTTCTACGCAAACTTATCATACAAAAAGGATGATAAGTTGGAGTACTTCTGGCGTTTACGGTTGTTGTTGTTTTACCGGCTCCGTCCAGCGGATAGGAAGCTTCCTATCAAGACAATACGAAGCGACACAACCAGTAGACAAGTGCATGCCTACTGCTGGCGAGGAGATGGCCATTCCGATACCACTGGGGTGCTACCATGCCGAAGACAAAGCTGGTCATACAGGATGAATATCATTAAACTCGGAGGCAGGATCCACAATGGCCTACCCCACACACTACCTCCGAAGAGGGGCGGCGGCCATCGCTGAGGTGACCTTGAACGACTGATAGCCAGATACTCGTATACCACAGGGGAGAAAGATCAAGGAACTTTGTTGCATATCCCAACAGCTAAGCTACGGCAGTCAGGATCCCGAGGAACATCAACTTAGTATAGCCACTGAGGAAAGGCAATGAGAACAAGACATCAAACGGCCGACACCAGTGCTGCAGCGGCAAAGGCCCCTTTTAGTCGCCTCTTACGACACGCAGAGGAACGTCGGTCCTATTCTATTCAGTCCCGCGAATCGCACGAATAAGTGGCGTTTGAGGTCTTCGTCCAATATGGCAGTTTCCTGGCTTCTGTGGTGATATTTCTTGACAGCTTGGTGTCAACGTGCCATTGCATCAACTTAACATGTATGATCATTTCAGTCTGCTAAATCGGCTGAATACAACTTTCTAGAATTTCATGAATCAGATGATGAAAATGAAGAATTTTTGATCTTTGGAAAGTTCAGGAAATTAGCTTTTCTGTCGATATGAAATCATTCAGATCCCAAGCAGTTCATTAGGTGCAGGCCATTGAGGAAAAGGTCATGCTTATAAACTTAAGAACCAGCGCTCACAGAATTCAAAAATTTCGATAACTGAGTGCGGTAAAGTCAAATATCGTTCATTATCTAATACGTCAAAATTTAGTTTCAAAATTCAAACAGGAAATGTCTCAAATTTTATGATTAAGATAGTTTAAAGAAGTGTCCGGATAATTTTGAGCGGTGCAATCGGAATGGCATATCTGGTAAATCTGAAAAATAGGGTGGAAGTTCGGAAAAATAGCCCGGGAATCGCCCGGGAATTTGAAGCTTGAAATTTGGCCGCCACCCTGCAATAATTTTAGTTTATTCGAAAACAGTGAATATGCATGTACTTGCAAGCCCCCGAATGATGTATGTGACAAAGCTGGAAAACATTGTCTTGATAGAACAGGGTTGGTGCGGTTTGTGAAAGTTGTGACAGTATTAAAAGTCGAAACCATTCTCACCCGCTTAACCAGTGTTCACATTCTCTACGGAAAATCGGAGGGACATTTTTTTGCTTCGGAAATTTTTTTAACAATGAATGCAGTGGTAAATGAAGAATTGTTTGAAAATTATTCCACAATACAACAGGCTAAATCAAACTAAATTAGTTTCTCTCGTATCCAATCTTCACTCTGTGAGCCGACTGATCCGTTCAATATCGCACGGTTGTTTGTCGATTCCTTCGGGTAATTCTGCAGTCGGAAGAACATTTTCGACACTTTCAGATGTGTATAATGAAAAAACGCAACAGGTATATAATGCGATCACATAAGGTTTTCTGCGCCCATGTAGTTTGACTACCTTTTTCAGATTATCAGCAGCATCAATCGAATCAATTTTGACAATCAAGGGTTGCCTTCTTGCCACCGGCATGGAGTGTCACAATTTTGAAATCTGTGAGGATTTGATCAAAGCCGCAAATGGAGCACATGCTGCCTATGAGAAAAAATTGAATCTTGCAAGTGAGGAGGAAAATGCAAGAAAAAGGGAAAATCGAAAAGAAGCAAATAATTGAAGAACAAACAGCAGAGGAATTGGAGAAGTCAAGAAAACTAAAAGAACTAAACTCAAAAGAAAGCGAATTACTGAAGCGGAAAGAAAAATTAGCAGAGGAAATGAACGAGATGCTGAAGGCACACCAACAAAAATGGCAGGCAATCAAAACAAAAAGAAAAGCCATTGAGACAGAAGAAAGTGAATTATCAAAAAAGAGAAAAAGAAATGACTAAGAAGCTGCGAAAGCGATTTCAAGTGCCATCAAGAACTCTTTTGATAAATAACAAAAAACTAATTCCATTGAAGTAACATTCTGTTTTATAATCGAGGAATAATTGGCTCAAATAATTCTATTATTATTCGGCTAAGTTAGAGCTATATGAAATAACCAAATTTTTGGAGTCTCAGCCTGCTTCAGGTAGGTCCATAAGTAATAATTCGTTGGCATCCAAGTCGAATGTATTCCTTGACGACTCATCTCTACTATTTTGCGTTTTTGCTGCAAAAATTCATTTCATGGAAAGATATTTAATAGCTACTATATATGTAAGGTAACTTAGGGGTATGAAATTTTACTCTTCTTCCACTTTCTCAAATAAGTGTCGCGATGTGAAGCCGATATAATTTGCCCACACAAGTCACATTGAAATTCATAGACCACATTGACTATTCATCAGAGGGGTTTTTGGACATGTGAATTACATTATTGTGCATCTACTGTTTACAATCAGATGTGTGACAATCATGAATGCGAATGTAGATTAATGCAGCTTTGGGAATCTGAGGTAGTTGAAACTGGTCAACCTCATTTCTTGTAGCCAGAATATTTTCGTCATCAACCTTTTGAATCACCTGATAGAAAGTAACAGCGTCTTGAAAGTTTATCAAACAAATACTGTACATTCAGCTTGCTACCCGCGCAACTGCTTCGCTTAGACTGTCTATTCCGCACTTCCCATGACTAGATGACTTGGAGCAAGGCTATTCCAGAGCATGTTATGAGAAGGATTCTAGGCTCAAGTCCAGCGAAGAAGGGCAGCCATGTATTGGATTTTCAACTGGCTGAAGGGACCGTCAGTCCACACGTCAATGTCAGTAATATTCGAGTCAGCAGAGGCAATGAATTGGTTGTGTACTGTTCAGATTAAGAGTTAAGTCTAAAGTCGAACATGACGAAGGTAATCGGAACTGATGACATGGATGAGATTGACCATTGTGATGGATCATCGATGTGAACATTTTCACATTCTGCTTTTGCCAATTGCACTGATAATTCTGAGCGAAGTCAAACTACGTTACTAGTCGTGTAGCAGCTGATTTCAGTTTTTCCAACCGAAGCTTGAAAGCTTTGGATTGTTCGTGCTTGATGTAAGGTGGAATTCTAAAAATTCGCAATTAGTTACCGTTTACAAATGTAGGCCCTATATGTGGAGACTTCTTGGAAATTGAAGAAGCAGTTACCACTCTTTACAGACTATCTCAACAGCACATCGTTTCTTTAATATGTTATAATGAACTATTATTGCAAAAGTGCATGTCATTCAATGAGATTGCATGTGTATTACAGGGTGTATAACGACCTGGAAAACAGGGAAAACTCAGGGAAATTTGAAAATATTAAGTGGAAGGAAAAAGTTTTTGAAATAAATTCACATTTAATGAGATAAAAATTGTCAATTTTGTATCTTTAATAGAATGTTATAGCATCAGTTTCTCATTTTAAACCCTCGTCGCACTCGGGGGACGCCCCCTGGCGAATTTTTTAATATCTTTTAAGTCAAGTAAGTTATGGTCACCAGATCTCTGATAGCTTGCTTTCTGCGTATTATGCGACTTTTGAGTGAAGGAAAATAAATTTGGCACTATACTTTTGGTGTGAAAGCTATTTTAAAATTTGAATGTTTGCAATATTTTGACTGATTTTGGTATATTTTCACTTACAATATTGCGGTATCAATTCTTGAATAAATAAGTTGAGATTACATGAAGGATTCAATATCAATATAAAGATGTGCACAAATGCAAAGTTTTTGAACTTGTAATTATCTGCTTATTATGTCTGCATGTTTGAAATTTGAAATTCAAATGTTATTTTTATAATTTTTGCATTTTTTGTTCTACATCTAAACAGCAATTACTGAAAATTTTCAGAATCATGCTGCTTTTAGCCTCAGTGTGTCGATAAAAGTTCAGCGAATTGGGCTGTTTCTTCACCTGCAGAAACTAAATACTAAAATGTGCGATTTTAGTGCTATCTGAGTTGAACTAAAAGTTTCAGATATTTAACCTTTGACCTCATCAAATACAATGATGTAATCTCATAACGATTAATAATCTTCATTTTGTGAAGCGCATTGACAAGATCTTTCGATTGGTGTATGGTTTATTGGTTTTTGTTGTCATCTTCTATTTCAAATAATGATCTAATGGAAATTTGTTAAAAATTTGCGTTTTTTGACCTTTGACCTTCACCTCAGTCCAGGGATGACCTTAAAGATAAAAGTAATGATGTTTTTCTGAATCTCCATTCAATGTCTATTCGATTGATGTGTGGTTTGGCAAAAGTTTAAGCCGGGAGGGGAAATTTGCCCCCCCATTAGGGCGCGTTCGGAAAAACACCCCAGTGCGGCGAGGGTTAAAGAGGAGATAGATTGATCGATGTTGTGTGACTACTCTGACCATCGATTTAGTGTCATTTGATAGACCTATAGTTCTAGTAAATAGTGACATCAATTTACAGCTTCAACATTTTTTAGAACTAGTATGTGTGTATGTCGTCTGTATAATCGTATGTGTTCGTGTGTGTAGGCCGGCCAATTCCATTATTTGGGCAGCATGGTAACATCGACAGGAAAGTGAGACATATACATCCGCATGCGCATTGGAATTGCAAAGACGGTGTACAACAAGATGAGAAGCGTTCTGACCTCTCGCTCGATCAGCATTGCAACAAGACTTCGACTCTTGAAGTGCTATGCGTGGTCGGTTCTCCTATATGGCTGTGAGTGCTGGACCATCAGTCAAACGATGCATGATCGCCTGGAGGCGAGGGAAATGTGGTTTCTGCGAAGAATGATGCGCATACCCTGGACGAAGAAGGTGCGGAACGACACAGTGCTGCAGCGGGCTGGAACAACGAGTCAATTGATGCGGACCATCGTCGCAAAGCAGGTTCGATTTCTCAGCCATGTGCTCCGTAAGAAGCACCTGGAACATTTGGTGCTTGCCTGGAAGGTGGAGGACCGAAGAGCTCGTGATCGACAGCATGTGACTTATCTTGGATGGCTATCACGTGTCACGGACAGAACGGCGCTCGACATCATCCGGAAGTGTATGAAGAGACAAGAACATTTGATTGTCGCCGACGTCAGACTCTAACAGGATACCTCTATTGATTGATGTGTGTATGATGGATTCTAAATGACCGCAAGATGTATTTAGGCGTACTATAAACAAGATGAATCTAGCATGCGGTGTCCTATATACGCAAGTCTCCAATTATGATTTTCCTAAAGTCATCAACATACTCTAAACATATGATTAGATCGGGAGTTTCATTATTTATCGCAGGTGAACAACAGAATATATTTCAGATTTTAGTAAAGCTTCAGTTGGATACTTATGCTTATAGAACAATGTAGAACCCATATTAACCAATGGGAGAATAAACCGCTGTGAATGAGCAATTTTGTAAAAGCGACATCGTCAGGCGATCAAATCAACTTGACGATCAAATCAATCGGAGTTCACATTGTCCAAACCTGTCCCAATTCTGTTTGAAGAAACCGCTTGAGAGCATTTCACACATCCGAAGTCTTTTAATCTGTATCAATTTCTTCCCCACGACTCAACAATCCAGTCGAGTGCAATTGTTTAGGAAACATGGAAAATGCAGAGTAACTCAGGGAAATTTTGGGACTGATTCTGTTATACACCCTGTATGATTACTTTTGGAGTAATCTAAAACCATGGTATGGAAATGATTACTCACTTGTCACATTTCACTGCCGCGTGGGGGCAATTTCCGAAATATGTTACAGCATATCCAGAAATGGCAGCAACTACGTAAAACGACTGTTTCAGAATGCATACATGGACAATGAGAACACGGAACAATCGTAGCCAATCCTTACTATGCTGACCATTGGACCATTGAAACAGTGACTTCTAAAATCGCAAACATAGGTTAAACATTTGTATTTTTCAGTATACAAGAAACCCGCATCAGCAATAATGTCGCATAATCATCACCTGCAGATCCATTTTGATTGTCTTATCAGTCCAGGGCAATTTTTATGACCTAAAAATCGAAAAAGTATGAACTAAAAAAGCTTAGAATTTGGCCAAATTTGACCTAAAAGCTCAAAATGTGAACAAAATAATACATAAAAATCTTAAATTGTGATTTAGCAAGATTTGAAAGTCTTAAAATGTAGCAAAAAATGATGTTTCCATTTTCAGACAAGAAGTTGATAACTCAATTTACGATAAATAAAACAATTCATTACAAACTTTTACCACAACCCATTTACAGCTTCTTGTACAAAACAGGAATGCAATTTGCTACATTTGATGTTAAAAAAAGTCTGTCTTTGCATAGCATCTTATTCAACATGGAGAAAGAACGCTCTACCGAAGCGGTGGTTGGCTGGCAGCGCTGCATGCAACTCAGAGTAAAGTCCTGGCGAAGGTTCCTGCTTCTCCATCGTGATGATAGCATCCAAGTCCGCGTTCTTTTCTAGTCTTCTTTTCAGGTAGTCACTGATCTGCGCGCTATCTTCTTGTAAGTTGATGATGTGTAACTCGGCATACGCCTCTGAGATTGTGAACGTTGAGGCTTCGAACTTCTGAATTTTATTTGGGTAGGTTACTTCACCTTCATCAGCGATGCAGCGACGTCGGCGCAGTTGACGACAGTTTTTGCGTTTTCTACGATTTTCCCGTCGTCTTCATAGCCGGTAAACGATGTCGCGCACTTAAGGAAAATTCTCGGCGTTATTGAAAGCCGCCTTCAACCAAGAACCCCACCGCGTGACCACATGCTCCGGTGGACTTCCGATCTCACCGAACAATCTCCTGTTCTTCTCGTTCTTCACCGTGGTGGCTTTGACTAAATATGACCAAAATGTGACTAAATATGATCTGGCACGTAAAATATGACAAAATATTACCCTACCCTAAAAATATGACAAAGATATGAAAAAATGTGACGTCATAACAAATTATTGCCCTACTTATCACTTAGAGAATAAAGCTGATGCACTATATCTCCTTTGAATATTCGTTTGACATTTGCCGCGTATGCAACATAAAGTTGTTCGTTTAAAAAAAAACGCAAAAAATCGAAGACCGATGTACCTAAATAAAATTCTATCGGATTCATAAATCCAAGACATGATAGAATGCGACTGTATGGTCCAAAAACTGCGGTGTGCGGTCATAAACTTCATTTTTCGACCTTTGTTTTCAATTTCCGTGGAACGCCTGATATAATATAGGCCTACCTATATTTTCAAGAAAAATGACTTTGCAGATAACATGATTAAACGAATTCTCATGGAAGGGGAAGAAAAACATGAGCAAAAAGTGTAAACAGCTAATCTGATAAACGCATTGTGCGACATACAGACCGTTTCATAAATAATTACACAAAAATGTCAGCCCATTTTCAAACGTAATTTTCGTTTGGAAGATGTGGTTCAATTTTACAAACCTTATACCATATGAAATCTCACGTTCCATAGATTATTTTGGCAAATATTTTGATTTTACAAGTGGTCAGTAGGCCCTACAAAAGAAAATCGAAGGTTTTTTATTGACGGGGAATTTCAGCATGAAAACGACTGAATTTTTCAATGAAAATTGACAGACAGCATGATCTATCCATCAGTTATTTATATATTTATATATAATAATATTTCAGTCTCCGTTAGTGCTGGAGTGCATCACAGAGACCATTGTGCACATAAATGAGAATGCAATTAAAATGAAGTTGGTTCAAGTAAAGTTAAAATTCACAGTAGCAAACGAACACTATTCTTAAAAGTCGCTGGAGATTGGATATCGAAAATTGAATCAGGGAGACTGTTCCAAACGTTGACAACTCTGCTTGAAAAGAAGTGTTTCCGAGATTGTAAACGGGATGGCTTGATCGTAAGTTTAAAACGATGTCCACGACTTATATTTCTGTTAAGTTCAACGAAGTACATAGGAGATGTAACCGATAGGCCATGAAACATTTTGAAAATTTTTGTTAAAATCTTGAAGGAGACGTCGTTTCTCAAGAGATTCCAAGCCGAGGTGCTGTAAACGTTCGTCATAACACATGTGTCTCAATCCCCGAACATTGCGTGTGGCTCAACGCTGTACACGTTCAACCAATGCCTTATCTCTTTCAAGGTATGGACTCCAGACAGGCATACGTCTAATATGTCCTTATTACTGGCATATGTCCTTATCTAATGATGAGTGGAGATCAAGATTTCGTGAATGTACGAAAAGATGCACCACGAATAAGATTGATAACAAAATCGTCACTTGAATTGGATCGTCACTTCAATTTGGACTCGCAGATATATCAAGCTTGACATACTTCAATGTTCTGAGCTGCATTGGCCATGTAGAAAATTATCATAGATTTTAGTCTTTTACAGATCAAAATCTTGGATTTTTGATGTCATAGATTTTTGGTTCAGTAACAATGCACATATTACCTTTCAAAAATCCAAGATTTTGATCTGCAAAAGACTCAAATCTATGATAATTTTCTACATAGCCCATGCAGCTCAGAACATTAAAGTATGTTAAGCTTGAGATATCTACGAGTCCAAATTGAGAACCATAGGAGTCACTTCAATGTCATTTTCAGTGGTAATGCGAAGGTGGATTGTGAAATGCTCCTATCTCAATGGTATTACATAGCAAATTAGACGGCCTTAATTAGTAATTAAGCTCATTCATATTTCAAAGTCAGGACGAATAATACTTCTATCACTTTTTGCAATAAATCAGAATATCACATTTCTATATGTACAGTGCTTATTTCAGTACTTTTTGATAATGGCTATGGTGTGAGTAGCCGAAATATATTGATTAACTTTTTTTGCGGATTTGAAAAACACAAAACTTGACTTTTTACTGAATAATATACCAAAATACATGATACAAATATATTTCAGAGGAAATATATTAGGAATCATGGGTGAGAAGCGTTATTCCAAAAATAGTCTAAGCATTCTACAGCAGAATGCATACACCACTTATCACAAATTACAATAGTTTCAAGAACACGCTTATCTTGCATGGAAAAAATCACATATTTGGAACCCCTTGAATTTTCTTGTTGGTCATGTGTCTTTTCAAAAAAATGAATCACATGCAAAGGGCCTCCATAGCTGCCAATCATAAGTATTATTGGGCCCAATACGATTTCGCATTTTTGACATCAAAATTACGATGTTTCGTAATAGTCTATATTTACGATTTTCTGCAAATTGTATTATTTGCGACTTCTACGAGAAAAGAAGCATGTTTCAGAAACTACATTTGCCATGGTTAAATGCTCACAACAAATGTGTTTTCAGTACTGTTGAAACGATTTTTATCCTATCAGAACAATAGAAAATTGGAATGCATTAAACTCCTTTTTCACATCAGAGTTTACCAAGCCAAAAAATGAAACTCACACGTTTGAATAGACTGCACAAGTTTTTCTACTCAAACAACAGCAAGTTGTGCAGTCTCCTTATAGGCTGTATTCTTTGCAAGTCTTCCACGATTTCAATGAAGGATATCAAACGGAATGTCCAGATTTATACATTGAGACTTTCATTAAAACACTTGCTTGGTAATATTCATGCACATTTCCTCAATCCATCTGCTGGATTGGGAAAACGGGTAATAGAAGTGAGCATAAATTTAGAGTATCAGATTCTTACATCATTATTGAATCTAAGGCAGTCAATTTTTTGTCAGTCAGTTATGCAAAGACAAAAGATGGCAAGAGAATTGCATTCTTTTCCAACGTCAGAAAGCTTTTTTAGCACAATAATGTAGGTACATGAAGTCAAAGCTTCATATAGAAGTCATTGATGTCAGAGGAGACCGTCTTCAAATTTAACTTTTCTTGCTCAATGACAAATTTCCTTGCTTAATTCCACATTCTAAGTAATTTTATCTAGCCACTTCGAATTCATATCATAGTAACACAGTGTTAGCTTTAA
The DNA here is from genome assembly GCA_907163375.1 of Prostheceraeus crozeri. NCBI lineage: Eukaryota > Metazoa > Platyhelminthes > Polycladida > Euryleptidae > Prostheceraeus > Prostheceraeus crozeri. The sequence continues at coordinate 186,703 of CAJQUW010011165.1, forward strand.
AAACAATTTCGAAATTTGCGATCTTCCACCCGAAATATTGAAGGTAATTAAATGTTTTTGTGCATGGTGTTTAAGTCATATATTTTTTTATTTCTATTTGATTTGTAATTATCGTTATTCTAATGTTATTTTTTTACGTACAATTACTGTCACCCAGCAGAGTAAGCAGCCTCTATTGTTCAGTTAAGGAATCAGAATTCACCACCATCTTATTTAGCGTATAACACTACCAATCTATCGGCCCAGGAAATCATCAATACATTTTGTTTGATTTGTATTAGTTGAAATGCATGTTACATATATTAGGAACATACAATAATTTCTATAATTTGTTGTGTAATTTTCATGTCTCAAGTGATCAACCGTATTGCATGCATGTGCCTAATGAGGTTCGGCGTTCCTAGCCTGATAGAAGGTAGGCAGCTTCAAGAGATTAGTCTATTACGATGGTTAACATACTTCACCAGATTGGGGTGATTTTTGACTCGTGGAGTTTTTTATATCACCGAATTTCTTTTGTTCGTCGAAGGATGATATCGGCGATTTCTACTGCTGTTAATAATGTACCTGAAATTCAGGCTTGACGTACATCTCAATATACTTGCAAAACCATGATCATTTCAAAATTTAAAATAGCGAAACATAGGTTTTACTAAATGTCATACAAGAATGAGATTTTTCCGAAATGAACATGATGAATAAAGGGTTTCATGTAATAATATATTGCACTAATAAAACTTCAACATTATTTGATTATCTGCAATCTAGGAAAGAATGTGCCATGCCTGGCTAGAAAATTGCATATATGCTTTATGTCACCAGTGAACAGGTGTTCTAAAGACCAGCTCGAGCCATGCTCGAGATTCCGACCATTCCACTATGCAATGCTTCATGCGATCGAATATTTTTACAAATCAGGGAAAACAACGCTGAGCAGTGAGCATCCATGGTGACACAAATCCTGGATGCATTTTTGACATTGAAGGAACTTGAGAACAATCCCCAAAAGGAATATTCGCCCAAACTACCACACATATTTTGTGTTGCAATTTGATCTATCGTTTATTTCATTTCTTCCCATTGTTAATAGAGTTAAGTCTGTTCGTGTTCAATCTTTAAATAAGTAGCCAGGTTTTCAAAATAAGATTTAGTTTGTTTATTCACCAATGCCCTACTTTCGATTCAATCATGTACCCCTGTTAATTTTTCACACATGTTACTCAGCAAATCGACACATTACCACATTACGCAATTTATTTATTCATCATGTTATAGAAATTAAAGGTCCGAAGTTAGCAAGCAGACCGAAATCCGGAAATGCTCTTTTGGTTTGGATCAATTATTGTATGATTGGAATATTTTTCTGTCTGTATTTGCTGTGAGTAAAATGTAAGGTAGAATGAACTCATTATAAAAAAATGCAGAAAAATATAAAAGTGGTCGAAAGTCACACATTTCGGTACACTGGCGCCAGAAATATTGCAAGCAGAAATAAACGTTGCAGCACCGAACACATTCCTAATAATAATGCAGTAAAATATCACAACTATACGATTTAAAGTGGGATTTTTGTTTTAAGAAGTATAAAATTTCATTCCAATTGCGCTTCTTGCACTACAAAAATGAATTTAGAGATGGATTTTGCTGTCTCTGCATTGATTGTTATTTAAGAGACAGTTAACATTGTGGCGATGTACATCAAATGAAGTATTTTTATCGCATATTTTGAAATTATATTTTCGGCGCAACGAAGTCAGCTGAAAGTGATTTGACATTACTATGACTATTCATAATTTTTAACCATGTAGGTTGAGGGAGAGATATCTTCTGAAACATAAGGTACGATAATGATGAATAAGAGAATTTATTTGCTGCCGACGGTTCAGACTTCGTCCTTTGTCAATGCGAGATCAAAATGTACATCTTGCCTTGACAAAGGACGAAGTCCGAAACATCGTCACTAGATAAATTCTATTATTCGTCACTTTAGTGCCTTATGTTTCTGGAGGTATCTCTCACTAAACCTATGTGGTTAAACATTATGAATCTCAACCACCTGCTGACGGTATTGCTACACATCCCTGCAATGTTAATAGTATTTATGCGGCTTTTCATAGAAAAGTTACCTAAGTCCTTCCGAGACTATGTTAAACCAACAGTGGTACTCTATGGTTATCGTGTCGCGTCCGCTTATTTAAACTATTTAAATCGTGTGATGTAGTTATAATGATCAGATTTGATTATTTATATATACACTGTACAGTGTACATGTTTATTACATTTAATCATAATTTTGTTTAGTTTATGTCTCCGTCATTTCAGTTGCACCATGATTATGCCACAAGCAATGACAATGACGGCAAACCATAGTTTTGCTTTGAAAAATGCCAGACCTACTTTGGTGAAGGATATGTTGACATCTGAGCTTCTTGATCAGCTGGTGGCGCGTCAAGTTTTTTCTGAGGATGACGAGGAACGAGTTCGTCATGAAGCCACTACTCAAGACAAGAACAGAAAACTTCTTCAATTGTTGCGCTCTAAGCCAGACACGGCATTCCAAGAATTCATTCAAAGTTTGAAGGATATTGATCAAAATTACCTAGCTGAATTAGTGATCAGGGGAGTTTTGGGTGGCCGGAGGAGATCCAGAACTCGAAGCATATCTGAAATTGGGAACCTTCTTATTTCAGGTGGAGTTCCTCTTAAACCTGAAGTTTACATAGATCGCCCTGAATTGATTGACAAAATCCGGAAATCACTTCAAGAAATCAGCTCAAAACCTGGTTGGGTTTTGGTCCATGGAATGGGCGGCATTGGTAAAACAACTATAGTAGCGCAATCTCTGCGAGATTCTTTGGTCATTGATTCATTTCTTAACGGAGTTATCTGGCTGAAGATTGGTAAAGTGAAATCTAACGAGGAACTTCTCATGAAAATGAATATTCTGTTAACTCGTTTGGCTGTTGACAACACTCCTATTCAAGTGACAAATCTTGACGAAGCTCAAATGAGACTTCGCTCAATTCTAGTAGATGATCGACCGCACACTTTACTCGTATTGGACGATCTTTGGGATGATCGCTATGCCAAATATTTTAGTGTTGGTGGTCATGTGCTTGTTACTTCAAGGGATGCTAATGTTCTGGCAAGAGTTCAAGGACAAATTAGAAAAATTCCCATCGGCACGGGTCTTTCTGTAGAACAGGCAAGAGAAGTTTTCGCTGCAAATTTGCATATACCGAAAGAGTGTGTGCCTGTTGAAGCCAATGAATTGCGAGATAAGTGTGGTGGCTCCCCACTTGCGATTTCTATGTTTGCAGCATTATTAAAGCAAAAGCCTAATCGATGGAGCTACTATTTGGGGTTACTTGACAAAAAACGTCTTGATCGCGTTCATCTACCCTCTGACTACGAATACGACACAATTTATGACGCTATTGATATATCTATCGAAGACTTACCGGTGTATCTTCACGAGCGCTACATGAAATTGGCGGTTTTTCCACGTGGTGTTTTAGTCAGTTGCGAAGTATTGGCTACGCTATGGAAGGAGGAAGAGGTAGAAGAAGCGGAAGATAATATGTCAGAATTGATAGCAAAATCTTTGACTTGGCGCGAATGGAATGAAATAGGAAAATGTGATATATATGGAATTCATGATCTTCAATATATTCGATTGCGCGCATTGATAGATAAAAACCGTGATGACAAACGAGATCTACATAGGGAGTTATTAGAATGTTATTTGAATAATTGCGTAGATAGAAAGTGGTCCAATCTTCCTAATGACGGCTATATTTTCTGGTTCCTTGGTATTCATATGGTTGCTGCAGAAAGGGAGGAAGAATTAACACAATTGTTGACTAATCTTGAGTTTGTGGAGGCGAAGCTGAAGGCTACCGGACCAACAAATCTTGTGAATGATTACTTTATTCATGAAAAGTCGTTCATCAAATTTAATCGCGAGGAAGAAATGCATAGTTTCCTGAGTTTTGTCAGAAGTCATGCAAACTTATTAGTCGGAGCAGAACCTGATCAAGGAAAGATTATTCAACTTGGATTGTCACAGGATCGAGAGAGTCATATCTTTAAACAGGCTTTGGCATTGGCCAAATTGAGAAGTAATAATGACAATCATTTTTGGCTATGGAGGTAAGCTTAATATTTCTTGTCATCCTTTTAATTGTAAAAATGTCGTCTGGTTCTGTACTTCTGTGAACTTACATATTTCTTGAAATATTGATAACGGTAACGTAATACTCGCAGCTCTCGCAGGAAGCACATTCGACCTGTTAAGCAAAAGATAATGCAGATGTGTAAATCTACCTTCCGAACCAAAAGCCAAAATTAATGATGAACAGCCATCTGAAAACTGAAATAAAGTGGTAAATGAAAATTTTGAAGGACATGGAAAATTCCACGCATGCGGTTAATCAATGTGAAAATGAAAAAATCTTCATTTGGTGCAGGAGGTTTATTCCAACCCCGCTGTATTCGCTGAAGGTATTTCTTTTGCAAAGAAAAATCTGAATAGCTGAAAAGTAACTCTTTTTAACTGATTATCTGTGTTACAACTGAGCTGATCTATATATAATGCTTAAGTTACAGCACTTTACTTGTCTAAATGCTTGATAAATACGATTAATCTTTCCCAACTAATATTTACCTAGTTACTGCGAACCGTGGTACCAAACGTTCGACGTTAATGTATCTTTGATGGGCAAAGCTGTTTTTCATAAATAAATTAAAATTTTCCATCATTATCATGCCTAGCTGTGTGCACCTGTGAAGCGTCCGTCACGATTATATTTTTAACAGCCTCATTATGTGCCCGAATATGAACCCATTTTTCGTGCGCTCTGAACCGATCAGCGGTCACTTTCAAGCATTTTACGATTTAAAATTATTGACACTTACTAACTTATTATTAAACACTTACTTACTTACTTCCGAGCGAGTTTTTTTGCACTATATGTAGATCGATATTCCACCCTAATCTGTTGATTACCGACTTAACATGTCATTACATCACGACATTATCACCCGACCGAAAAGTCGGGGATCAGTTAGTACATGCGTTTAGGTAGTGACGAACGAAGACAGCAGGCAAAGTAGTAGATGATATCTCTCACTGTATGGAAATTCCGATGCTTAAATGACTCGTGACATGGCCTGCTAGAGATGCGGCTGCACTCTAGCAAGCCATACTCATAATTATCGATTTATCATGATCAAAATTTGCCATCAGCATTCCTTAAACGCTTATAATTATGAATGGTTCTGCATTGAAGCTTGCTGAATAGTTTCGGAGGAGACATTTGTAGTCTTGTCGCTCCTCCAAGTATTTCTTGTGCTGACTTTTTCAAACTTCTGGAAGTGATTTTTTATTCAAAATGAATTGGTCGATGCAAATCGATAATATCGTCCGGCTGACTTCCAGAAATCTATTTTTACTGCATCAATGGAAAGGCTTCATGCTCCAAGATTACCATGCAATGATTTGCAAATCCTTAGTCAGATGAAGTTTGGAATATTGCTCGCCCTTATTCGTCGGCATATCAGAGGAAGAATCACATAAGTTGGAGAGTGCAAAACTGAGAAAAGAACTACGTCAGGCATGACTTAACCACACTGTTATGTGGATGGGATATGGCGTCGATAAAGTTGTTTCAACAATTCACACAATCAGACCAATGCACTGAATCCACTTGTACCAAGTATTTCTTCAATCGGCAGAATTATTCTATCCTACCTCCCATGCGAAATGATAGGCGAACATTGAAATTTTCATTTAAACCTGATCAACAAACTTCATAGCCGATGATCGATAATAGACGATGGTTTAACTGTGCATATTATATGTGCACGATTATACCTATAATGGAACTTGCCTATTTTGCTTGCTGATTGATTCACTGACCAACTTATGTCTGACTTCATGTGTAAAAGTCGATGTATGGAAATGATTCTCATTCAGTCAACCAAATTAACGCATGTTATCAATCACAATAGAGGAATTAATAACTCAAATATCGCTTGTTCGAACCGTTTGTGGGAGCATAGAGCGCTCGCATATACCATTTCTTTATATCCTTGAATGACTACATAAGTAGATCTCAACCCAGTTCAGTGTTTGTTGTTCAATTTGACATTTGCATTGTTATCATTAACTTAAGGATCTCAGCTCAACATTACAGGACAAGAAGCCACGCTGGCCAATAAATTGACACTTTCTTATCTGACAGACATCATGCAATACACCAAGAGTGGAAGAAAGTTGACTGGAGACGAAAACAGATGAATGAGCAATATCTAATACATGGTCTCTCGGTTTTTGAAATGGTTATATTGCAAATATAACGAGATTGCATTGCGGACGCGTTCAATGATGAATTATTGCGTCATAGCGTCACCGGACATGAACCAAGTCATTGGAAAGCGAAGAGAGAGAGATTCTTATTATATAATGTCAGAAGAAATTTGATATGTGAGATCTAGTATTTGCGCGAAATAAGTTAGGTTGCGCCGGATGTCTAGGTGATGCCCTTAAGTGAAGATCACAAAGCAAAGACAGGAATTTTCCGTTATACGCTTATCACTAATGTATTTTCTGGAATCAAATTTTATTTCCAATAATCGTCCAAAACAGTTCTATCAATGCTATGGCTGATCACTCCTTTCCAATGTAGAACAGCATTGCTTGATGTGATAATGTCTGACACCTATGGCTAGTCATTCCACTTTCGCCAAGTTGCCCGATGTCTTGTTTCGAGCCCGTGCCTTAATCTAGCCTGAACAGTTGTTCATTCTTTTTAAGGCTGAGGTTCGGGTCAGGTCTTGCTCAGATCATACGTTTGGTCATCAGGCCCTCAGAGCAGCTTATATATACTTGATCGTGTTCAGTTCAAGGCAGCTCGTCCAGTAGATGATCTAGTGCTATTCTCACTTCAAATATGGCATCACTCGACAACGTAGACCATTCCCCTATTTTTTCATCTTCCATCGGTGTTATCACATGTGAATGATAATTGATGAACTTGAGTATGTTTCTCAACGGTTCCATTCTTTCATCAGATGCACAGTAGGAAATGACTACCAGTCCTCGCCGGACTGAGCATTTCAAAAGGTTTTTCTTCCATAGAACAGCAAAATTGTAGAATAACCTCCCTTTGTAGGTATTTCCAGCATAGTAGTGTTCAAGAATTTGAGAGGCCGTCAGTAAACCTCCTCTTACCTTCATCTGACCGCCTTTTTTGTCAAATGATAGATATTGATTTCCTATTGCGTTTGTTTCCAAATTGTGCTTGGTAGTTTTCAGTGTTTCAGTTTTACGCTAAGTGTTCATCTATTATTGGGATCGTAAAATATTTTATTATTAAATATTTCATAGCATCGTTCGTTTGGGTTGCTTTGCAACCTAATGGTGAAAAGTCGTCTGCTAGATCATAGCTGGCAACTTTGCATGCCCGCTCAAATAGCCCCATTTTATGAAGCTTTTTTGTCTATAAGCATGCATTTTTTCACTCGTAATTTCACGTTCAACAGTTGGCTACACGTTGTGCAACCAGATGGTGATCAGATGAAGTAAAAAAAAAACGCTTTCAATTGAAATATCATACAGGACTGTCCCCTGTTACCACTGCACACTGATAGCATTTTGAGAATACTTCAAAATATCAAACCAACTTCTGTCGCTTCCATGCAAGTGTACATACTCGCATATTTGAATGGTTTATAATTAATGAAAATCTCAACAAATGAACTATGATTGTTGTATCTAAACTGATATTAATTAACACTAAATATGAATTCAAAGCTGAAAGAGCATAGTCAACTATGGAATCATTCTTCACCATCGAAATTGTCTTCTAACTCAGCTGAAGTGCAGACTTCGAGACTGCATTTTCAAAGAAGTAAGGTTTCATGCAAACCACGTAAATGTCCTGCTGCATAATAATTAGGCAACAGGACAGTTAAGTGGTTTGTATGAAATTTTAATTCTTGGAAAATGTGATGTCGAAGTCTGCACTTTTAAAGACAATTTTAGTGGTGAATATCTATAGTTGACTAGAATCATTATTTATTATTTATATTTCTTATCATCATTTAAAACCATTATGGAATCTGCAATTACGCAATTTTTGTGTATATGTACTATGAATTGAATCCATTCTAGAAAAATGTTTTCACTTAATCTCACACAAATTTGAAATTAAGAGAAATGTATTCAGTATAATATATATCTATGATTTGCGTCATATGTAGATTTTTTCCGTTTTTCTATCGCGTCATTCTTTTAGCTTCCGTGCAGATTTTGCAAGTAACAGTGACAAAATTTAATAGAATTTGTGTTCTGCATCACTGACCATGCATTTACAGACGTACCAACACAGCACTCTCATCGTCTGAAGTATCACCTGACTGGACTATTATATCTGATTGCTCATTACCATCCGGCGTCGTGTACGTATTTCCATGACCTCTAGAAGACTGATGTCATGACACATGCTGCATTTATCATGTATATTTGTACTCGTAGTTAAGGCTTGTATTTGCCATTCAATTATACATAGTTGGCCTATACGTAAAATGTGGATGAAGATCTCTCTTGACCTCATTCGTTCTGCGTCGATACGGGATGCTCATTTAAGTATCCGTTTTTTTAAAAAATTGAAAATAGTCACTCACTCCCTCAATTTCGACTTTCATTGAAATCATAGAGTATGCAAAGTAGCAAATTTAAATGTAGTCCATAAATCAAAATCACCCTATTTCATTTTTTTGACATTATTCAGTTTGCCTTATTGCTATTATTTAGCTTGATCGTAGGAAAATCAAATGGATATCTTCGGGTTAGCTACTTTACTCATCAGCTCCGTCACCCCTAGTCTTGGAGACGGAGAATCCATGTCCTGATATATTGGGTTAAAGCTTCTTTTCATTGGTTCGCATTTTGGATGCGGTCTGCAACATAAGTTGCAAGGAGCCGCACATGCTTCGCTATGTGCTAACGACTAGGAAAGGATGTGCAAATTAACTTTAAGGGACTATTTTAAAGCGATATTTTAGCCGAGTGGTTCCGAAATCATGCGAACGTTGCTTGTGTGATTATGAGAATTCCACATACTTATAATTTGAGTCGAAATTGCCGTACAATTTACACTGAATTTATTTGAGGAAACTTTCATCATTCGTACGACGTATACACTCAGTCATGAAAAGTGATGATGGTCGACATTCGATTGTCATAAAAAGACCAAATCACGAGGACTGTTGCTACGACACTAAAATTTTTGTTTGAAAGACCAGGGAAAAGACAGCGGAATGTTGTCAAGGAAGATAGGTTTTCCATACCATGGTATACGCTAAATATCGCACTGGGTGAGGCATATGAAGGAATTTAAAATAATATTTCCTAAATAAGATTAGAATTTGATGAGAATATGAACACTTTGTGACGTATCGGCACGTGTTTAAGCTCACTGAATGCTTCGTCCATGTGTTGAGCAATTTGCTTAGCTGCTTTATTGTTATACAGTGGATGTGAGTACTGCATGTAGATTTCATAATCTTATGATTTGACGAATCTTCATACGATGTACGACGGTTAGTCGATAAATGAGTTTCCCTTCCAAATTTCTGCATTTATTGAAAAGATATATTAACAAGATTTACATATGGATAAGGTACATTTACGATTCAAAATACGCACCATGAGCTTCAGCACACTTTCCCCAGAGTTTGGGGGAGCCTCGTTATTCCACGATCAATGGCATCCTTGTCCAGATTGTTGATAAACTCCTTCCAGGCAGCATTAATCTCCTCGATTCGGAATCGCCTTCCACGAAGTTCCTCTCAGAGAAGAGGAAAAATTCATAGGGACTTAAGTCACGGGATTAAGGTGAGTGAGTGAGGATTCCCACTCAGTAGAAATGTCATCAGTGATGGAAGCTCTGAAAGAACAATGCGTTGAGAAGCCACATTAGAATATATAATATCTAGCCCTCTTAGAAACACTTCAAGCCACTTACAATGAAGTTACGTGCGAAATAACTTTGGACGACCATATGCAGACCGAAAAGATCAGAATCGAAAGAGGAGTTAGACAAGGTGACCCCTTATCTCCGAAATTATTTGCAGCCACATTAGAAAACATATTCCGAAAGCTAAACTGGAATGACTCTGAGATAATCATAAACGGTAGAAAACTGAATCACCTGAAATTTTCAGATGATATGGTCCTTATTGCAAATACCTGTGACGAGATTCAAGAAATGTTAAAACAGCTGAACACGGTTAGCGCAAAAAGTGGTTTAAAAATGGATATAACTAAGACTTAAGTAATGAGCAACAATTTTGCTACCAAAAAGCGGGTTACCCTAAAAGACGAAGAAATCGAAGAGGTACGAGGTAGGCAAGAACGTCTACTTAGGCCAAGAAGTGAGACCCAATAACAACATCAAATCAGAAATAAGCAGACGATGTCAACAAGAAGGATGGATCAACTTTCGAAAACATTTCGAAACTTTTAAAAATGACAAAATCCCGATCTGTCTTATGAAGAAAATCTTCAACCAATGCATACTCTCAGCAATGAAATACACTGCCCGTCAAAAGTTCCCGCACCCCAACTTTTTACCTATTTTCTAAGTTCATTGCTTCAGATTCTATGACGTAATCACCTTCAATGGCTTTAGTGGTGAATGTAGTCGACTCCTTGTTGAACGCAGCTCATGAGTTGATTTCTACCATAATGAAATCAAGTCTGGAAGATATTTAAAGATGTAAAATAAAGTGGCAAGATCTAGTAATATGCTTATTCGTTATGACTCGCGTTTCGACTGAAGCTCGTTGGCGGATGGTTTCTTTACACTTAGACGCCGGTTGGTCTTACAACCGGATAAGTGACCATTAATAAGTGTCCATCAATGTTTCGAGATCAACCATTTCTCGTCGCCTCCACTCTGCTGGTCTCTCCAATTATCGTCCCCTGAAGTTCCCAAGACTTACCGAATCCCACAAGGAACAACGAGTGCTGTGGGCACGTGCTCATCGTCGATGGTCAGCCCTACAGCAGTGGAGGCAAGTCGTCTTCACTGATGAGAGCCGATTCTGCGTTCGGTGGCATGATGGGCGTATACGAGTGTGGAGATATCCTCGTGCAAGGATTCATCAACAGAATGCCGTCCAATGGACTGTTAGACCGGGAAGTGCAGGCTCGGTGATGGTGTGGGCCGGAATTTCGTTGAACCACAAGTCGACAATGGTGGCGATCAACCAAACTGAGGACGGCAAGTTTTATCGTGACCGGATCTTGGAACAAGTTGCTATCCCATTCGGCTTGGCAAGTATCGGTCCAGGTTTTCTGCTACAGGACGACAACGCTCCTCCACATCGATCGCGCCTGGTTCGAGAGTACCACGAATCCCATCAGGAGTGCACTCACATGGAGTGGCCAAGTCTAAGCCCTGATCTCAACCCAATCGAACACATGTGGGATGAGCTGGGTAGAACGATCTCAAGAAGAACCGAAATCACCACCACCGAGCAGCTGATGTTGGCGCTGTTGGAAGAATGGGATACCATCCCACAAGCACGTGTACGACGTGTCATCCGCTCTATGCGCCACCGGTGTGAGGAAGTGATCGTAGGAGGCGGTGGAGCTACCCGTTTTTGACTTTCTCTCGTTCTTTTCTTTGTTAATTGTTGAATAATAAAAGTTTGATCATTGATGCCATTTTTTCCGCTACTTCGTGATAATTAATGATTAATATTAATTATTAAACATACAGTATGCTTGCAAAAAATATAACCAATTCATTGATAATATTCTTAACTTTAAGCTAAAAGCAAATTTCACTAGTTTTTCGCCGTATATCAGTAGAAAATACTGATAATAGCGAGGGTGCGGGAACTTTTGACGCGCAGTATATGGATGTGGAACGTGGACGCTTACTAAGAAAATGGAACAAAAGTTATTGGTGACACAAAGAGCCATGGAAAGACTGATGTTGGGAATAACAAAAATAGACCGAAGAAACAAACATGTGGATTCGAAGTTAAACAAAAGTTCCTGACATTATAAGAACAGTTAAAGAGTCGAAATGGAGATGGACTGGTCACGTGATGAGATTCAAGGACGAAAGATGGACTAAGGCGCTGACGGAATGGACACCTCGAGAAGAAACAAGGAAAAGGGGCCGACCATTGGCAAGGTGGAGAGACGAGTTGCACGAAATCGACGACAACTGGAGGAGACTGGCACAAGATCACATTCGATGGATGAGGAAAGGAGAGGCCTTCGCCCAGCAGTGGGCCAACAACGGCTAGTGATAATGATGATGATGAGTATAATTCACTATTTTAATAAATCACATTTAGTGTGTCTAGGAGTCCTGGCCCTAGTAAGGTATAAGCTTGCGAGCCTGCTGATGGGTCATTTGCAATTCTACAAAAATCAGTAACTGTAAAGCATATCGAACTTGGCAAGCTATAGCTGATTCGACTAACTCTTGTTTAGCAACCGGTGTCTTCAACCACTTTCACAGAAAATCCGACTTCAAAAGCTTATTATTTAGAGCTTCACGATACATTATCGAACGAGAGGAGGTTACAGATCAGATCAAAAGAAGGCAATTGAAATAATTTTTGGTTAGCCGAAGCGGACCGATTCGACGAATCGAATCGAATCTCGAAGCTTCGCAGGACCATAATAGTTCCATTATATTTTTATTTAACATAAATCAGAATTTTTTTCTAACTGCAGTTTGTAATCTGTAGTTTGTTTTGCGTCGATGACGTTGTATTTTTGTCAAAATTTAAAATAAAAACGTTGAATTATGTTACATCTTTCCATCATAGTCAAAATAAATCAGGTACTTTGTATGTGTATATATCGGAACACTTTTATGAAAAATGGGGGTAATATCATCATAGCTTGAATGACTGCCAGTAAAATATTCGTGTTAGGTAGCTTAGAAAGGATATGTTATGAAATAACATGATATGAAAGTAAAGTCCCCATTCGACGACCACTGACAATTTACTTTTCTACATGCATTGTTATGATGAAAATGGGACAACATATAGCAATGGGTTGACTGTCAATGCACAGTAAATCATTTAAAAAAACTTGGAAAAGTCGGATAATTCAATGCACACGTCAGATAATTACATGCACACATCGGATAATTGGCACGCAAGTCGGATAATGGAATGCCCGCTAGGATATTTTGATACTAACATCGGATATACGAGCGGGAAAACTGTAGTTGTATAGTACGTAGATCTTAACAATGTGCTTGCATTTAATTGCATTTAATTTAGATTTCCACATAATATGTTGTCAGCCAAATAATTCAATATTGTTTTTCAGAAAGGAATGTCTGAAAGGGGGTGGATTTATAAAAGAGTAAGTGAAACTAGGCTCCAATGGTCGATAATCACATGTAGTACTCACATATTTTATGGCTTATATAATGTTTTGAAACAGCTTTTTGATGTAATGATCTATGATAATTGTTTTCATGCTACATGATTTCTCATTTGTCCCTTTTTTATGTTTGCTCGAAATTAACAGATTATTAGAATAAATCAGAGTCATGGAAATCTCTGTCTTTGAAATCGGTTCTTTATTACGTTTTCAATTGTGTTTCTCTATTAATTAAAGCAATTGTGCCCCGGTGTGATTCTATAAATGAAAAATAACGCCAGAAGTCTCCTTATAATCGTGTATTGCCACAAACGCGTTTCGTCTGCTCTCAGTCGGTGTGACACGCAGAATGAACCAAAACTGATAGAGACATGAATACTGTTAGTATCGATCAAGCAATGGACAGTCACAGGTCAAACAAGCGCGAAGTGAATTACCAAGTAGTAGCTGAAGTACATGTATAGAAAAATTACTAATAGGAAAAGAAAAATCGTTTACGATATAAATGAAGAGAAAGTAAAAATTACCAAGGTAAAAGTAACGTTAACAAGTGCTCCTTCTGAGCACACAAGTTTGGTGCAAGCCGCTTTATTGCTAGGGCCTCGAGTATGCGCAAGTCCCAGGGGCTGTGATGACGGTAGAGTACCTTGAAGAACGACCTCGCCTGTTGAGCAGTAGCACAACACGTTTGCAGATGCTTCGTGATGGAGCTTTGAGGAGTCTTCTTTGATCTCGGGGGCTTCTTCTCAGCCGTGTTGAGCCACTGTGGGATGTACTCATTGATGCGGTCCCGGAGACGTCGTCCTGTTCGGCCCACGTAACTGCTTCCACAGTTGCATTTGTATCCGTAGATTAATGATGATTGAGCCGAACTCGGAGTTGGGTCTTTGGGAGAGCGAACTGGAACACGAGTTGTGGAGAAGATGAGTGCGCACTTGGCAGCGCCATAGATGCTTAGGAGACGTTGGAGCTCACGTTTTGCGTAAACTTCATTGGAATGCCCTTGGTTCTGAAATACAATTCTAAACCGAGATTTTTGACATGGAATGTCATCAAGTCACTTCAAATCATGTGTATGTCTTAACATCATTCTTCTGAAGTATGCGGGTATGTGGTTCAAATGTTGTGTTTGTCGACATTATGGACGCGTTGAAATTCTAAAATTCTGGACGCGTGATGACGCGCTGCGCCGTGTCAGGTTTGAATGGACCTTTGCTGTTTAAGTTGACGGAAAACCACGGTTCGACGATGTTGTCTATTTGGCTACAGACTGGCTATACGTTTCGACCGCTACCTCGGTCTTGCTCTCTGTGAAACCATCTCCGCGTCAATCGGTGAAGTAAATATTCACGTATAAGTAAATACTTATAGATCGTGGAAAGCTGTTTCAATCAAAGGCTGCAATTTGGTTGATCGATCCTTCAAATAGAGATCGTTGTGATATCAACGTGAAGTCGAAGATTATACATCAATTCAACAATCAATTGCCAGGTGGTAGTCATGCATCATATGCATATATTCAACTCACTCATAAATTGTGTTATCATAATCATACACATAAATCTTGTGCTTGAATTGTTCAAGTCTGGGGACATCTTTCTATTCATGTCCAGGCGAACTGGCACTCTGGAATCTTTGTGATTATTAACCGCACGGCAAAGCCAGGATAAGCAAACGTAGAGCGGCCCGTTGTGCATTCCTTCAGATTGTTCAGCCATTCTAGATATTTCAAGCTAGTTTGAACCATTCCGAGACGCACTGACGAGCCCTTGTCTGTGGTTAGCCATTCCAAGCATAATGTTGTCACTGAACACTTCACTCAATGCTTAATCATTGTCTTAAGTCTTCAGTGATCTTTTGATATCTTATTGATCATAAATGCTTTCTTGTGAAATCAGAAGAGGTTGAACAACTTTTTATTTCAATTTAACGGACGAAATCAAGATGCTTCATCCATGAACATGGTTGGTGAAAGAATGTAGAAAAAGTCAATAAAATAATCGGCATGATCAGATTGACCCATCTTTCTTGATGTTGTGTAGAAGTTTATTCCATCTAAGGTTTAAAACCTTCTCTCCATACACCTAGGTTACAGCTGAGATGTAGCAACTTAATAGTTATTTTTAGTTTTGTATGTTCTATCGCCACCGTGTAACGGTGCTCAGTCAGACAATTCATGTTATTTAAAGATAAAAAATACTTCATTAGTTGTAGTTGATGACTAGATAAAGGGGGAATTTAGAATTGATCTTCATCAAGTATTTTATGATACAATTACTGGTAATTTTAAGATTGCAAGGATTTTTTGCTAGCTATAATGTCGAACTTAAGGAGTTTTTCGTCCAAATGATGCTTACAAATCATCCATCATAAATCTGACCCACTGCCACTTTTGGATATATTCCGATATATTTTAAGTCATGTTTTTGCAAGTCATAGTCGTCTTCCTGATTTGCGTGTTTCTCTGAAAAGCATGCTTTTGCATGACTGAATTTGCTTACCCAGATATTTGGCTGATTTCAGAAAATGATTTTGGTGAGGAACAAATCAGGGAATTACAGTTCAAGTCCGTCCTTAAAATATCTTGAACTCTGTAAACAGAATATAATCAATTGTATAAAATATCTCTTTCAATTTCAGAAATACGGATATGGCTCCCTCCAATGTCATTTTCCGTGTTCGAGTCGGCAAATCTCACATTTATTCGGTGGCCGGAAGCAGTGATGGGAATAGAGTTTTGGTCAGTAACCAAGATGGAATGGTTGTTTTACTCAGTGTCGCAACAGGAAATGAACTGTGCTCATATAAAGTGGATGAAAGCGAAGTTTATCACGCTGCGTTCGTTGCAGATGATTCAAAATTCATTTGTTGTACAGATAGTGGAAGTATTCGGTGAGAAATGTATATCTCTTCGGTTTTTGTGTCATCTGAATAACAAGCGATTTCATGAATTAAAAGTTGAAATCATTTTTTCTAGATAGTAGCAGATTTCAAGTTTTCATTTGCGTTTTGTTTTGACATATTAATGCATTACAGGTCTCAAAAGACACATATTCGAAGCCGACACATTTTGTTTAGGTCGACGCTATGCCAAAGAAGTCACAATCTTATCTACAACGACTGCATTGCTAGCTAATTAAATTGACATACCAAGTCTGCATGATATTATGCTCCTGTTTGATACTGTAGCTGAATCGTTATTAGGGGCAGTGCAGCAAATACGTGATCACCTAGGGGAGAGTGAGTTTCACAAGGCAACTATGGGGGGAACTCCGAACAGCTAAAGGAGGGGATTGCGTGAAATACTTCTAAAAAGTCTTCACGAGGCAAATGAGTTCACATTTGTGATGAGAAGGAAACCTAAATATCTCCGTCCCTAGATTTGAACCTTTATTTTACTTTTTGCAAGCGCAATATCGTTTGACTGATACAGATTTTCCCGATTTCGTTAAGATCATTTTGATGACACTTTTAAGGCGCTTTTCTTGTTAACATGACCTGAACATATGATACTTTTGTCATTTTCCCTGTGGCCGCTAGATTATGGCGGTTAGTATACTGCATAGATTCGATGCATAAGAAAGCGCTTTCGATATATATTGATGAAATCGATATTTTGTTATAAGTATTGACTTCGCCCAAGAAAAATTGCACTGTACATTGGCCTGGTTAATTAGCATCACAATCTGTCTCTAAGGCTAGAATTTCGATGAAACTGAAAACAGCAAATCTATTTCGTCAACCAAAAGTCACGAAAATTCTGAAGATCTTTATCTCGACATTTAGCTGAGATGTGAAGTTCTATTTCGGGTGCCCCAAACTCTGGTAAACGGTCAATATGTGATGCTTATAGCAGGTATGAGAATCTTCCGGGTTTTCCGGGTTTTTGGTGCTGAAAAGACCATTCTCGTAATTCACCTAAATATGCAATAAAAAAGTATACCCCCTCCGAAAGTTAGATTATTTAAAAAACGTCCATTTTTTCGCCCTAGCCAACTATTTTTCTTACATTAGATTATGCCAAATATCAATAAAAAGGTCACAAAAATTTCAAGACCAGACCCCCTTCGCAAACTTGCTCGCTCGTTCCGGGTTTTTTATTTGCCCTCAATCTCATGCCTGTTATAGTCCAACAAGCTAATTTGATGGTGGCATGCATCTTAAAATTTAACAATTTTTTTGTCAGTAGCGTATTGCTTCCTGCTAATTTGTGACTGCACCACTAGATGAAATAATTTTTGAAATGTTTGCGTCTCAATTTAGTATAACATGTCTTGTCTGGCTATTCTGTCGACAGGATTTTTCTTAAAAGAAGAAAATGTTGTACCTACATGTGGAGAAAGAAAACCACAAATAACATAAACGCACGAATTCAAGCATTGTTCAAGTTTCAGAGTTGTTAGTCAAGTCTGACATTATGCGGCAATCTTGAAATAAATTTTTTTAAGCATCATGCAATCAATAATTTCTTGGTTATGTCTCAACCTAGCTTCTGAGCTATCAAGGAATCCAATCATTCTTTACTTATTTGGATGTAAAAATCGGTAACAAGTAAAGTAAATCAGTCTCTCTAAAGATTGTCCGTGCCTGATTTAGCCACTTAATATTCTGCATTGAAATGATGAGGTAGTAATGTAAATGGACAGTGAAATGAACAAGACCGATAATGCTGCAGTTTTATTAAGACAGGCCTCATGATCTCTTCGGTAATTCGAATGACACGGATATGAGTTTCAATCGCTCAATATTCCTTGTCGCTGCTCCTGAACTATTTACTCTTTATACGGAACATCATACACTTAATCTGATTATTAGCCATTTCAAGTTTGTCAGTCAAGTAGAAAAAGTTATTAATTAGCTGCGGGGTTTTTTTGCGGCCTGTGATAGAAATTTTAAATTCAGCGATAACATCACTGAAGAACGTGTAAATATTGTACAAAGGAGCATGAAGGAGGGGGCATCTGGGACTTTCCGGAAATGGCGTGTCCCCAGAATCTCACGCGTGTCTGGCTGTCCGCCATGGAAATAAAAAAATGGTTGTGTCTCATCATTCTATATAAAATCAACACTTGGAAGAAGATTTCACAGTGACAGTAAAAAAATGAAATAGAAAATACAGTATTGAAAGAAATAAAAGGAAATTATCAACAACGAAAAGTGGAAGAATTGAAATTCATAAGCCAATTAATGGCTGTATAACCTCATGCCATGGCCTTAATATGCAATATGTACTCCTAATGTCAGCGATCTATGAACCCAAATCTCCAACATTCCTATGATTTTTGTGATTTGTAATTTTATTACTCATACGATGATGAAGATTATCTCAGCACTCATTTTAATAGAATAATATAATTCTTACTAATTTGAATAATTAATTGAAGTAGTCCTGATAAGAACTGACAGCGTTCTCTAATCCGTAGGTTTACAAATGTAATGCTGTTATAACTGTTGGATTAATCAGCTCTCAAGAACTCAATGTTCCTTTCTCGTGGCAACGAATTAAAACTGATCAGCTTTGGCCCAATGACTGTTGAAAATGGAAATGAGTACTTTTACAACGCCACTATTACTCTGACTACTAACACTGATTCCACAAAACGTCGCATGCACGGACAACACAGACGCTTCATACAGTGAAAATAGAATAGGATAATGGTCGCTATTAGTTAAGGAAATTAAACAGGAATATTACAAAACAACATGAAGCTGATGGAAAAATGCATAATTGAGGTAAAAATGGAATTGTAATGACACTCTACTACACCGAATATAATTGAGCTGATGCTACACAGTAGACTACACATGGAAAATGATAACACCGATATACTAAGCTACTGACGATGGTCACGATGAGGCTGAAAGGCCTCGCGTTCATTTGAAAATTTAAGAAGCTCATCTGACCAAGGACTTCACTCATCACATGAAATGGGAAACACTGTTTCTTCACCACTTGTTATCATAGGTTTTACACTACAAGTGAGAACAGACGCTACATGGAATTCAGCATTCTTTCGTTATTCATCCTTTGTTGTAGAACATTTTGGACTAGGTACTCTGTCCATGTTATGTTTGAATATTATTAAACTATTTGTAGTTTCAAATTGCATGATTTGATGTCCTGACTTATTCACTTCCATATTTATGATATTGCTCCTGATAAAGATTGGTCAATCTCTGTCACTGAAACCGGTCGAAATTAAATGAGTAATTCATTTTCTAATTTTTGCAACGTTTTCACGTTCAAAGAAGAATGAAGATCTTAGGCAGTCACACAGTCAGGTAGTCACGCATGTAAAACGGCTGTTAAATGCAATGCAAAGAATAACAAGTGATTTGACCACTTCTATTCATAGTCATTTCAAAGCATTTTCGTATACAAAGCTCCTGTATTCATTTTCAGAAAAGTCATTTCTTCTTCGGGTACACATTCATATTAATAGCCACCAAATTTTCGCCTTACGGCTTTGTCAAGGTGTGATAAATGCATGCAATCAATCAGTGCAGAGCAATATGAACAGCGGACAGTCAATCGATAAAGATATAGGAAGCAATTATGGTGAATGTGATCTACAATATTACTACTGATATGAAATGAAAGTAACATGAGCAATTAAGAAAATGAAGTAGGGACGTTAAAACACTCCCAATAACAATACTGTGTGAAAAAATATTAGACAACACGTAGAGAAGCACCGGTGCACCCATTCATTAGCATATGTATAGGAAACTGTTTGATATACATAGATTCTAGAGTTCGTCGTCTGTTCATATAATGTAGGCCGGTATGAAGAAGTGACCATTCAAAGTCAATGTTGTTGGCGTGTTCATTCTTAGCATGCAAGGCCACGTGACTAGAGCTATTATTCGGATTCAAATGCTCCAAAATTCTTGACTTGATCATTCTCTGAGTCTCGCCTATGTATACCATCCCACAAATTCTGCAGACAATTTTGTAAATCACTCCTTTGGTATGGCACAAGTTTGGCTTGGCGGTATACCGGCAGCTTTTGCACGACTGATCACAGAAAGTAGGTTCTTTCGGTGGACGGAAATGCCGTTTCATTGACCGATTTGAGAAGCTGATGAAAACTTTATCTTTTAGGCCAGTCCTTCTTACAGTGTTCAACATTTGTCTTTTTATATTTTCGGAAATGAAGGGGCACTTGATAAAAAGACGTTTCGGCTTATCGTTGACATTGTTGACTTTAAACTGCCTGATGATTCTGTTGAGGAATGATCTTGGATATCCATTGTTCAAAAACCTTTGAATCACTTTGTCCCTCGAATAAACTTTGTCTCTCCTGTATTCAGTCATGCATTAATCACATTTCAATGTGTTCAACGTGATAAAACGGCATAAAGAGATACTAAAGCATGAGGGTTTCCGGAATGCTGAAAATATTCGCTATTTTTCTTGCATTCTCTGGCCCTAAGATTCCTAATTCTTGCATATTCTAATATCATGATTCAGAGCCATAGACAACAAACAGAAGCAAGTTTGTTCATTCCGCTTATGTAATAATAAAAGTCGATTATATTAGTTAGTTGCATTACCTTGATTGTCAATGATAAGTGAATGCTAATTTCAACTATTGTGATAAGGCAAGCTTGTGTTGCAAATTATAGATCAGATGGACTAGAAAACATTATGCTTCTAATACGACTATGACGGTTGACTGATATAGTGAATATGTCTTTGAAGTGTGCTTCAAAACTCAAGTGAATCTGTGAGACTACAAAGTCCTTACACGTTAACTCGTTTCTATATCATGTGACTTTATTCGCTAATTATGAGATGATGCTTGTGAATACAGGCACTGCTGAAGTAAACCACAGCTTTTTGCTTCATAGCCAGTAGTCTACTGCGTTGTGTTTACTTAATTACATCCTGCCTTCAGCTATGTTTTAATTGTAATATTTAGTATAAGAGGTCATTCAGAGGTTGGCGATTCCTTATTATATTTCAAGTTAAAGTACCCCATTTGACTTTTGCATCAATTATTTCAATGGTTTTCCGTTCGATTTATCGGTTTTCGCTTTTTCTTCATTGCCTGGAATGTCGAAAAATGCTTCATTTTGACGTTACCTTTTATGTGCTTTAAATTCATTCTCATGATGCAAATGCAGCTGTGTCAATATATCCATATGATACTTCATCAGCTGTATTACTAGGCATCAAGGAACTCTGATTATTCCGAATATAAACTGCTAGTGAGCATCTTAAATTGATATTAAACTGAAGCTAATATCTACCTAATGATATTCTTTATCACAGCTGACATTCTCCATTTCATCAAGTCTAAACGAGGATTATTATTGACTCACTTGAAATGATCACGCTTTTAGTCAAAATCATAAAAATTGCAACTGCCGTATGCCGCAAAATTGTTCAATAATTTTTTGGAAGTTTTATGAAGGATTGATTGGTTTACTTCAGTTTGTCATCTGGATTATCAAAGTAAGAGCATATTGATGGTATCATTTTGCTTAAATTAGCAAATTTACGTATGTTGATGCACGTAGATCAATCCCTCGACCATCAATACTCAAATAGACAAAAGATACAGCACAATTTGAGTTACTTTGAAGACTTGGATGGAAGACTCAAATGGAAAACATTTGCATGACGTTGGGTATTCAATTCAACACGACGGACTTAGATAAATGACATTTTCAAAATCGTTGTGAAATTGTTTCTCCGTGTTTCATATGTTTTTATTTGAAGAAAAGAAGCTTCTGCGTCAGTCACCACTCTCCCACTGGACGCTTTGACGGTTTTTCTTCATGCCTACTTCCAATGACATCGGAGCTCGACCTATACACCAAAACATCGTAAAGTCATACACTTAACTACCACGCCACGGAGACCATCCTTCTCCAGATATGAAAAATTTCTTATCAGGATTCGTTATTCTGCGTTCGGTACTTAAAGGGAATATCGGACTTGTGTAGCATCATAAGATGGCTTCGACAGTCCCTTCATTTTCTCACGCATGTCTTAATTGCAAGTTATTTGCTAAATACACGTAAATGCTTCAAAAACGGCTACAATGATCACAGTATGGCGTATGAATTGTAGGAATCATGTTCTTTTATAGAACAGCAATGTTGTAGAATAAGTTTACCTTGTGGGCATTTCCAACTATTAATGTTGAAGCATTCAAGTGGGCCGTCAATAAGCTTCCACTAAATTCTATGGAGAGTTGACAATTTGAAGGGTATTTTGTCTTGCTCTTTTCTACTGGTTTTTAAGGTTATCATCGTGATTGTTATTTCCATTTTTACCGCTGCGAGTTATGCAGTTGTTAGTTCTTGATAAGTCATTGTTCATTTTACATCCCCATCTCTATCTATTCATTTTTCCATCACCTGATTTTCAGTGTTTCTGTTATTAGACTGATAGTGTTATGCACCTATGAGTTATATAGATTCTTACTATACTGTTACGTGATTACTTCGTTATTAAGTTATATTCTTTCATCCTTTCCACTTTTCATTTTTCGATTATCTGCTTATTTGCATTTGACCCTTAGCTAAGGGACACCTTCAGTGCATTTACACTGATCCTCTTCCCTCCAGCTATGATTTAGATAAAGGAATAAATAAGTCAAAACGAAGTATTGAGCTGCCATTGAGGATTGATATTGAAACATTCAAATTCGCAGTCTTTTTTTTACAATCAAATTGTAGTTTGTCGTGAATCTTTCAGATTGTATGACATACCGGAGTTTGCAAAGAAAGAGGCTCCAACCCGCCTTGGCTCTGGTGGAGATAATTCGGATCAATGCTGGCATGCTAACAGTCCATTTTGTCGTAATGCGAATCATCCGACTTCTGGAGAGATGGGAAAATCTTATCTCAAAGCCGAATATTGTCAGACAGATGACGATCGGAGACATCCGCGATGCTTTTGTTTCGGTTCTAATATAATTTTCGGTAAGATGTCATCGAAAATTGTAGATTTGTATTGTAACTCGAAACCATTGAGCAATGCGTTCAACTGTCCATCGAAGCAAGTGCACTACGTAAATCACGCACCAGAAAAATACAAGTTTGTAAATATAACATGTTTTGGACACATTTTCATTAAAGGTCGATGATTCAATTGTTCTGGTTGGAATGATTCTATCAATGTTCTAAGTCTCAAGTCATAATGCCAGAAAGGGTTTGTGATCGCTGAAAACTCCTCCTAACATTTTACGCCACATTTTGAAAAATTTCCGCCGATTAATGTTTGGTAATTTTGATTGTGAAATTACTATATCATGCGTGTGCAATGTGCATAGATGCTAGTCTGGCTTCATTATTTAAGCTCCATTTCAATAAATTTAGCGTGACTTAATGCATTGCAATGAGTAAATAGGCTTAATGCTTTCAAAGTAGAGTTGTGTCAGTTAGGCAATTAGGGCTTGAATTGAACTATTTTGCATATTTCGTGTGTGATGTACGTGAAGTTGAGCATTTCCCCATGAACGAAACTCGTTGCTACTTGATAGTGTGAGGCTGTAGCCTGACCAAACTGTTGACACCGTACTAGCCCGATCCTCCAGCTCCAAAACAGTAATTAGTCGTGGCTGGTTAAAATATGATTTATGATTGCTGGTTCAGTGTAGGCATTGAGAGTTAAAGGATATTTTAAGATATTGAACTGATCTCATCGCTGTGCATAATCAATTAATCAGGACATGATATCAGAAATGGTACCTGAGTATGGTTGTACTGATATATTGAATAAAATAAATGTAATTTGATCGTTTTATGAATGTGATTAAAGATCTGCTTCATGATGCATGAGCAGGGATGCTGTATTTGCTGTTAACAGTATATTAGCTGTTAACAATAACAGCCAAGCTGTTAGCTGTTAACAGCTTTTTATATTTAATTGTATTTGACTAGCTTTGCAACTGTAATTTGCCCTGTAGAATGCTTAACTTCCCTTCCAATGTAAATCAACTTCCATTGAAGTCAACAAAGCCCAACTGCAACTAACATTTCGATTTAGGGAATTACATCTACATGTTAGAAACATTGCGTCTTACGTTTAGTAGGCATACATGAGTACAAACAAGACCTCCATGACATAAACTTCATATTACACAAAAGAAAACAATGAACCTGAAAAGTTATAATAACGACTATATTTAAGGAAGTCTACAGACTTGAAAACTCTATTGAATCATAACAATCTTGAAAACAACTTTGCACCATTGTCATTCTTCATCCTCGCTAGAGATGTTGAGTATTTCATTTTCAATATCTGTTGAGATATTTGTGTCATAATTCAAGATGCTAGGCATGTTGTAGCGAATAAACAGTTGATCGTCGAGTCTTTGAGTCGACAATTGTGCTCGTAACCGACTATGGAACATTTTATGTGCCAAGAAAGCTCTTTCAACTGACGCTTCTGTGACAGCAACACGCTTCGTTATGCTTGTCAATGTACGATCCACAGGGAAAGTCTCAATGTCTAGCGATTCACTCTATTATCATAGAATCTTGAATATTTTTTTTCATTTTGATAGTCAATGTGACGTTTGTCAGGCAACATACGGTATATCCATTTTTCAATCTGATCATTTTTCTCTCGTGTGAGTGTAGGAAAATCATTCAACTCTAAGATAGAGCTGAAAAATGACATCACCATGCCAAGCCCAGAATTGGTGAACATTGTCCATCGTTTTTCAAAAATGTCATTTAAGATTTGTTTTTGATCCAAACTGATGGAAAAATCAATCGTCTGCCAGGTAGCTTTGATGGCCTTGAATGCTTCAATTACATCAATTGCATTAGATCCATCCGTTTGAAGAATCATTAACTGTTTCGCTACTTCAGATATTACTTGTTTTGTGGTAGGCAACTTGATGTGCTCATCTCCTGAAACAAGCTCCTTTTCAATAGCTTTACAAACGGAATCAAATCTAGAGTTCCATCTCACGCAGGTGTACCGTGTGAGAAGCCCCGATTTTACTAGCGAATCAATTATAACAATAGAATCTTTGGCCACGCTTACCTTGGTAAAAATGTCTCCTTCAATGAGGTTCAAAAAGTATGTAAAGAGCGTTAATCATATAAAAGGTAAGAACATATCTATAACATTTCAGAAGTCGTCAAGTTGTAACATCCACAATCTGCATTTATCTCTATCATCATTGCTATAACCAGGTATCATATGATAAAGTTGTAATAATAATAAAAATGTAATTAACCATAATAGCATGTAATACATCATACATCACATCAAATTAAGACTATTTGTTGGTAAGAAATATATCGATTTTACCTGTTTTAATCAAACATCTTTTTGCCGTGTTTTAAGCACAATGTAAGAATTTGCTGTTAACAGCTACAACTGGCTGTTACTGTTAACAGCTGGCTGTTAAGCATCCCTGTGCATGAGCCTGCATCGTATTTAATCAAGATCAATCAATGCAAGTGTTTAACGCATCAATTATCCGGGACCCGTAATCAAAAGAGCCATTTTCTCCATTCTTTTTATCTGTTGCCTAAAGTTTTGGTTCGAATTTCGATCGCAGATATAAAGTTCTCTTTGCTATATTTTTACATTGATCTGACCAATTCCCATTGCTTTTTGATTTTTCAACATCATGTAGTTTTCCTAATGTTTGCTGTTTTAATTTCAGATTTTAGCTTTTAATTTTTCTTTATTATCTTCTTGTAATCCACTGATCTTGTCAAATTTGCGTCTGTTGGGCTTTTCGTACATTTGTAGGGTTTTTAGGATTTTCTACATTCCATTCCTGCTCATCGTTTCCTCTGAGTAAAGTACAGTCTTGTCCCTAATCCTTTTGAAGCTTCAATGTCCCTATTCCTCATGTGGGGGATTGGGTGGCATTGATGTGGCCAGACTTTAAATGGAGCGTTGTGATACTTTTGCTCGGATGCCCTTAATACAGGCTTCAAATGAAAGCTTCGGAGCTCGACCTCAAGACCAAAAGATAGCTAGACCACTTAGCCACTGTGTCACGGAGACCATAATCTATCGGGTAAAAAAGAATTTGCCTTTGATTCTGACCAATCTAATTATTGTCTACATGTACACTGTCAATACAAAAATCGAAAGTTAGGCGCCATCAGGCCACTCTTTCGATTGAGCATAAAGATAAAAAAACACATTACGGTTCGACAATTCATGATTGACATTACGAGCTTTCGGTCATAAGCCTCTATCACATAGGAAAGTGATACTTACATGCATGAACGTGAAGAATCTGTAGAATCTAGCAGTCAGTGTTCAAATTTCTATATATGATAGTGAAGAGGCATTTCGTACATCTGACAGTGATAAAATAACAACGATTCTTATCATGAAAAAACTTCCTTTTTAATTTTTTGCCTTTTGATTCATGAGTGCAATTGGCTGCTTGCTGTGTCAATTCATTTTCTCATTAACTGACAAAATCCAGAAGTTCAGTTTGTCCATTAAAATAGATTATTTATCACTTCCTTTGAATATATCAAAACAATCACAAAACTCACAGACGAATAGTAGATAAATCTTTAAAAGCAATTCTGAAACAAATACAGACAGAATAGTATACAGTATACATAGTTGATACAGTATACATAGTAGAATAGTATACATAGTTGTACACAAAGACCCAGAATTGGCATGAGCTTTGAATATGGTCTACGATGCTGAAACTTTTAATGTGATCAGTGCAATAATTGAACAAGAACTTGGACCAGAAGTAGAGAGGAGCGTTTCGATCAGTCTGGAGGACGTAGATGTCACATTTCTCGGGGATGCTCATATCGAAGCCCTTTGTGTAATTGATGTTGTAACAGAATGGAACAGCCAGTCCTCATTGATTTGATTCGTTACTGTACTGATCACGTCTGTAGTGATACGCATGCAGCACTCTCCACTTAAATTTTCATTTTATTTTCAGTTGGATACCAGGATGGATTTCTCGGTCGATTCACCCTTCAAGACGAAAATATATATATTGCATCAGAGGTCGGTGCTCATCAAGATACCATCACCTCAGTAGCTGTATCCGACTCTGGACAATATGTGCTAACTGCTAGTGTCGATCGTCGAGCACGAGTGTATGATTTGGATGAGCTGGAGTTCATCGTTACATACCGAGGACATAGTTCAAGCTTGAGTGCTTGTCTTCTAGTTCCTGGTGAAGCTTCAGATGCGGTCACTGTATCAGAGAACGAGATTCATGTATGGAATATTATGAGCGGACAAATGAAATTTACATTTGACGGGCCAAGGAATGTCACCTTCATGTCCATCGCGATATCAGAAGATGGTCGCTGCTTAGCGGCCGGAATGTCAAATAATGCTATCAGAGTGAGTAATTTCAACTTCCACTGTTTCGCTAACTTCCGAAATTGATAAGACCTTTATGCCCACATCCGCCGCCTGTGAGTAAACTACTCGCATCTGTTCAGTGCATGCATCTCTAAATGGTGATGCATGCAATAATGCCACCATTCATGAAGCTGCGATTTTTGCTTTTTTAGAGACTATTCGTATTATCAACTTAATTTCCTCTTTGCATCACGATATGCATACGAAGATTGAATGTGCTTTGGAATTATGATCGAAATGAAAATGATTTTGATCTTTCAGGATGACAGACTGCTAAGTGCTGGTATTTGGCTGTGGAAATAATGACAGTGTTACCAGAGATAGCGAAATAAAGTGCTAATACAATGTGAAAACTGAATTGGTGGGGCAATGCTTGGATTTGTGTAATGTTCTCTCAAGCATGATAATCATGCTATAATTGTCATGCTATTATGGCATAATGTTGAGATTTACACTCATTTCTTTATAGAACGTTGCGGAAATGTGTCAATGCGTTATACATTACAACTGCTGTATATCAAACAAAATAATCCTTATCGATAAAAACTTCGATGCACAATTACACATGTCACGTAAGTTAGCCGCTTGAAGGATTGATGTACAGATGTATAGTTTCCTTTACGCTAGAATGAAAGCTTTTATGCACTGAAACATCCCTATCTGAAATATTAACCATAGGAAGCACCTATAATGAGTGTAATGACTGAATTGACTTATCACTCCAGCTGGTTTGAATTAATTGTCTCCTATAGTTTATCGCTTGAATATATTCTATTGATTTTTGCTTTTGTAAGTAGTACTTTGTATCACTATAATTATATGCGCAAATCACGAATTTCCGCGGCATTCTGCTGCTGAGACGTTTATAGCTAATATTCATTATTACTGCTACGTAACTTTTTAACTTATTCCTCTTTTTTGGCTGAAGAATTGTCGTACTTGTATGAATAATTGTCGTCCAACCACACGTAGGTGAGAAAAGGAAGCTAAGTTTATTAAAGAAAGAATGTTTCTTGATAAGAGAATGCAAGCTCCAATATCACATACAGAGATCCAAACTCGAAAAGATTTAAAAGTATTGAAGAATCCGCAGCGGAATGGCAAAAATTTAGAATTCTGTGAAGCGTCGTGACACTCAATAGGTCTCGAAAAATCGTTGGCATTACTTTTCATAGGCAGGCCATTCATCCGCGGATCCATGGATTTCCGCAGGCGCCCCCTCTGGTGCAAGTAGTATGAAAATGGTGGGTCTTTAAGATATTCTCTCTCTGAGCGGGAAATTACAGCAAATATCAGATAAAAGCACATCACCAGAAAACCACTAAAACGGACTCTTTTTTATTATCGCGATTTATCTTTAATTTGCTATCATCAGGCACAAGACATATGGAGAGAAGGGTTCAATATACAAGTTGTGTTAGTAGAAAATTAAAGATGGCGCTAATCCTTGCCTCACGGAATCTCAGGTTTGCGATATCTCAATCTCCTTCCGAAATTGTCCACAAATATTTTGTTATCATCACATTCCACAAAGCGTTTGTAAATTAATGATTCGGTAAGATTGTCTGATGTGCTCTGTTATGCGTGCATGTAATTTGCGCGCAGTGCTGCCGATCTAGAATTGTTGGCATTTGCCATAATTATGCATGCTGTACAATGTACATAAACATTCGATGCATAACGTAGTCAAATTCTATCCATAGCATTAAGACGACGTTGTTTTTCATTTTACTAATACACCATTTATTTCTACAATGCTCCCGGCGGAAACTATGATCAACATTGCATGTTCGTTTGAAAATTCACTTGATTCCAGTAGGATACAATGAGTTTCCGAATTAATTCTGGCACAAAGTGTACTAGATAACTTCCGAAAGTTTGATTTGAGATTTCTACCTTTAATTAAGTAATAAATCCTCTTAGCATAATCTTACAGCGGCAATTCTTAGCTTCACTTTACTAAATTCAACATTTGCACTGACTTTCATTTGTCATTGGAATGATGCTTTGGTTCTAAATGACATGTGTTGCTATATTAATCTTGTGCGTTTGTTTCTATCTGTACTCTGTTCTTATGAATTCCTTGACATGACGGAATGGTATCTATATTTTGCAGTAGATGGAGCTGTTCATCTTAAAAATGAAATATTGGATAATTTCTGTTCTTGTCCTTGGTATTTGATGGACTTTTAATCAAGAGCGTTATAAGCTTTTATGCGTTTTAAACGATTGTCCATTTTTCGTACATATACAGCTTGCATAGTAAGATGTTTTTGCTTTGATCGTTTGAAATTTATCATATCTGTGGATGAGTTTCAGATAAATAATTTCTGAATGTTCACAACATCAAAGGCCTAAAATTCTTTGTTTTCAAGAACATGTCAAATTTCCGTCAATCAGAAATGTCATGAAGAGATATTCGATAAATGACTTACAATGCAGTTTTCTTCTGTTGCAATGGGATGAATGCTTTGGGCTCATATGAATAAATATTATTCTCTTGTAATAGGCAACATGGTGTTAGAACCAATTTCTGCTTTGAAACTGGACTGAGAAGGGGTGCGGCGGTTGTCATGTTATGTTATCTAATAACCTAAGATAAAATAAGATAAGAAACGTATATTTCAGTAATTGAAAATCGAGATGATGCATAGTTAAAAGTTACACAAAATGAGCAAGTAATGGAGCTACATATTAACGAATGCAGGCGGTTCGATAAACTTAACATGTAAGGAATGGAGGAGTTATGTCGGCGCTTAGTGCGAACAGAAGGCATGACGAGTTTCGTTGAATGTCGATGCGAACGTGGATATAGACTATGAAGAATATGTGAAGGATCCTTCATTTTATAAAATTCATTGAGACCATGGCTGTATCGCCTTATCCAAACCGGAGTGAATTCACTGCATTGGCGATCGGGTCCGCAAACGATTCGGTGGCACCTCCTTCGAATATTTTCTGGCTTTTCCATGTTTGACTGCTCATTCGTACAAATAATGGTGCACACTTCTCGATTACACCGATTATGACGGCATTATAAATGGCAATCTACTGCTTCTTCGTGATGTGGCTTCGCAACTTCTTAAGTATGTAAATTCGCTGACATTCTGTCCGACTGATATAAT
Source organism: Prostheceraeus crozeri (assembly GCA_907163375.1). NCBI lineage: Eukaryota > Metazoa > Platyhelminthes > Polycladida > Euryleptidae > Prostheceraeus > Prostheceraeus crozeri. The sequence continues at coordinate 217,607 of CAJQUW010011165.1, forward strand.
CCACATGCGAGTCCCAGAGAAGGTCGGCAATGTAGATCATACGGAGAATTTTCAAATAGTCACAAAATTGATATTTGAGGAGACAGCGAGCATCACGTTGCACTTTCTGAAGAAATAGCATTTTGTTTTCGATGTTTTGTTTATCGAAAGACCATTCGACTGAGTCCATTCGATCACATGTACACTTCTGATACTTGCAAACAGCATGGATAATTGCACTGAAATTCATCATGAAATATAGAGTTTAAAAAGCATGAATTTTTTTAAAAAGTATTTTTTTCTTCTTAGAAATGTCAAATAATGACATTCTATGCAAGCTAATAAATACTGACTTAAGTAACATAGTACCAGCTTTTAAAAGTATCTTCTTTGTGTTTGCATGGATTTAATTGTCTTCACTAGCACTTTATTAAATAATCCTCAGTACCTAATATACAATTAGCGCAAAGAATGGTAACCACATATGTTGCATTTACTATATAGAATCAAGTTTGTAGTTGAATAGCTGCATTGCCAAAGAGACAAAAATAACAATTTTAGTATAATGTCTTATTTGAAGCAATATTTCATGACTATGTTTATAACATAAATGTAGTTTTAAAAACTTAACTTTGCGTGGTGTTGCAAAAACTTGTTTTCAAACGTGGTTTTAAAACCACACTTTCTAAAATGGGCTACATGACTGTAAAACACTGTCTTCAAGCATGTTTTTAAACCATAGTTTTAAGCATGTTTTTGAACTTTTTTTAAACATGATTTTGAATGCGTTGTGTTTTTAAGCTATGATTGAGATACCCGTTATTGATGAGTATGCTATATGCAGACTAGGTGATGGGCACCGGAAATTTTATTCATGGCGAGAGCAGATTAAGACAAGCAAGTGAGTCAATAGTCATACTGTCCATGGGTTGTTAGAGAGGCGAAAGCGAAAGCTTGGGATCGTCTTAAGAAATTCAGGAGCTGTCCACTAATAGTAATTGGCCTATGATACGAAGATATGATTTAGCCATCTTTCGAGTAACATGTTACCGACATTATAGGTGTCGTATTTCACACATCAAAAGAAGTTTTTGAGGTTGCCGACACATTTGTGTTGTTCAATTGAAAATAGACGATAGAAAATGCTGGAATAATAAAATAGTGCAACATAAAGAACCGGACTGACAAAAATATTGTGTTTTCTGTTTTTAAACATTTAAAAAAGCATGGCTTTTTAAACTTGAAATCCGAATTATTCTAAGTATCTGTGAAAGAACCCCTCCGCTCAGGTTAATAATTCCCAGTGGCGATTTCTCAGGGTAATTGAGGTAAACAGTGTTTACCTTAGCAGTAAACAGTGGCGCTGGCTAAAAAGTAATATTATAGCTGTCGCCACAAATCAACCACTGATTCCATGCTTCCCTTATATACTTACTTTGATTAAGACAGAAGTCCCTTCTTCAGGGGAATTATGTAATTTGGACTGCAATAATGCGATGTTCACCTATCAATCCTCGATTTGTTTTGGATGAGTCGATGAAATATCTTGATATACACTAATCCCAAAAATGTGTGTCATCTAATATAAGCAAATATACGCGTATCAAAACCTCTTACCATACTACATTAAATGTTTCTAATATGTACCTGCCGTTTTCCTTTTGATTCTCAGCTTAATATAGGTAGGTTTAGGTGTTCACCTGGGAATGAGAGACATTAATCGCCGCTGATAATTCCAGATTTGTTTTTGCAATGGCATGCCTGATTTCATGCAGCTTTCAATGTAGAGTAGGAGCTTTCACCTCTATTTTCAGGCTGTCTAGGAACCATGGTAGTCAATCACATTTAGCAACCTGCGGCTAGTGTTTTCAATACCCGTATCCGTGAGTTGCTGACCACACGTACCCGCACACGCTCGAACCCGTGGGAAGAGGGGTTGCGGGTATAACCGCAGGTCAATAATCACATTGAGCTTTGAAAGATCGGTGGTGCTTTTTTTGTGTAACTTACTGTGCATTGAAGCGCCATTTTGCATATGGCAGAAGGTCTCCTCTATCACTGGAAGCGGAGATTCCCACCAGATGCATATCCGCATGTATACTGTTTGATTTACAAATTCTGCAGTGATTGACGTGCGTGTCCGGCTGTCTAGCGTGCTATGTTTGTTCGCATGTGGTTGATTTAGTTGCTCACATCTAGTGTGTGGATACTTACGATGGAGCGTAGATTAAATCACCAGCAAATTATAAGATATATTTCTATCAAATAACAGTATGCATGCCAATATTCAAGTCCCCTTGAGAGAGACTTTGAGGGCAGAAATGTTGGGAGCCTTGTAAAATATTTCTATTGAAAAAATTTTAATGGCCAATGTAGGGAAAAAAGAACAAAAAGATATTTGAACCAAAGAGCATGAATGTTGAATGTCGCTGTAACGAAATGGAAATTCGATTCTATTTTCAAAGGGTTTCATTATTTTCTTTCCAGTGTCATTATCTAGACTACCATGATCAAGTCGTGTTGCTGTGTATTTTTGCTATTGATTCAAAGAAATCGTTGCGAAGAAGTTGTTGCGTGAAACCTTAATTTTTTAGCTGTTGTGTGATGAGGCCAGCTCGTTGAGAAAGGGAATACCAGCCAATTATTGCGTTGTGCGGAGGAATTATTTAAGATAATTGTTGAAAGGAAGCAAAGAAAAATGATTTGAGAGGTCTCTGACGACGTGACTCCACTGAGCTTGTCTGTGCGCTTGCATCTCTGCTTCAACTGTATCGAGAAAAGCCGCAGATGATTGTTCGATTCGTCCTACTTGAATCTAGGTTATAAGAAGACTTGTCTTCGAATAGATCCAACGAAATCATAAATTACGAAACTTGCACCGAAACCGTATGTGCCATTCGCAACAGTCACTCTTTCTCATTGTCGCTAGAATCAAATTTTCTGACATGTGTAGTATTTGATGTAACACCAAATGCCTATTGTTCACACGATGACATATTATTTTTAAACTGCAAACATATCTTTGCATACAATGCTGCTTGATTGACAGACGCAAAAATACTTAGCTGCTAAGCAGATCATAATAACTTCAAGTGGCTGAACAGTATACACTTGAAGAGATGACGGTTCAAAATAAAAAGTAGTACATTAAGTAGCTGAATGAATATGTCTATTAGAAATCATCACGTATCAGATGTTTGGTAGCAATTAAGTTAAATCACTGTACGGTTAAAAAAATCGATCAGTCAAGGAAGCGGAAGAATACAAGCTCAGACTTCAGGATTAAACTTATGGTAAATTATTAAATAATGTCGTATTGACAAATTCATCAGCACAAATTTCTTTTAAATTTGTCATGTGTATGAAATGTACATTTCAGAATCATAATTTGGAAACTCAAAGATTTTTGTCTTGGGAGAAGAGGACCGCCAGAATTTGTAGGAGGGCCTTCTGCCATGTATATGTGGCACTGACCTGATGTTAACCGACAGTGGCGACTGAAATGTCTAGCGAGAAAATCGTGTTTTCAAAATTCTATTCAAGATAATTTCGTGGGCATTTCTGAACGATATAATTCAGACACAATGATAAAATTGTTGAATTAATCTGACTATAAGCAGCTTCGAATTGTCTTTGCTGCTCCATTGGATGTGAATGTCTAGCCACGTAAGGTGATTTTTTAGCGGTTTTCATTTGGCTTCAAAGTTGCATCTAGTTTATGTAAAGGAGCCGTTTGAAGCGTATTGCCCAAGCGCTCTGCTGAATGGCGCTTCGCTCGGATTATTAATACAGCTGGAAGAAGAATTCATCGTGCCATTCAATGTGTTATATATCATTATTCAATTTGTTATTTTTCAAACTTATCCAACGAGTTATAGCGCAAAGGCGATTGTCTCGATCGCACGTTTCTTAATTTTGGAGATGTATGATATAGGTTGAAAGGATTACAGAGATCTCCTTGATTTTAAACAGAAAGAATGTATTAAAAATTTGAGAAAGTTTGACAAGCTGAGAAGCATGAGCGTACATTCGACAGGTCATAAGACAAGCAAGTTTTTCCCCTGTCACATGAGATGATTGAACATCTCTCCATTCTTCTGGATAATCAGATGATCGCGAAACAGAAAGCTGTTGACCGACCATTCGTCGACTGCGATGTCCTGAATCGCACTTCCGATGTGCTTCTACCTTTCTTCCAATGTTGCTGGCTTGTGGCAGTTGAAGACGCATTTGACCGCATCCTAACACCTATTGTTCAGAGGATTGGCAGAATTTGGAAGTGTGTTTGAAAGCACATCCTTGCGATGCAGATATGGTGGAACGTGGTTTTGCAACAGACTGAAGTCATTCTTCATGAAGTGTCATGAAAAGGAATTGACCTCAATTTGAAATTTAACTTGAAGTCAAACCAGACGCATAGTCTTGGTGAATGAAGCAATCAGTGACGATATTGAGAGTCAATCGTGCCATGCAGCAAGAAGTAAGCTTGATCAGTCTACAAAACTTGATCCATGAGACATTTGTTGTTCAGAGTCGAGCGCGCAAGGTCAATATGTCGCTGTTTGTCGGTTTCAAAGATTGTATTGTTTACTGCATTGTTAAATGTCAAGGATGGCATACCAAACGTTTGATGCAGATAAGAACTTCGATGGATGAGCACAGTCGTCATAGCAAACCTCTTACAACGCTTGCGATAAGGAGTTTGCAGTCGCACTTAAACGCACACGATCTAGACAATTGATATTTTGAGTTAAAAGGCGTCTAGTAAGTTAAAAAAATGGCAGCTTGAATAATGTTATAGAGATATACACATTGACGAAATGGATTCTTTTTTCCAGCTGCATTACTGACCTGAATCTTATTCAGCTCATCGCTTGGGTGAATTTCTTCAAATTCAAATTTAAGGTACTCCTGTGCATAAACTAAAACGGATGTGGAAACCAAATAAAAGTAGGCGAAAAATCTCTATATATAGCTAGATATCCAGACTCAGTTGATCATCAAAGACTCACAGGGTTGAGAAAAATCAGTAATGAAGTCTGAAGCGACTTGCGACCAATCCCAACACATCGCGTAAATTATATTTGCAGCATTCAAGCGTTACTATGCATCATGCGTTTTACATGTATTCGATACTTACATTTCATCTGTTAACTATTCCTATAAAAGTCAATAGATAGATGGATGTGTTAAGATGCTATTTTTCTGTTGTAGTTGTGGAGCATGGGAAATCAGGAATTGCTGCGAGAGCTTTGGGGACACAAGGGTTATCCAGTCTCGCTTTCCTTCTCCTCAAAATCCTCTCGGCTCCTCTCTGCTGGTGGTGACGCTACTGTACATGCATGGGATTTCTCCAAGTCCTCCTTCCTGCACCAGTCTCAAGTTACCCTGCAGGTGAAGCCGGCGTTTGCGGTGCACTGGCAAGAAAATAACTGGCTCCTAGCAGCTCAAGATCTCAAGTCTGGTTCTCTACTCATTTTGGGGAACGAATCGTCGTCGGTTCTGTACTCTGGACAGGCATTAGCATGGGTTGCTAGGAAACTTGCCTTTACAAAAGATGGGAAAAGGCTGGCTCTTGGATTCGAGGAGGGTGGTGTGGCTCAGTATGAAATGAACTGGAGGGAAGATGGAGAGCTGGAAGTGAAAAGTTTACCACATTGGTGGGCGGGTACGGAAAATACCGACGAACGACCAAAAGTCATCTGCATGATCTATGTGGATGAAAGTGGTAGTTTGGCAGTTGGATTAGACAGAGGCGATGTTCTGGTAAGTGATTTCTCGAATCTATATTCGTGATGAATGCTTGACACTCATTAATCGGAAAATATTATTCTGAATCGTCAACAGGGGTTATCGAAAATTAAATGCAATTATTTGATGGAAGCAATCAATTCATTTTGATTGCAGCAAGAAGCCATCAATTAATTTAATTTATTTGTCATCGCCATTCGAATAGACCACATAAGTTCTTGATTTTGAATTCTTTTCTTCGATATTTCACGTTAGGGAATTAGACTACATAGGCCTACATACTTTACAAGTCGCAAAATAGCTTATTATCAATTTGGGTAGTGAGTAGACCCATTACATGAAATACGAGTACATATGCCTACATACAACTGTATTCTAAATTGGATGTGAGTATTTATAAATTGTGCTGCAGACTTCAGTTCATGACCACAGTTAGTGATAATCACTTGTTGAAACTAGTGACTGAGTAATCACACGTGCCTAGATAGCAGAACAATAAGTGGAGAACCACAAAAGTATTGTGATATTGGGATACAAAATTTACACTAGAAAGTCCTGATCATAATCCGAAAAGCTATTAGTTTGTCAACAAGACATGTTTAACAAGCTCGGTATCTAAATATATTACACTGAAGGTGCAATGTTTGTCCTACAATGGTGAGGAGTGACACAAAGAGAAAGTAAGTGGAACAAAGTAGTCAATAAAATTCCGCAAAAATCAATCAGCTAATTGTATTTATTAACTGGCACCAATCAGATAATTGCAATTAATTGATGACACCAATCAATTAATTGCATTGATCGACTGACACCAATAAATTAATTGTAATTATTCGACGACATCAAACTATCAATTGCAATTGTTCGATGAAAAGAAGCGTGCGAACAGGTATCTGATGGGGAACACTTGATCAGATTACAAAGTCTGAGATGTTGCTTTTATTTATTTTTTAAAAAATCAGTTTATCATTTCACAAATTGGATCAGATAGTGATAAAATAAATTTGATTTACTGCGCCTATCAGCGAAAGTAAGAAGTTGGTTCCGCTAATTTCACAACGGAACCATTTTTAACTTAAAGCTTGAATTTCTCAAAAACTACTGTGAATTCGTGGAATCTGCACCCAGATTCGTGATCAGGAGGCTGAAATTCATATAATAGAAGTTGTTTCGAATAAAATCACCCTATAATAAAGAATGGTTCCCCTGAGTGGTTCCGCGAACATCACACACGTTAAGAATTCTTCATTTCCAAGAAATAACGGTTAGTATTATTTCTATGATTAACTGGCTACAATCATAATCTAATTCTAATGACTAATGAATTGTGAGTGCAGCTGTGTATTCGGGCTCATCAGAGTGACAGGAGCCAACGCGGACTATGCCTGCCTGTGTGCCGAAGTTGGTACCACTTGTTTACAATTTAGTTTTCATAATGAACGATAGTCAAAGGAAAACGACTGCAACTCCTTAGGAAACTTGACTTCTGATAGCCATGAGAAAGTTTTATTATAATTCTACTTTAATAAGCACATGTAGGGAACCGTTACTGTATTGCGATATCAGACTTTCCATCCTAGTAATGTCAAAATTCGTAATTGATATGGTAATTTCTATTAATTCTATGACATAAAATTTATGAAGCTATGCTAATGATAAAGAAAGAGTTCAACGTATACATTTCTGCAAATATAAGTACCAGACGGATTTAAGAATATTTTTGCCGTGACTTCTTTTAAAAAATCATGCATTTAAGGAGATTGTTGTTTCTTAACTCAAACTGCTTTATTTGATCGCACAGTCGAGTAGTGTATTCAATGACTCTACTTTTTAATTATCCTCTCCCATTCATAGCACGGAGCCCTTGCGAACTGTAAAGGTGCTTGTACACGAGACAGTGAAATTGCGACAGTAGTTATATTACCCAATCACAAAGCGTCTTTTTTCTTTTCGTGTCAGCGGTCTGAGAGATTCCAGACAATTTTCTCTCTACATGTAAACAGCCTCGTAATAATCCCGACCTATTTTATCTGACCTTCAGTTCTTCTGTCATAGTGTAATGGGACACGTAACTAAATTTGCGGAGGCAATTGAGGATTGTCCGACAGAATGAATCACTTATTAGTCGTCCATAATCATCGGCTGTCTGACATCGTCAAATGAGATAGAGCAGTGGTCTATCTGAATGGAAGTGTCTGAAGGTGAGATGGAAAAAAAGTGTAGAAGCCCTCAGAAGTAGAGTGTTTGATAGAATAATACAGGGAAAATCCCCGTTTGTGGGATATCAAAACGGAAGAGTATCGAAACCGATTGAAAAAAGACGATGCTCTGTCCAACATCGCTACAACATTCGGTACCCACAAGTCCGATTACCCAGCTGTGTATGCCTCATACCTAAATTGAGAGATTTGTTGGGACAAGTTACCATCATAAATGCATTTCATGATTTAATAATTCCCCTCTGGGAAATACATTTAATTAAGTACTTGGTAAATATACGTACGTCTATAAAGTAAATAGCTAAATCTGGCTTACCTGTGGCCAGGAAACGTAGTGTGATAGCCAGTTTTTCCTCAGCTGGAGTCGCTGCCCTCATGATGGTGTCTTGTTTGGTTATGGATGGGGCTACCAAAGTTAAAACTTCCTCAAACTGTGTTGGGGTCATTCGCAAAAACATCGTAAATTTGGGAGGATCTTCTAGCCGAATTTCTTTGAGCAAGTTGTTATACGCTCCCAATTTATCTCGCCCCAAATCCACTCACGAGTCCAACATGATCGGGATCTTCTCTTCTTCCCTGATTCACCTGCATACACAATTGCTGCCGCCGCTAACTTCTGTCGGTTCATGTTTACTGTCCTAGTGTACATGGGCTCGTAAGTTTTATTACAGTGTGTGTCAGAGAGAAACGAGGAGAAAAGAAGGTCAGAAACTCATAGAGGTCAGACAGAGTTTAAGTACTTGCGACACGTGTTTATTTCAGTGCATGTACACAGCCTCGTAATTCTGTCAGCCATAACTGTCGTAATTTCACTGACTCGTGTACAGGCACCTTAACACTATGAATTATTAAGTCATAGTAGAACCGATATATTCTCAAACGATGCAGATAGAACATGTCCCTATAATTTTCACGTGACGTATGTTAAGTACATTGAACTTGAATTTCATTCCAAAGTTCAAATTTTAGTAAATCATTCACGCACCCTTTCTTATAATTTTTATTTCTGAAGAAACTGAAGTTGTCATCAAGTATTATTGAATAATTATTCGATCACTCCATGTAATACTTTTTTCATATGTGCCAGAGGAGGAATGGCAATCCCTCTTCTTTTTTTCAACGTTTAGATTCCAGAACATACTTTATGATGACAAAAAGTGCGTTTTAGGGCATAAGTTATTCACCAAATAAGTATTAAACTGTTTGCTTCACTCGCTTATTTAATGCTTGCTGCATAACTTCATCTAAAATGTTATTTTCACAAAAGTTTTAGCGCTTGTATGTAATAGGGCCGTGTATGACATCACCTGCGTGTTGCGTGTTCAAGCCATATAATAAACTATGCATATCTGTGAAGATATTTCGAACGCAAGAGGTAGCAGTTAAACACGTACATACATGAACAATGAACATGTAATACGTTGAAAGGCATAGGCCATATAATTTAGCAATGCCATAGAAAGTCCTAGAATGGAAATTGCATGAAAATTACGGCACACGCCGGGGGAACTTAGTTGGGGCAAAAAGCAAATTTTGCGAGCTGGTTTTCTTGTTTTCTGGCTGTCATTTATATTTATCAAGTCAATTTCTGATCTCGGTTGTTGCTCATTGTCTAAATATCATGTACACAAAAGCAATATTGAATTTACAAAATACAGCAACGACAGGATGACAAAGAAAGGAATCCTTTAAAAAATTTTGTCGTCCGAGGCATAAGGCAACCCGAGCTTCGTAACCGAGCTAGCGATAGTTTTTCAAGAGTATATTATTTTGAAATACAAATGACTGCAAGGAACCGTCCGTAACGTCATGCGTCATCGTCATCAGATAATCATAAAAAATCTTCAGTTTCCTTTATCTGATGCTTTAAATAATGAATGTTTCATGTTATAATTCTTACAACCGTTAATCAATGATGAAACATATACGGCTTCGGATGTCAGAGCTTCGACTCTAAAGAAATAGAATAGACTCCCTATTGAATAGATTAGTAATGTTGCTAAAAAAAGATAGCCCTTAATCTTGATTCAATATTTTATGAGGTACCTGTATCTTTAATTAGGTCACTTAGCTTGTGATTTTGATCAATCATCTTGATGCAGTTTGAACGGGAAACCTAAGTAGATTTTTAATATTATTCGATAATGTATTACAGGAAGGCATTTTTAATTTTTAATTTCATCCCCAGTGCGTGGAAATTTATCTTCTTTGAATCAGCTATTGTCCTCGTATTTTGTCATTGCGAAACTACATATCTTCAGCTATTTTTGAAAGATGTATGCATTTTATTTTTATTTCATGCATCCTCTTTCATTAAATGGCGTATAAGTCTTCGGTAAATGCATAATTTTCTATATTTATGACTAGCTTGATAGCGAGAGAGAATCTTCGCTTCCGTTACTAATGTTTTCCTCCCGCTGAACATAAGCGAGATGTGGTGAAGTCTTCGACATTCCTACCTCGAGGCATGCAAATGAATCTAATTTATAGTTCGATTATATGGGTGAACAGTATGCCAAATAGGTGTAGAAAGAAGTCGAAGTGATACTCGAATATATGATTTTGAAGATGCATAGCTTCAGTAGCACTAAAATTTATTTTCCTAAATTCCAATAATGCTAAGATATATAGTACGAGTTTATACAATATTTTGCGAAGACAATGGCTGATCTTGTAACTGCCGGTATTCGAATACTGAAAAAGTATCAGACGAGTGCTTGACGGAAATTGAAACAATGTGTGGAAGATAAATGCCTTTAAGCTGCCTGAAATGCATATCATCAGCGACAACATCGAGTTTATAATTGGATGTACTAATTGAGTGGTAATTTGGTAATTGAATGTTTGAACAAGCAAACATGTCATCGTCTCTTCCCATGAACCTGCATGAAAAATAGGACATTTTTATATTCCAATTGCACGCCAAACAGGTGATAGCGCAAACATGAGCACTTCACAAAATGAGTAAATAAATTTCTGTATCTAACTACTGACCCGCGGTTGCGATTTAAATCCACTTACCGAAAACCAAGGTTGACGGAAAAATATTTCCATTTCATTTCAATGACTTGACTAGGGTGGGAAAATCTACCAAAACTTGTCCTGTATTTTGAGAAGGTTTACTTATCATTGGTCGCTTTTTGACTCCTAAGTTCACCGGTTGCCAATTTAGTTGCGAATTCTTCGCATCACATTGGACCGACCATTTCATTTCCTTTATCAATTCAAGTAAGTGCTATTGAAATTAAAAGTTACATTTATATGTACGTATAATCTGTTGCAAACCTGTAAACATAAAAAAACACATTTGACGCATTAACCAATCGTTAACCATTAACGAAAGCGTTAACCAGCAAGCATTAGTAACCAATAACCATTGGCCATCTGCAACAATTCGTTCACTGGTCGTTGAAACACGCAGGCGAATGGTTAGCGCCTGTCGCTTTTGGCGGCAAAGGCGCTTGCTCGCTTTGCGCATGCTGCTTTCTGTCTTCCTTGTCCAAGTTCAGCAACCTATGCTTACTTATGACCAAGTCTTAGTGATGCATTTCCATTATTTGTATCGTTTCTATATATTCTCCCTGACCTCTACTAGGCATATAACAATACAGAGTGATGCATGCTGCTTCTGTGTAGTCTCACCTTGTACTTCTTTGTGTCTGGGAAGAATCATGCGGTAACTTTACAATCGCTCAGTTACATGCCTTCGCGCACTGTGTCTTTCTTGTCTTTTGACTGTGCTTATTAACTCAAGATGCAACGCGTCATGGTAATTGTCATGTCACACCGAATACCTCCGCTTTTGTGAGCATGCAAATAAAGAGATAATCACCATTTAATTACGTGTATGAAGTTATCGGAACCGCTTTTTGTTTCAGCGTGATTCTATTCGAAACAACTTATTCACAATACGTTTTCAATCAAAAATATGCTTTATTTGTAAACGTAAAGCTCTCACAGAATTGTTAGAAAAATTTTTAGATCAAAAGCTTTTGATCCTATTGAAAAACTTGATCAGATTACAGGTTTTGGACTTCATCAGTGACATGTAAAACAACTAACGTGAACTAGTGATTTCAATAGTGACAGCGGATTTCATTAGTGACACAGGGACTTCAAATGAAGACATCGAGAATTCAATTGATGACATAGATATTTCATTGAGAAATGGGTCACATCAAGAGTGACATCTGGTAATTCATCAAAGATCTTGCGAAAACAGTAATGACAGCAACATTTGAATTGGTTAATTGACATTCAAATGCAAATTTGTAGCAAATGCCAATTAGGAATCCTACCACTCAATTCAGCATTGTCAATACAGAATTAAACATACGATCTATTTTGAATGAAGTCTATTTTTTTGCTTGAAAGGTAGCCACAAGAAAGCGCCTTTGCAGTGCATACAGCATCCCCAGCTGATATCCCAACAATTCATGTATTTTAGAATTGATGAACCTGACTAATTAAAATGCAGAGCAATAGAAGAACACCTTGCTATCCACATGTCTATACAGGGTGAGCGGAAAGTCTCTCCCTGATTTCAAAAGCCTGTAGTTTCAAAGCAAATATATTTTTAAGTCTAATTCTTCGTCTCATAATTAAGAATGTACCAAAGTTTTATATCAAAACAAGCATTTTGATCCACTACAATCTATTCAATCGCTCAAGGGTTAGAGATGCTTTCGTACAAAATTGAGCAAATGAAATACGAAAATATAAATGAATGAGCTAAAAACTTGCAAACACTGTCTAAGTTTATGCTGAAGTGAATGTCCTTTTGGATTCTATTTCTTGGAAGCAACCAGGTGTTGTAAGCTTTTGATGATTCTAATGTGTCAATGCGATAGAGAACATAGCTGACCGGCTTCAAAGCGACCAGATTGAAATGCATGTGCCTAGACTAACGACACTAATGTCGTCCAGATATCTGTGCTTTTAAATGCTTCTGTGCTATGTGTAAAACCATTGTGATCAAATATCTATTGTCAAAATAAATCGAATAGTTGGATTCATATTGTCTGCTTTTGATTAATACGATTCACTCAGATGTGTGTTAGTGCTGGAAAATATGATTGAAATCAGGAGAACAGAAGTTTATTTTCATTTCACTTCGCGATGCTATCAACCGAAGAACGCATCTCCATTGTCCTGCTAATGGCAGAATTGAAATCTGTGACATCTGTCCAGAGGAAGTGGCATTCTCTGCGTGATAGCAAACCACCAGCAGAAAAGACCATTCGAGAGTGCTTCAAAAAATTCAAAGAGACTGGATCTGTTCACGACCGTGACAGAAGCGGTCAACCATCTCTAAATGAGAGTGATGATATGATCGAGCAGCTGTTCAGTGATCATCCATCAACGTCACTTCGTTCAGCATCTAATCAATTGAGCATGCCTTACTCAACTATCCGAGATCACTTGAAGAGGGATATAGGAATGAAGCCCTTTCACAGTACAACGGTTCAAACCCTGTACCCATCTGACAAAGCTGCCAGACTTGAAATATGCACCGAGTTTCTTAACAGAATAGCGGAGGATGACGCCTATCTTAACAACGTATTTTTTTCCGACGAGGCGACATTTCATCTGAATGGCCGCATCAATCGCCATAACTGCGTTATCTGCGGAAAAAACAATCCTCATGGAATTCACGAAGTTCCAATAAAATCTCCATCAGTTTGTGTTTGGGCAGGGATGCATCGCGATCGAGTGATAGGACCATTCCTATTTGAATCGACGGTCAAGGCCAAGGACTACCTCGAAATGCTGTCAAGAATTTGCCATTCCTGCGATGAAGAGGATGAGACGTTTTTCAAAAACCATCTTCATGCATGATGGTGAACCATGTCATTGGGCGAACACGACGAAGTCTTTCCTTTATTCTAACTTCGGTAACCGCTGGATCGGTAACAATGGCCCATTCCATTGGGCTCCACGAAGTTTAGATTTGACCCCAATGGACTTTTATTTTTGGAGTCACGTTAAATCTTTGGTTCAAAAACAAGCGCCTACCAGCATCACGGGTCTCAAGTGTGCGATTCGAGAAGCGTTTAATCAACTTTTGCCATCGCATCTTGACTCTGCTTTTCAGTCGTTCGAGAAAAGACTTGATCTTTGTGTGTCAGTTGATGGAAGTCATTTTGAGCAATTGCTGTGACTAAATAGATTGTAGTAGGGTTTTCAAAATCCCGACTTTTCGTGATCCCGGGATCCCGAAATTGATCCCGATTTCTTTTGCGATCCCGGGATTGACAAGCTCAATGGATTTGTTGTAAAGCACAGGGTCATATAACGGGTGTACCTATAGACTTGTGCAGGCTCAGTCATGGAGGGCTCTCAGAGGAGTTCTGAAATGTTTGAACTGTTTAATCAGCTTAGAACTTTATTGTGAGATAGACACGTGCCTGAACTTCTATGACTTGGCAATGAGTTTATGTTTCAGTTTTTATATGCGGGGTATACTAAAGTATATACTTGTAGGCCTATAGGATCATGCGGAATGATCTGATTAATGATAACAAACATAACATTGATGAAGCTAATATGTGGTTTTCTCATTTTCATGTCCATCCGTTCAAATGACTTTTGTTACGTATTGTAAAAGCATGATGTTGTATAATACCGGTACATGTTATAGTAAACCACGCTTATTCATATATGGCTTGACCACTTTCTTTATCTCCAGACCAGTTGACTGAATACCCTATACTGTAGATTACCTATACTCGTATAGCTTTTTTTGCAATATCAATGAAAATGAGAAATTAATGCATTTGACATTCACATATCCACACAAAAATAACTCCAAACTCAATAGGAATACGATAAAAATTTACAAAATTACGGTAATAGAAATACATGTAGGAAAACATGTAGGTATACATGTAGAAATATATGATAAATGAAAAAGTGATTAGTGATAATGAAATGTTTAATACAACAATGTATTGTAATGGACACAATGAACAGCGTGTAGGTAGGCTGTAAGATTTAAGCATAAAGCAGAAAAAGCAGTTTTAAAGGGTATTAAAATCTGTTTGAGTAACTTTATAGGCCCTATATAGTCCTATCAGTTTACCGCTGGGCAAGAAAAAAGTGCTTCAGCATCACTAATTTCGACAGTGTTGCGTCGGACAACCTTGTTCTCACCTTTGTGAGGAAAGTCCCGCTCGAAGAGAACGCTCGCTCGGCGTCAACACTGGTAGGCGGGATGCTTTTTAAATTACTTGATGAATTGGATAACATCATGCCGTATTGTCCAGTAATTTTGAAGAATTCGATTTCACGTCCAATGGCACTTTCCAATGTCAAATCAGTTTCGTTGCGAGGATCCTTTAGCGCCATCTGCAGGCGTTCTTCCAAGCTGACAGGTGAATTTGTGACACTAACGTTGGAACTGTCAATTGGGCTGGGGTCCGGAGTTAAAGCCAAGCCCAATTTGTGAGCGATAGAAAGAAGAGTATATTTCACAGCATTTGTCTCTGATGCCGAATTCACTCTTCCACCGTTGTTTAAGAAGTTCATGGCAATGCCCGTCGATCCTCTGCGATCATCGATCCGCCGTCTAAGAGCTTGGCTCAGTTGTGTTGACAGTTCATTATTTTGCTCATTCAGTTCCCTGATGGCAAACTCAATACAGCGATCAGCGGTCAACAAAGTGCAGTCGCGCTGTGATAGACTTTTTACTACCAACTCAATAGGTTTCAAAGCCATGCTGATTTTCTTCAGATGATCGATATCACTGCGGTCTAATGGGTCAAGATCAAGTTGGAGTAAGGCACTTTGTATAGATTTCACCACCAGTAGAAATCTGTCTATCATGGCCACTAAAGAATTCCATCGAGTAGGAACATCAATGATCAATGCGAGCTCTTTTCCATGTGACTCTTTGACGTGCCTCTGCAGTAAGTCATTCTTCACAGGGCTCTTGCGAAAAAGTCTTACAACATTGCGTACTTTAGCAATTACCTCCCTGACAGATTCCTGAGATAGTTTCACAGAGCGTGAATCATCACCATGAAAAATAATCCACTCACCATCATTGTCCTCATCATCATCTTCATCATCGATGTTTTCGTCCATGGATTG
Source organism: Prostheceraeus crozeri (assembly GCA_907163375.1). Classification (NCBI taxonomy): domain Eukaryota; kingdom Metazoa; phylum Platyhelminthes; order Polycladida; family Euryleptidae; genus Prostheceraeus; species Prostheceraeus crozeri. The sequence continues at coordinate 233,647 of CAJQUW010011165.1, forward strand.
GACATCTATTGTTGTACTCGTAGATTCGATTGGGAGTGAGTTTTGTTTGCGATATAAGACGTCACATACTGCTAGGTGAACACCATGGGCGTAGCATAATTGGTGCTCACAGTTTATCAAAGTTCCGAATTTCACCATAACACTAGCCCCATCTGTAGTACATGAAACGATGTCTTGGCTTATATTCAGCCCAAATTCCGAAATGAAATTTTCCACCATTTCTAGACAGACATCCGAAGTCAAAGAGCCAGAAATTCGAACCAGGCCGAGATTATGCATTGTGCGATCAGCTTTGTGAACATTGATGTTCATGTAACGACGATTGTTAGCACCTGTCCATTCGTCTAGCGTCAAAGAGAAGCGCTCCTTTCGTTCACGACGTTGATTTAGATCATTCCTGATATTCTGCTGAACAGTTTCGGCGAAAGCCATAACTCTTTCACGTACAGCTTCAATTGATTTTGGGACTTTTATCCCACGAGCATGAAGTGCAGATCGAAGGTCAGTTGAAGTCACAAATACACGAAAAGGAAATCCATCCTTTGCAACCATTCTTGCTAGTACGAAGTTGCTGTCCTCCTTCTGTATTGGAAAATATGATGTGATTTTTTGTCGTGATTTTTTCTGGACCATGATTCGAAATCTGGTCTGCATGAAGATTGTCAATTTCACGAGATTTGTCTTCATTCTCTTTGTTTGGGTCAATGCGGTGTTTGGTTCGGAGATGTGTAAAAAGTCCTTTCGTTGAGCCACCTTTCACGGAAATTATTCCATTGCATTCTTTGCAAGTAGCTTTGTCGTTTTTCTTTACGAAATATTGCCACGCCGTTGACCTTGTACTAGACATATTGTCGAATGTCGATTTGACAACTAAAGATAATAATCTTAACGGCCTGAATAAGACGAGAAGGTTCACGCTGCATTTTACAGATAGGGAAAATTGTCACCCTCCATTCATCCATACACACGCGCACATCGTTTGGCGTAAACATTTTTTGCGAGTGCGTTATAATATTTGTGTGATTGGACGCCTACACACTGATATGATGAACTCCAGGAAGGACACACATGCTCTCTCGCGTGAGCCAGTTAGTATCACCCTTGGGAGACGACAAGCATGCCCAGCTTAAGAACAATATCAATCGTCTTGGCTCAAGATGAGACTGATACAGCTGAGCAAAGCTTAAAATTCTTATAGGCATCCTACTGATTATGAGATGGTGGCGAATCCCGGGATCCCGGTTACCTAATCCCGGGATTCAGAATCCCGTAAATCCTCATCGATCCCGAGATCCCGGGATCCCGGGATTGGAAACCTTAGATTGTAGTGGATCAAAATGCTTGTTTTGGCATAAAACTTCTGTGCATTCTTAATTATGAGACGAAAAATTAGACTTAAAAATATATTTGCCTTGAAACTACAGGCTTTTGAAATCAGGGAGAGACTTTCCGCTCACCCTGATATTAAGTCCAGTCAGCTGGAATCGCCGGATGATTCCCCAGGCTGTTGTTCTGCCGATACCAAGAAGTGTAGCTGTTTGAACATAGTCATCACCATTTGTGAAGGCCTCAATTATCCGACGCTTGTCTTGTTCTGCAATTCGACTTCTTGACATCGTGGTAGCTCAGCATTCGATAACAATGCATCCATCTGGCTTATATTTCTATTGAAATCCTAATGCTACTCATGAACATGCTTCATTTCTACAAAACATCACAATGTCCGAGTTGAAAGCCTTTTGTCACTCATGAAATCAGATTGTCGATAACCAACGCATTATGTCTCTATTGAAATCAGATTGTCACTGATGATTTCTAGGCAGTCCTTATTGAATTCCAAAACCTGTAGAAGATGTCATTTCGCTTTTGTTTATTTTAAAAAATCTAATTTATTTTTTCATTTCATCAGGAAGCCCCTGATTCATTCATGGTTTGCAACTATGCTAGGGGTGAAAAATCTGTAGGAGATCTGTCACTCGACTGTTGATGAAGACAGACAAGTCAGTCGTTTTGGATGAGATATATCTTTCTCCTTCGAGTAACAGACTTCACAGATTCCAACTGACTTATGCGAGCCACTGATACCTTTATTTACTGACATGGAACATATTACAACATTTTTAATTGATTACTAATTGAGCGATGACTCTTGATAATCATGTAAAAATGAAATGCAGATTAACATTTTCGCATTAGATATAGCATATGAATTCAACATTTTCAATTTATGTAAATTCTAAAAGATAATTTGAACTTGATGCTTGAAAGTAGTCATAAATGCAGTTCGATAACTGGGTTTCCGATAAGTGAGTTGCCACAGCGATTACATAGCAACGATAGATTGAAGTGTTTTATCACTTTAGTATAATGCAGTTATGTAGATCTGGTAGTGAAAGATGTTCATTTCATTGACAAAGCAGCAAGTGGTATGTAGCTCTAATGAGCAAATTTCAATTCATTTGAAAGCGATTTCTTTGAAAAGCTGGTGATGCTTTTGGTTCATGTGCTTACTTCGATGTCTGCATGATCGTAGTCTGACTTCACCGCATGCTGACTGTAATAGGAATCATAATAGTCAGTCATCACATTATATCTTCTCCACGACGATACCTCAAAACAGGGATACGGAGTCGGAGTCCCGGAGTCCTATCATTTTTGCTGGAATCGGAGTCGGAGTCCTAACAAATGATAGGACTCCGGCCTATAACTAGACCCGAAGTAAAATACAAACAAATTATCTATTCTCGTGCATAGCTGTCACTGTCAACTTTCTCAGTCAAACAAAAGTACAGAGACACTGCTGCATGCAAAGCTTGTAATATTTGAGGGAATGAACCGTGATAGTGAGAAAAGGATTGTCTTTTCTTTCGATGATTTAGTAGAGAAGACAAGCCTTCTTAGCCTCGATCACACCTACGCACCAAAGGTCACCTCAGAGACAAAAATGAAATATTAGTTTGTTTGAGAACATTACCTCTTATCCTCACGTTAATTGTGTGATGGCTCCTCCAAACCGTATATTAAAATCGAAAGTGTACTCATATTTTTTGAAGAAGGATGGGGGATTTTCCGGCCTAGTAGAGACTGGAGAGAAACCGCATGAAGCATACATCAAAAAAATTGGAGGATCCGAGTCGCATGCATCCAGCTGAAAGCGACAATTGATAAACTTGATTGATATGCAGCAATGATCACTTAAGATAGGTTCAGGTAAGCCTGTAATAATCTATGATGTAGGTTACCATTTTTTTAAATATAAACTTGGCTATATGTACTTGCCACCCGGAGTCGTAGTCCTATCAGAAGCCGGAGTTCTATCAACCCCCGGAGTCGGAGTCCTATCAAAATGATGGGACTCTGCATCCCTGCCTCAAAACCTTATGAAAGCACGATTTATTCGAAGCCTGAAGAAAGATGCAGTGTATAAACATCACTGGTGCCGTTTAGCAGAGGATTAAAAACAAAGAGACAGGAAAGTGAAGAAAAATATAGGATTGAAGAGGCTGAATAAGTGAGTAATCAATATATAGAAAAATATACACAACCTACAGCTGTATAATTAAGAAGACTAAGTTGGAAATACTGAAAAGGGCGATGATATTAAAACCATGATTACATAATAGAAGTACATTGATGAGTTCGCAGAAGTAAGTATATTTTGAAAATTTGATTTGTCTTGGAATGTTATGAAATAAATTTTCTATTTTGTAATGCACTATTAAGCAGCGAATTTCAGTTTGTTTAATATGGATGTATAATTTTCTGTGTATTTGGGTTGCCTTACTTCTGACGTTTCCGACATTTGACGGGAAATAGTCGTACCATTGAAAAGGGAGTACGTGTTACGTCGTGAATATCAGAGAAACAAATCAATAGCTACCGCTTCTATTTCATCGAAAGCTTCCCATGGTTTTGTAATTCCTGATTATCAAACTTTTCATTCTGATCTGTGTCTGACTATTATCTATTCTGTCGATGTAATTCGGTTGCGCAAGCTTTTGAGACAGGGTTTTCAATAACCTGCTTCCATTCGTGGCACTGCAGGACTAACTAATTGCAATAGTTTCTTGTTACATGATTGTCAGTAAAATGTCATGGTCAGTTCCCTAGACACTCAAGAAATTCATTGATGAGGTAATCAGTTCATGAGGTGCGTAATGAATGCTTTCACTGTAAATGCTTCCCTCACTTCTGCAGCGACTTTGACGTTTGATTTGGTAATCGTTGCGTCAACTACACAATGTTAGTCTATCTACACAATTTTCAGATTGAATTCAGATTGCTGCAGCTGATTTTCAGACATTGCATTAATGCATTTCGTATTGTATATTCAGATATCTTCATTTAATATTTTGTAATCTACATTCGACATTCATATGACTTCAACTCAAAAATTCAAGGAAACCCATAGAGTGTAAAGCAGTATAAATTCAATAAAGTTCATTTCAGCTAACTGTTCAATTTCAATTTAAGTAGTTATTCTTCTGTGAAATGACAGCAATGAAATTGTGAATTGCAAATATTCTCTTATTTGTACTAGTATATAAATGTAGACGGTGATTCTGATTAGGGCTCCAATTCTGATTGAGAATGAGCCGGGATCCGATCCGATAACTACTTATGTGATCCGAGAGCCGATGGGTAATGATCCCGTAAATGATCCGAGATCCGGTAAGATGAAATTTATGCCTACAATTGTTAAATTATTATTATCAAGTGCTTTAATAATTTATGTTTTGCAGCCAAAAAGTTCCATATCAATCTTCCACCTGAAAAAAACACTTCGTGGCAAAATTATAGGGGCCGATATAGGGCATAATCTGCAAAACTTGAACGTAAAAGACTGATTCCTATTTGATGAACCCTAGTCGAGGCCTACTAAGTTTGTTGAATTTTCAATCACTGTATTATTTCAATAAGTGAAGGACGATGGAGCATCGTAATTTCACAAAATGTGAAATAGTAACAGTAGTAAGAAAACGGCGAACACCAGATAGCGCAAGATGGCCGCCATCGCTGACGTCCCCCCCCCTCTGGAACGGCAGAGTGTCGTGGTCGGCCGCCGTGGTGCTTCGGGTCTGAGTCCCCCCCCTCTGGAACGACAGAGGTTGTAGTCTGTCGTGGTGTGCCGACCAGGTGGGTTCACAAACTGTTCGCTGACGTCCCCCCCCCCTCTGGAACGATAGAGTGTCGTGGTGGACTTGGGCGACCGCCAGGATTAGTCTTGAGGCTATAGTGTGTGATGTTATTCGTGCAATCTGCTGAATGTTGGGTTGTCAAATGGGTTGTTTCGAGTGGAAGGAGTGGTCGGATGAGAAAACGGAGGTCGGATTCGTATTCAGCGTGAAATTCTGCATCGGTATGGTGAGTTTCAAGGCAATCGGTGAGAAAAAATTTTCAACATTTTTCGAAAAACGACAGAGTTAGAATTTGGGACGTTTTGGTGTGTAGCGTCAAAACGAAGCATCGGATGAGAAAACGGAGGTCAGATTCGGATTCAGCGTGAAATTCTGCATCGCTATGGTGAGTTTCAAGTCAATCGGAGAGAAAAAATTTTCGGCTGCCGCCCACCCCCCTGGACAGCCTGCTTCGATTTTGGCTTCCAGTGGACGGATTTTGTCGTGCGATAGCTCGTTTGAAAGCTAAGAGTGAGACAAATTCAGTGAAAGAATCGGCTTGCTCCTATCTGTCTTCGTTCAAAAGTTAGAGCGGTTACAAGATTTTAGGTCGGAGCTCGCTCACCTGAAAAAATCCTAAGTGTCAGAGTGACTTTGTATGGGTAAAATTTTGAAAATTTTCCAAAGTGTGGAATTTCGACCTGGGACCGTCACCAAAACATTTTTCATCAAATTTCACTGACCTCCCCCCCCCTCTGGACAGCTTGCTTCGATTTTGGCTTCCTGTGGACGGATTTTGTCTTACAGCAACTCGGTGGAAAGAGGAGAAAAAACTGCTCGACAACATTTTTTTGTTCAGAGTCCAAATCGGACCACCGTTTTTTTAAACCCAACTGACCAGATAACCACATCTTAGAATACCCTCCCCCTAGCAAAACAAACAAAAAAAAAACAAAAAAGACTACAAGAAACAAAAAAAAAAAACAAATACACAACACAACCACCCAAAAAAACAAAACACACACAGCAAACAACTCACAAACCAGACAAAAACAACCCAACACAACAAACCAAACACTACCCAAACAACCAAAAAATAACAACTCACCCACCCCCAAACCTACCACCCAACCACACAACAAACACAAGGCAAAAACAAACCACAACCACCCACCCCCCAAACACACCAGCAACCAACAAAATACATCAAGCACAAAAAACCACCAACAACACCACCAAACAAGCCACCACCAAGACCAACAAAAAAAAACAACCCAAACACCCACAACGACTAAAAACAACCAGCAAAAACAAACAAATAAACCTAAACCACACACAACAAGAAACCAAAAACAAAACCAAAACACCAGACAACTCACACAACCACAAACACTCCAACACCTACAACACCAAACAAAAAACAAAACCAAAACACAACCAAACACCCTCAACCAAAACCACACACAAAACTAAACCACAAACCAAACTACACAACAACACAAAACACAAACCAACAACAAACCCAATGGTGGCAACCAAAAACAAAAACAACAAAACAACACCGGAAACAGACCAAAGCAAAACACAATCAACCAAATACACCCCAAAACCCACCCAAACACAACCCCCGCACCAAACAAAAAACACGACACCCAACCCCAAAAAAACAACAAAAACCCAACCCGAATAACAACCCAACACAAACAACCTAAAACAACAAAACCCAACCCCACAAACCACACGCGCCCACCAACAAACCGAAACACACAACACCAAAACATAAAAAAAAAAAACACCCAACCCAACCAACAGCATAAATCCACCAACAACCTTACAAAACCAGCAACCCCCAATGATCACACACACCAACCCAACTTAACAAACAAATCACCAATACCAAACAAAACAACACAAACGAAACCAACAAAACCAACAACTACACCCACAAATCTCCCCAAAAACAAGACACACCCAAACACAGTAAACCACAACACAACAACACAACAAACCACCAACCAAGCAAAACAAAACTAACAACCAAACCCAACGCAAACCAACAAAATAAAACCCCACAATACTGCACAAAAACCACAACCATCAACACAACACCACTCAACAAAACACAACACCCACACCAACCACAACCACACCACAACACCACAAAAACACACAAAACAACACACCACACAAACCAACACAATAAAACAAACACCAGTACCCCACAACAAAACAAACCCCATAAAACAAAAAAACCATAAACCCACCCCCACAACCACCCACAACATACCACCAACCCAACCCACACACCCAACCCCCTCCCCCCCAACCACAAAACCCACCCCCCCACTTCACACAGCCCACAACCACCTACCCAACCCCCCCCCCACCCCCACCACCAACACCAACACCCCAAACCACCAACCCCCAAACAAAAACCACCACCACACCACACAACCACTAACAACCACCCCACCAACCACCATACACAACCACACACCAAAACAACACCCCAACCACAACCCACCCCACACCCAACGCCCAACAAAACCCAAACAACCCAACACAACCAACAACAAATCTCCCACATCAAACCCAACACCCCCCCCAACCCCCCCAACAAACCCACACCCACACACTCCCATCCCCCCCCCCCAACGCAACCAAAACACCACCCACAAACCATTCACACAAAACAAAACACCCTACAACAACACACAAAAAAACACACTAACCACACCCACCCCAAAAAACCACCCCACAACCCACCCATCCAAACACCACACCACCCCCCCCCCACACACCTACCACCACCACCAACCCCACTCCACCCCACCCCCAACCCCCCCACCCACCCCCCCCACCCCCACACCCAAACCCACCACCAAACAACACCACCAAACCCCCCCACCCACCCCAAATCAAACCCCCCCCCCCAACCCCACTAACCCTCCCCAAGCAACCACCCACCTAACACCATCCTCCCCAAACACACCATAAACCCAAAATAACAAACCCCCCCAAAAACCCCACCATACCCCCACACACCCCCCACCCAAACCCCACACTAACCCCCCACAAAACCCAGCACAAACCCCCCACAATACATACAAACTACTCACCCCAAACCCACACACCCCCCAACCACACCACGAAGCAAACAACCCACCACACCAATGCCACACCCCATACCCCACCACCCTACACACCCACACCCACCCACACACACCCACCACCCACGTCCCCCCCCACATACACCACCCACACAAACACCACACAACCCACCACCCACACACCCCACCCACACACCTACCCCCCCTAACCCACACCCATCCACCACCCCCCCTCCCACCCACCCAACCCCCCCACAACAACACCCACCAAAAAAAAAACACCACAACCCACACCAACCCCCCACACCCCAAAAAAACACCAGCTACCACCACAACGACGCCACCACCACCGCCACCAACCATCACCCACCCCAACCCACAACACAAAACACACCCACCACACCCCAACTACACCAAAATACCCACACCCCCACCAACCACCACACCACAATAAAACCACAACCACCCAAACCCACCTAACACACCACAAACCAACCGCCAAAAACAACAAACACTACAACCACACCACCAACACCAACCACAACACACATAACCACAAAACAATCACCCAACCAATCAACCCATACTACACCACACCACAACCCACCACCACAAACAAACAAAACCACACACCAACACACCCAACATGACAACAACAACAGCACCAAAAAACCAAACCACAACAAAAAAACAAAACAACAAAAACAAAAACAACACAACACAACAAAAAACACAAAAACAATAACCAAAACAAACAACCAAAAACTAACAAAACACCACAACCACAACAAACAAACAACAACAAAACAACCACAAACAAAACAAAAACACAACAAAAACAAAAACCAACAAACACAAATACAAAAAAAACACAACACAACAAAACAAACAACAAAACAAACAAAAACACCACAACAACTAAAAAACCAACAAACAACCAAAAACAACCAAAACAAAACAACAAACACAAAACAAAATCACAACAACACAACCACAAAAAAAAACCCAAAACAAACACAAACAACAACAAAAACAAAAAACCAAAAACACCAAAACCAAACACAAAACACAACAACAACACAAAAAAAAACCACCAACAAAAACAAAAAAACAACACCAACACACACACACCACAAAAACCCAACAAAACAACAACACACCCACACACCCCAAACAAACACCCCCACCACGCCCCACCACCAACCAACCACAACCCGCCAACCAAACACAACCCACAACCCCCCAACACCACCACACAAAACACCACCAACACACCCACCCACAACCCACCACAACACCACCACCAACACCACCCAACACCACCCAACCACACAAACCACCCCCACCACCCAACCCACCCCCCACCACCCACACCACACCACCCCACCACACCCAACCCCACCCCAACACCACCCCCAACCCACCCCCACACCACAACAACAACAACCCCACACACCCCACACCCCCCACACCCCACAACAAACACCCCAACACCACCACACACCACCCAAACCCCCCCCCCCCCCCCCCACCCCCCCCCCCCCCCCCCCCCCACCCCCCCCCCCCCCCCCTCACTGACAAGCTTGCTTCGATTTTGGCTTCCAGTGGACGGATTTTGTCGTGCGATAGCTCGTTTGAAAGCTAAGAGTGAGACAAATTCAGTGAAAGAATCGGCTTGTTCCTATCTGTCTTCGTTTAGATGTGAGACGCCATTTAAGATTTTGGGACATTGGCGAAAAACGACAGAGTTAGAATTTGGGACGTTTTGGGCTGTAGCACCAAAACGAAGGCTCGGATTGGTAAACGGAGGCCAGATTTGGAATCAGCTTGATGTTATTGTCCAATGAGGATCATCATCCAATGAGAATCAAGCATTTCTTTATAAATAGCGAGCCTTCCACAGTGAGAATCATTCCATCGTTGAATCACACGAGTGACGGACGCACATTTTCTCTCTCTCTCTAGTTCCCTGTTCTATTATCCAACTAAAATGGTAAGTCGCTACTTCCCTCCCTCTCCTCCCTTGAACGTAAACTTAATACAATCTTTTTTCATTTTCAGGCATCTACTCCATCTGCTGCACTAGTAGGACAAAATGGCGGTCAAACGTTACAAGGTTCGCTACGGTCAGATCATCTACAACTGAGGCCAGTGGAAGAAACATCCAAGGTACATAATCCTACACCGCTACAGCGTAAATTTAAACAAGCCTTGCGTTATGATGATCATAGCGTAGTACTCCAAACGGGAATGCTCCCTTCCACGGATGTCAAGATAATGCACAATCAGTATGGGGACTACATACTGATCCCCGTGAGTCCGTACATTCGCCACCAACTTGATATTATTGAGGAGTACGTGACATTAAATATGGACATTCCTACTCCTCTTGCTCAAGAGTGGAAGGCGAGAGATGACAAGGATACTCCCTATAGAAAGATTTGGGATGGTAATCACATTTGCCTACCGGTATCACATTGGTGTACTTACTATAAGAAGGATGGAGATCATTCAATACCCATCAGATGTGATGAGCTCGGAGAAGGTACTTGGGATATCCTTTTCAAAGTGAATGGGCTATATTATGGTCGACACAAGGATAATAAAATAGCCTCTCTCTCCATGCATATGGAATCCATCCTATATATTCCGAAACCACCCAACGTGGACGACATAATTGATCAAATCCTTAACAGCAGTGGTACGAAGCGCAAGTCGGAGAAGAATGCTACATCAAAACGCAAATCAAAGAAGGAGAATTACTAGTCCTTTCCTAACTCTACCCTATGACAATTCGCTTATGTGCTTTGAGTGTCGTAGACGTGGTCTTATTAGATACATTTTACTTCTTCGTTGCCATCATATCATTTGTGTATTTTGTCGTGAAAAGCATCGATGTAATTCTTCATTTTGTAATATGTTATAGAACGTTTCCTTAGATGTGTAAATTTCCGTTTTAGGCTTCTATCATCATTTTTATGGATTGTGAGGGTGAACCTGTACAGGAGCTCAGTGCTATTGCTATGAACAATTGGACATATCAGATTGTTAGTGTCTATCATCAACATGCCAACTGCGATCCCAATGTTGATCAATGGGCGAGAAAACACATTCATGGACTTAATCTGAAATATTTGCAAGACTATGGCTTTTCTTGTGAGAGTGCTCTTCTTATTGACTTTAAACGATGGTTAGCTGCTTTCAATGTTATACGCATCTTTTGTAATAATCCTGGTAAGGAGAGGAAAGTATTTCCCAATCTAATCATTGATGATATTTTGCTCCCGCCTTGGGATAGTAGAGTGAATCAACATTATCATGAAGTCACGAAACGTTTTAAGGATTTGTGTGTTCCTATTTTGTCTGTTCGTTGTAGTAGCTACGTTCATAACCAATGCTTCTTTCCTCCTTACCTCAACACTGCCAAAGTCCTGTATGGTTATCATTGCTCGCTGTATGATAGTTATCAGCTGTATCTATTTTATCTCTTTCAAACCATTGATTTATAATGCATGCTTGTTACCGTTATTCAATAAATGTTACTATGAGAAGAGTTGTTGTTTTCATGCAATGGATGGGTTAGATAAAGGGCGATCATGTCTTTCTCAAACGACTGCGGAACATTACGTTTTCATAGGCAAAGTTTAAAAGGAGCTGTTCAAGATTATGTGATAAAATTTCATAAAGATGAGACCGACATCGAAGCAGTGGTCGATGATGCTAGCACTCTATTTCTAGAGTTAATGAATACATTCTCTGATAGCATTGTCATGGCGCGATTAGTTGCGAAAATTAAGTTTAGTCATTTTGGAAAGGAAGAGGTGGAAAGTCGCTCTTTCCATTTTGCTTCTTATTCAATGGAAGTGGTAGATCACCCCGAAGAATTTTTTAAAAGACATATGATAAAAATTGCTGAACGTCTTAACGCATTTAACCATCATGGTAGCAGTCTAGTGATTGAAGCGATTTCAGATATTCACATTCAACTTTCCATAAAGAAAAATTGAAAATGCAGTGGTACTTGATTGTAGCACAACTGGTTTTCGAGCTATGTCTGCTCACTCTCGAAGTATATTCCTTCTGTACATGCGTCTATTATTTAGAAAAGGCTAGCAAATTCATATCTTCAAAAAGACTTGCTATAGACATCAGTAACGGTGAAACTATGTGTTGCGATGTATGTAAGCGAAAGGATGGAAATGAAAAGCGCATCTTCAAGAGATGTAAGCATGCTTTTTGTCAACGCTGTTTCATACGTAATTGCATTCAACTTTGCCAATGTAACCACTGTGACATTGCTCATTTCGAGTGTCACTTATGTCGCAATAGTTAGTACCTATGCAAATGTGGTAAAGATAGGTTTTAGCAAAGACTAACACGGAAAATGGCGAAACGTAAAATGACGAAACGTAAAAGTCAAAAGTTTTCTTCAGCCATTCAAGCTCTCCGACGAATGAAAGCAAATCAGCGATACAATGCTATACGACATGCTAACGATAAATTCATTTGTGAAATTATTTCTCATGTGAGGAAGTTGAGGACGAAGAAATTAGCGCCAAAACAACGAAAGTTACTTAAGCGATATGCTACGAAATTGCGTTTCATCTCCAATCCTAAAGTCGCCCTTCAAAGAAAGAGGAAAACTCTAACACAAAAGGGCGGTTTCCTTTCAGCAATACTTCCAATGATAGCTCCTGCCGTGGGCAACCTATTGGGAAATATCTTTGGCTCTAAGCGTTAATTATGCAAATGTTGAGTCTCAAAGTAATAAAATGGATTTCAGACTTCAATGTGATAAAGTTCTGACTGTATCAGGTCCATCTCATGCAGGTAAAACTGTTTTCACGCTGAATTTATTGGATAAAAGAAGGGAGTTGTTTAAGGAACCTATCAATCGAGTGATTTGGTGTTATGGTATTTATCAACCGTCGCTGTTTCAGGAATTGCAAAGTCGCAACTTTATTCGACATGAAGGAATTATTCCAGTGGATAAACTTCAGTCTAATGATGTTGTTGTATTGGATGATTTATTAAAAGAAAGTAAGAATTCAAAAGATGTTACAGATATGTTCACTCGCGCAGCACACCATAAAAGGTGTTTTATCATCTATATTACACAAAATTTGTTTCCTGATGGAAAAGAAGCTCGTACACGAAACCTGAATACACACTATTATGCTATTTTCAAGAATCCGCGAGATAAAAGTCAATTTGAAATTTTAGCGCGACAAGTTGCACCCAGAGGATCAAAAGCCTTAATTGAAATTTTTCAAGCAGCTACTGAAAAACCATACGGTTACTTATTCATTGACTTTACGCAAGAGTGTCCGGAAGAATTTAGATTTCGAAGTGATATTTTGAAAACTCCCATGATTATCTACAAACTATGAGTTCTTATTCTCGCATGATTGTTATTCCTCAGGATGAATATGTACAATTGACTGCCATGCAGCAAGTAAAGCAACCTCTTGCAAATCAAATGTATAGGAAAGAAATAGATTATCAGCAAAATGTTCACATCAAAGATCCACATCGTGCTGTATTATTACAATCGGAAACTGTTGAGCAATTGAAAAACTTGAAGAATAAGATGCGTGACTCTGTATCGACTGCTACACCTTTAGCATCTCGCGCACATGCCATATCTCTTTTCAACAGTATTGAACCCCATCTCAATGTAAATGATAGAGGAGAAATCATTACAGATGAAAATAAAGTGATTGATGCTTCACGTTATGAAGACTTGATTCAGTATGCGACACGTAGAAAGCGCCGTCAGGGCTATGTTCCACCTGGTTGGTCATACTTTCTTAAACTATTGAAAAAGCATAATGTGCCAAAATTTGCTTTAAATAATGAGACATTGAAAGAACTTGATTCAACAGTGGCTACTACTCCAATGCTTCAGGCGATGAAAATGCCAACAAATTGGTTTAAGACGTCACCTGCTACATCCCCTCCCACACTCACTAAGCAAACAAGAGGAAGAACTCGACGTAGATCTACATCGCCACTAAAACTGGTAAAAGGAAAACGTAAAACAGCTCCTCCTAGGAAATACATGTTCTCAGACTATTAATATGAAGCAGATGTGTTGCTTGCCATGTAATGAGCCGCCAGAGGTGAATGTCGTTGTCACTTGCACTTGCTGCGCCAGCTCTCATAATGAAACCCCTAAGCAATGTGAACACGATCGCAAAACCGCTAAAGCTAAATGCTGCAGTTGTTGTAAATGTAGAAAGGCAAGAAAACAAAAAGATGAGAAGGAGGAAAAAGAGTCAGTCGTCATCGACTGAACGTTTGAAGTCAATCTATTATGATGTAAAACATCCGGCAGGATTTGCATCTATCAAGAAATTATCAAAAGCGAGTGGTCTTCCACAATCACAAGTGAAACGATGGTTAAAGGGTCAGGCTACCTATACACTCCACAAACAAGCGAAAAAGAAGTACCGCACCCGCCATTATATTGTTCATGACATCGATGAACAGTGGCAAGCAGATTTGTGCGATGTTGCCTCCATTTCAAAACATAACTCGGGCAATAATTTTATTTTAACCGTCATTGATATTTTCTCGCGTTATGCGTGGGCTCAACCTTTAAAAACTAAAGAAGGGAAAGGAGTAGCAAAAGCATTCCAAACAATTTTTCGAGAAGGTCGCATTCCAAAAAGAATTCAGAGTGATCAAGGAAAAGAGTTTGAAAATCAGCATGTGACAAGATTATTTGAGAGGCATGACATTGAGTTGTTTAGTGTAAAGAGCGCTTATAAAGCTGCACTCGTTGAACGTTTTAATCGCACATTAAAAAATCGCTTGTGGCGACATTTTACTGCCAACTTGACACAAAATTGGACAAAGGTTCTACAAGATACACTCCATGCCTACAATCACTCTATCCATCGTTCTATTGGACTCAGACCAGTAGATGTAAATGCTGACAATGTAGATAAAGTGCGCGAATCATTCCAACGTAAACGCACTCATGTGAAAAGTGATGTGAAAATTGGCGATAAAGTTCGTATCTCAAAAGTGAAAAGTGTTTTTGCTAAAGGGTACCTTCCGAATTGGACAGAGGAGGTATTTACAGTATCAAGGATTAATCAAAAAGACTCTCCGACCACCTACAAGTTGAAAGATTACGATAATGAAGAAATTGAGGGTAGCTTTTACCGCGATGAGATTGAGGTAGTCACTGAAAGTGAAACATATTTGGTAGAGAAAATCATTCGATGTAAAAAACGGCAAGGTGAAGAATGGTGTCTTGTTAAATGGACTGGTTATCCTTCAAGTATGAACTCTTGGATGCGTCGTGCCGACATCTTTCATCTAAGTGATCGACAGTGATTCATGCAAAGTTGTAACTAACAATGTTTAGGGTTTGAGCTATGAATCCAACTGCCTCATTTTATTCACGACCCTCCTATGTAAGTGGTGGAGGACAAATTTACATCGGCGCTCGCCGCCAACGTGGAGGTAGCATACTTGGTGCACTGAAATCTGTTGTAGCACCTCTCATATCCAATGTCGGTAGATCTTTAAAACGAAATGTTTTAAGTAATGCCGTTGGCTTTGCTGGTGATGTTGCTAGTGATCTTTCCAGAGGTAGAAGTTTTAAGAGCAGTTTGTTGAATCGTGGGAAGGAACGCGGTTTAAAAACATTGAAGCAGACCTTTGCTGGTGTTACTCAAGGAAAGAAATCACCTAAACGAATGAATAAAGGAAGGAGGAAACATCGCGGAGCTGGTAAGGTGCGATCTTCAGTCAAAAGGCATTCACGCAAACGTCGCAGAGGCTCTAATCATTCATCAGGCGCTAAACGACGACGCTGCTATAACTTCTAATCATGGAGTGTAAAACTTCCGGTTTTTGTTTGTTCGATCAACAAGCCATACAGACAGATATTCTTAGTTCAAGTATTGTAGATTATCATCCTCGAACAGCTGAGAATGCTGGCCCCATTGAATTTGTTATTCCTGGTGGTAGTGATGACTACATAGATTTGAGTTATGCGATGCTTGATTTGAGGTTTAGAATTCAGCAAGCAGATGGAACTGCTATTGACGATGCACATAAAGTTGGACTGAACAATTTACCATTGACTACATTACTTCGCGATGTTTCTCTAACGATTGGAGAGCAGCAGGTGGAAGGTGGTCAAAGCGATTATCCCTATAAATCATATTTCAATCATGTATCACAGTTTCATCCAGCAGCACAAAAAAGTCATATGGAAGCCATGGGATGGTACAGAGATGAAGCAGGAAAATTTGATGTTGAAACAAACAGTGGCTTTGTAAAGCGATCTGCTATGATTAAAGATAGTAGAGTATGTCAGCTATATGGTCCGCTGAATTTAGACTTCTTTAGACAGTCAAAGTTTTTACTGTGTAATACCAGCATGCGACTCAAGCTGACATTGAATAAGCCTGAATTTGCGCTGAATGCATTTGCTAAAGTTGACAATTTTAGAATTCATGTGGAAGATATTGCACTTTACATTCGTCGAGTAGTACCGAATCCAAGTGTCATTAGAGGGCATGCTGAAGGCCTTAACCGCCAAAATGCCATTTACCCCGTTCAGCATACAAAGCTTCTCACCTTTACAATTCCGAAAGATCAAAAGAGTTTCATGAAAGATGGCCTCTTTCCATCGGAAGCACCGAAGCTCCTCATGGTGGCAATGGTTGAAAATGATGCATTTAATGGTAATATAAAGAAGAATCCTTTCAATTTTAAACACAATCAGTTAAGTGAAATTGCTTTACGTGTAAATGGTGTGAGTCATCCTGGTCCACCCTACAAACCAGATTTTGCTTCGGATCAATTTATGCGCAGTTATGTTGATTTTATGGATGTCTTTGGCTTTTACAATACGGATGACACCAACGGACTGACTATGAAAGAGTTTAAGAGTGGATATACTATTTATGCATTTGATTTGACTGCTGACAGCGATATTAGTGCACCCTATCGTCAAGCGAACGTGCCTCATAATATTCGTTTGGATTTGACGTTCAAAAGAACACTACCTGAGACGATCAATGTATTAATTTATGCAGTCTTCGATTCAAATATTGAAATTACAAAGTATCGTGACGTGATTCTTCAGTATAATCGTTAATGAGTTGGTTGACTGCTGACGATATTAAGACTAAAGTGCAGCGTAATGCAGACGAAGCGACGTTGAAAGCTTTCGATAATGTCTATTCACTCGATACCTTACCACCTGCAGTAAATCACTATCCCATCTTTATTGTGCTAAACACTCATTCACAGAATTTAGGCGGTGAGCATTGGAAAGCGATCTTTATTGGAGAAGACCGACGTGGTGAACTATTT
>CAJQUW010011166.1:5000-42501 GCA_907163375.1 Prostheceraeus crozeri
GATGCACTCTTGTAAACCATTGGTAATTTTGATAGCAATAGAGGGTATAGTTTGTTTGACGACGGGATGATAGAAAATAGATTCAAACATCTCGACCATTCCATATGAAGCGTCTTTATCATGAATGAAATCACGTAAAATGTATTCTTTTTTCTCACCAACAGAAATAGGTAGAATCAAATCACTTTGAATGTAAAGGTGCTGTTCATGTTTATCAAGTGTCATTGGTGTTTCTATACCAATCGTATGCACAGCAGCAAACACTGTTTGTAGCATTGAAAAACCAAAGAGTTTTTTCAAATTTTTACTCAATTGACATTGAATGTCATCACCCAGTTTCAGAACAACGCGTTGATTTTCAATTGAAAACGAAATGTGGTGTGTCTTTACATCATATTTACTTTTCATCACATGTTTCAACTTTTGTTGTATATAAGGATTTACTACATGAATGAAGCTTTCAACTGTATGATATAGACGCGGCATTATATTGATAGCAACTTTAGATTCTTCATAAGACTGGTAAATTTTCTTGATGCGATCGCCATAGATGTCCACCCACCATTCATCATTAACTGAATCAGCTTTAGTGTGATATTCATGAGAACCATACACCACACCGCTTCCAATAATAGGTGTATAATGTCTTACAAAATGACGCAAGGTTGGAGAGAAATAAACTGTAAGTTTGTCATTATATTTCTGAATAACCAACTTATTTTTGTTCGCCATAATTTTCTCTCCATACTTCTTACCCATAGTCTCATTCCATCGTTTTACTAACTCAATAAGTGATAAAGGTTGAACACCACGCTTTTTCAAAATGATGCGTTCTTCGCATTCTACAACATCTTCATCAAATATTTTAAATCTATAATGAAATTTGTTGATTCGATTTGAATAAACTTTTCTAACATTTGCAGTAGCAATTGATGTTAGATGTAGTCCATGACCAAAACCAAGATGTGGATAGAATTCATTATCCAACCTCAGCGTAAGACCTTTAGTAAAAGAATGAAAGCGGAGGAACTGTCTCCCACTCCAATGATAGATAGTAAACTCATAAGCTTTCTGATTTTTATTCTTCATGATGGAAGTATTACCACTGTTGAATGCCTTAATAATTTTCTCATTCCCAAATGGTTCATAAGAATCTGATTTTATCTGAATCCATTCATAGTTCCACTTTCCATCTGATGTTAAATTGTATGGGAACTGAAATGTATTGTTCATCGTTATTCCATCATGGGTGCGAGGAGTCAATATCATTTCTTCCAAATCATTCACATTCTTAATATTGCTATCATAGCAAATACTAGAAACGCCAACCTCCCATTCACCTTCTAAATGCAGTGGCCGATTTAATTCTACTCGATAGTCTGATGGTTTATTTTTGGGAAATTTATTCATAGAAGCATTACTGGGCAAGTAGATTAGAAACGAGTCCTTATTTTCACTTTCCATATTATTCACATTGGAAAAATATATTAGCATACTTTTGCATTAACTCTTCATTCGGAAATGGAGTGTGATACTTGTCACAGCATCTTTATGAAAAGGAATCAACGCACCAGCATCGTCATAAATGGCAATATCAATTTGTGGGATGTAGTTTGATTTCAGCTTTGTATAATGCACTTTCTTGAAAGTATGCTCAGATAAAATACTTCAGCTTTTTGGCTGGTATGGTATCATTGCTAGCAATGGAGCTTCAACATCTTCCACACGTACATCTTCACCAATATTGGAATATATCTGAAAATAGTTAATACGACGCGATAGCGACATGTCTGCGCTAGCTTTGGTTACAGTACCACTTTTAAAGATATTTTGATCAAAACCCAAAATGTCCATTAGAGTTTTATCCATAATTAGTTCAATACCTTTTCCACTTATAGTGAGAGACAAAACACCTTCTTTTTCAGAAAATGAAATATGTTGGTCATTAATCACTTCATTTAAATAATCTACAACCAATTTAACCGAAGTAATAATGCGAGGCATCAACACTCTTGTTTCATGTAAGATACCACCTAAAGGCTCTACACACTTTCTGTATAAAGATACGGACCATTCTGTATCAAATTGATTTGACCTTTCACATGGTAAATGTTGCATATCAGATTTTCCATGAACAGCTGCAGAACGATGTCGTAAGAACTGATGAAAATCTTTTGAACAAACTAATACTAGATCATCATCATTTAATTTGCTTATTGCAATATGATTAGATGATTTAATATAAGTCAATGTTGCCACTTGTTTACCATCAACTCGAAGGAGATAATTAAATTTCTTCAATAATGTTTCAGGAGTCATGTTTGTCTTTCTTGGCTTAATCACAATCTTCTTCACCAACGCCTTCTCATTTCTTGGAATAAGATCTACATAATAAGCTTCTTCTCGATATATTAACTGTTTATGACCACTTATGTGGTAACTAACGTTAAAATTATCATAGCTTGTTAAGGCGCTAGCGAGGTAGCCTAAATCATTTCTTAAACTTGGACTTAAACCAACAATCCAATCTTTCTCAACTACATGATGTACATAAGTATAACCATCATTGTGCGGAGTAAATTGGGCAATATTACAATCATTGTGCGGAGTAAATTGGCAATATACACGCTTTATTCAAGAAATCATATATAAACTTTTTACATGATAAGAGATCTTTCTTTGGCCACTGTGGAATGTATACTCGGCACCCCTTTTCACATTGGTAAGCAGCTGTACGCCTCATATTAATAGTCATCACCTCATGATCAAAAGTATAGACACAATTGCTATAAACAAGTTGAGTGACACCCACTTCCCAATTTCCATTTAGCTGTTGTGCATGATCAATGGGAGTAGAAAAGAGTGCGGCTCGATTACTAGTAAATCTCTTTGTAGCCGCATTGCTAAGCAAAATATGATAAAACGACATTTTTATATTGCTGATCTGCAACTTTGCATAACATCATGAAGACTTGGATTTTGGACTCTCTACAATATATCAGAGTTGATCGTGATGGAAACGTACATTTCAAAAATTCTCATGGTCATACATCAAGAGGAATTACATTAACATGGCGACAATTTGTCAACCTCAATGATATCATGAGGGATTTGGAATATTTTGAAACATTAAGATTCATCTCCTTGGGTGATCAAGTTTGGCTTCAACATTACAGAAATGAAATTCAAATCTACCATTCTCATTCCGCAAACTGTTTCTCATTTCGCAAATACAATTGGGAGAAGTATAGAAGACATATACATCGCTCCATCATGACATTTATTCGTCGTGAGTTCATCGCCCTACTATGCAAATCTTAATCAGACATGACTACCACACATCATGAGTTGGAAATTAGATTCCCTACAACGTATTGAAACGGATCATGATCGAAACGTCTATTTCAAAGATTCAACTGGAAATGTGAGAAGAGAGTTTGTTTTATCTTATCGTCATTTTCAATCTCTACATCATATCATGAAGGACTTGAAATACTTCTATATGAAAAGACATTCACGTATTGGAAATCGCATCTGGCTGCGCGTCAACAATCGGCGAATTCAACTCTATCATTCCCAACTTCATACTAACTTCACATTTCATCAAGTAGTTGGGAAAAGTATAAAAGGAAGGTGCATCGCTCAATTTACTCATTCTTTCATCATGAAGCGCCATCGCTACACCATCGTCAACATTCTCCGTCGCTTCAGACTCTACACCAAAATCGATCTCACAACATTACACCAACAGCTTCCAAACAGCAAGTATTACCCGGGCCGTCCTCAAATGTTAGTGGTGAAGATGAACAATTCACGGAATCTTCAACTCTTCCCAAATGGAACTGTACAGATTCTCGGCGCCCTTTCTCATTCATCGGCGCAGTCAATGCGCTTAGAGCTACAAAGACTACTACGTCGGATATGGAAGAGGGAGAGGTGTGTGATGTCGAAGCTGACTGTGGACAATATGGTGATCTCTACTCAATTGAGTGACAGTCTATCATTTTTGAAGATTCGTACCAGCAGTTACAATTTGTGTTATGAACCCGAACTTTTTCCTGCAGCTCTCATTAGTTGTTGGTTACCTGTGCATGTGGCAATCTTTCATAATAGTAAAGTGATCATTACTGGACTAAAATCTCATGTACAAGCAAATGTGATCCTAGACTATCTCATTGAGTATGTACGTACCCAGCGGATTGTAAAATAAAAAACAATTTTTCCAACATGATGTTTTTATTTCAAATCATGATAGAACTTACAAATCATTTTTTCATTAGAGGATGGATTACATGAAAAGTTTTGAATAATAGATGCAAATCGAGATACATGTAAACGTTTTAAGATGAAGTACAGTACAAAAGCACCACACGTTGATGAAAGTGGATGTTGTAGTATGCGTTCATTTCGCTGATATTGACGCGTATGTTTTCTCAACCACTGCTGTGTTGGTATATTTGGAGGTTGAGCATGAGAGTCAAATAGTTCACCACGTCGGTCTTCTCCAATAAAGATCGCTTTCCAATGCTCACCGCCTAAATTCTGCGAATGAGTGTTTAGCACAATAAAGATGGGATAGTGATTTACTGCAGGTGGTAAGGTATCGAGTGAATAGACATTATCGAAAGATTTCAACGTCGCTTCGTATGCATTACGCTGCACTTTAGTCTTAATATCGTCAGCAGTCAACCAACTCATTAACGATTATACTGAAGAATCACGTCGCGATACTTTGTAATTTCAATATTTGAATCGAAGACTGCATAAATTAATACATTGATCGTCTCAGGTAGTGTTCTTTTGAACGTCAAATCCAAACGAATATTATGAGGCACGTTCGCTTGACGATAGGGTGCACTAATATCGCTGTCAGCAGTCAAATCAAATGCATAAATAGTATATCCACTCTTAAACTCTTTCATAGTCAGTCCGTTGGTGTCATCCGTATTGTAAAAGCCAAAGACATCCATAAAATCAACATAACTGCGCATAAATTGATCCGAAGCAAAATCTGGTTTGTAGGGTGGACCAGGATGACTCACACCATTTACACGTAAAGCAATTTCACTTAACTGATTGTGTTTAAAATTGAAAGGATTCTTCTTTATATTACCATTAAATGCATCATTTTCAACCATTGCCACCATGAGGAGCTTCGGTGCTTCCGATGGAAAGAGGCCATCTTTCATGAAACTCTTTTGATCTTTCGGAATTGTAAAGGTGAGAAGCTTTGTATGCTGAACGGGGTAAATGGCATTTTGGCGGTTAAGGCCTTCAGCATGCCCTCTAATGACACTTGGATTCGGTACTACTCGACGAATGTAAAGTGCAATATCTTCCACATGAATTCTAAAATTGTCAACTTTAGCAAATGCATTCAGCGCAAATTCAGGCTTATTCAATGTCAGCTTGAGTCGCATGCTGGTATTACACAGTAAAAACTTTGACTGTCTAAAGAAGTCTAAATTCAGCGGACCATATAGCTGACATACTTTACTATCTTTAATCATAGCAGATCGCTTTACAAAGCCACTGTTTGTTTCAACATCAAATTTTCCTGCTTCATCTCTGTACCATCCCATGGCTTCCATATGACTTTTTTGTGCTGCTGGATGAAACTGTGATACATGATTGAAATATGATTTATAGGGATAATCGCTTTGACCACCTTCCACCTGCTGCTCTCCAATCGTTAGAGAAACATCGCGAAGTAATGTAGTCAATGGTAAATTGTTCAGTCCAACTTTATGTGCATCGTCAATAGCAGTTCCATCTGCTTGCTGAATTCTAAACCTCAAATCAAGCATCGCATAACTCAAATCTATGTAGTCATCACTACCACCAGGAATAACAAATTCAATGGGGCCAGCATTCTCAGCTGTTCGAGGATGATAATCTACAATACTTGAACTAAGAATATCTGTCTGTATGGCTTGTTGATCAAACAAACAAAAACCGGAAGTTTTACACTCCATGATTAGAAGTTATAGCAGCGTCGTCGTTTAGCGCCTGATGAATGATTAGAGCCTCTACGACGTTTGCGTGAATGCCTTTTGACTGAAGATCGCACCTTACCAGCTCCGCGATGTTTCCTCCTTCCTTTATTCATTCGTTTAGGTGATTTCTTTCCTTGAGTAACACCAGCAAATGTCTGCTTCAATGTTTTTAAACCGCGTTCCTTCCCACGATTCAACAAACTGCTCTTAAAACTTCTACCTCTGGAAAGATCACTAGCAACATCACCAGCAAAGCCAACGGCATTACTTAAAACATTTCGTTTTAAAGATCTACCGACATTGGATATGAGAGGTGCTACAACAGATTTCAGTGCACCAAGTATGCTACCTCCACGTTGGCGGCGAGCGCCGATGTAAATTTGTCCTCCACCACTTACATAGGAGGGTCGTGAATAAAATGAGGCAGTTGGATTCATAGCTCAAACCCTAAACATTGTTAGTTACAACTTTGCATGAATCACTGTCGATCACTTAGATGAAAGATGTCGGCACGACGCATCCAAGAGTTCATACTTGAAGGATAACCAGTCCATTTAACAAGACACCATTCTTCACCTTGCCGTTTTTTACATCGAATGATTTTCTCTACCAAATATGTTTCATTTTCATTGACTACCTCAATCTCATCGCGGTAAAAGCTACCCTCAATTTCTTCATTATCGTAATCTTTCAACTTGTAGGTGGTCGGAGAGTCTTTTTGATTAATCCTTGATACTGTAAATACCTCCTCTGTCCAATTCGGAAGGTACCCTTTAGCAAAAACACTTTTCACTTTTGAGATACGAACTTTATCGCCAATTTTCACATCACTTTTCACATGAGTGCGTTTACGTTGGAATGATTCGCGCACTTTATCTACATTGTCAGCATTTACATCTACTGGTCTGAGTCCAATAGAACGATTGATAGAGTGATTGTAGGCATGGAGTGTATCTTGTAGAACCTTTGTCCAATTTTGTGTCAAGTTGGCAGTAAAATGTCGCCACAAGCGATTTTTTAATGTGCGATTAAAACGTTCATCGAGTGCAGCTTTATAAGCACTCTTTACACTAAACAACTCAATGTCATGCCTTTCAAATAATCTTCGCACATGCTGATTTTCAAACTCTTTTCCTTGATCACTCTGAATTCTTTTTGGAATGCGACCTTCTCGAAAAATTGTTTGGAATGCTTTTGCTACTCCTTTCCCTTCTTTAGTTTTTAAAGGTTGAGCCCACGCATAACGCGAGAAAATATCAATGACGGTTAAAATAAAATTATTGCCCGAGTTATGTTTTGAAATGGAGGCGACATCGCACAAATCTGCTTGCCACTGTTCATCGATGTCATGAACAATATAATGGCGGGTGCGGTACTTCTTTTCCGCTTGTTTGTGGAGTGTATAGGTAGCCTGACCCTTAATCCTGCCGGATGTTTTACATCATAATAGATTGACTTCAAACGTTCAGTCGATGACGACTGACTCTTTTTCCTCCTTCTCATCTTTTTGTTTTCTTGCCTTTCTACATTTACAACAACTACAGCATTTAGCTTTAGCGGTTTTGCGATCGTGTTCACATTGCTTAGGGGTTTCATTATGAGAGCTGGCGCAGCAAGTGCAATTGACAACGACATTCACCTCTGGCGGCTCATTACATGGCAAGCAACACATCTGCTTCATATTAATAGTCTGAGAACATGTATTTCCTGGGAGGAGCTGTTTTACGTTTTCCTTTTACTAGTTTTAGTGGTGATGTAGATCTACGTCGAGTTCTTCCTCTTGTTTGCTTAGTGAGTGTGGGAGGGGATGTAGCAGGTGACGACTTAAACCAATTTGTTGGCATTTTCATCGTCTGAAGCATTGGAGCAGTAGCCACTGTTGAATCAAGTTCTTTCAATATCTCATTATTCAAAGCAAATTTTGGTACATTATGCTTTTTCAATAGTTTAAGAAAGTATGACCAACCAGGTGGAACATAGCCCTGACGGCGCTTTCTACGTGTCGCATACTGAATCAAGTCTTCATAACGTGAAGCATCAATCACTTTATCTTCATCTGTAATGATTTCTCCTCTATCATTTACATTGAGATGGGGTTCAATACTATTGAAAAGAGATATGGCATGTGCGCGAGATGCTAAAGGTGTAGCAGTCGATACAGAGTCACGCATCTTATTCTTCAAGTTTTTTAATTGCTCAACAGTTTCCGATTGTAATAATACAGCACGATGTGGATCTTTGATGTGAACATTTTGCTGATAATCTATTTCTTTCCTATACATTTGATTTGCAAGAGGTTGCTTTACTTGCTGCATGGCAGTCAATTGTACATATTCATCCTGAGGAATAACAATCATGCGAGAATAAGAACTCATAGTTTGTAGATAATCATGGGAGTTTTCAAAATATCACTTCGAAATCTAAATTCTTCCGGACACTCTTGCGTAAAGTCAATGAATAAGTAACCGTATGGTTTTTCAGTAGCTGCTTGGAAAATTTCAATTAAGGCTTTTGATCCTCTGGGTGCAACTTGTCGCGCTAAAATTTCAAATTGACTTTTATCTCGCGGATTCTTGGAAATAGCATAATAGTGTGTATTCAGGTTTCGTGTACGAGCTTCTTTTCCATCAGGAAACAAATTTTGTGTGATATAGATGATAAAGCACCTTTTATGATGTGCTGCGCGAGTGAACATATCTGTAACATCTTTTGAATTCTTACTTTCTTTTAATAAATCATCCAATACAACAACATCATTAGACTGAAGTTTATCCACTGGAATAATTCCTTCATGTCGAATAAAGTTGCGACTTTGCAATTCCTGAAACAGCGACGGTTGATAAATACCATAACACCAAATCACTCGATTGATAGGCTCCTTAAACAACTCCCTTCTTTTATCCAATAAATTCAGCGTGAAAACAGTTTTACCTGCATGAGATGGACCTGATACAGTCAGAACTTTATCACATTGAAGTCTGAAATCCATTTTATTACTTTGAGACTCAACATTTGCATAATTAACGCTTAGAGCCAAAGATATTACCCAATAGGTTGCCCACGGCAGGAGCTATCATTGGAAGTATTGCTGAAAGGAAACCGCCCTTTTGTGTTAGAGTTTTCCTCTTTCTTTGAAGGGTGACTTTAGGATTGGAGATGAAACGCAATTTGGTAGCATATCGCTTAAGTAACTTTCGTTGTTTTGGCGCTAATTTCTTCGTCCTCAACTTCCTCACATGAGAAATAATTTCACAAATGAATTTATCGTTAGCATGTCGTATAGCATTGTATCGCTGATTTGCTTTCATTCGTCGGAGAGCTTGAATGGCTGAAGAAAACTTTGAAGACTTTTGACTTTTACGTTTCGCCATTTTCCGTGTTAGTCTTTGCTAAAACCTATCTTTACCACATTTGCATAGGTACTAACTATTGCGACATAAGTGACACTCGAAATGAGCAATATCACAGTGGTTACATTGGCAAAGTTGAATGCAATTACGTATGAAACAGCGTTGACAAAAAGCATGCTTACATCTCTTGAAGATGCGCTTTTCATTTCCATCCTTTCGCTTACATACATCGCAACACATAGTTTCACCGTTACTGATGTCTATAGCAAGTCTTTTTGAAGATATGAATTTGCTAGCCTTTTCTAAATAATAGACGCATGTACAGAAGGAATATACTTCGAGAGTGAGCAGACATAGCTCGAAAACCAGTTGTGCTACAATCAAGTACCACTGCATTTTCAATTTTTCTTTATGGAAATTTGAATGTGAATATCTGAAATCGCTTCAATCACTAGACTGCTACCATGATGGTTAAATGCGTTAAGACGTTCAGCAATTTTTATCATATGTCTTTTAAAAAATTCTTGGGGGTGATCTACCACTTCCATTGAATGAGAAGCAAAATGGAAAGAGCGACTTTCCACCTCTTCCTTTCCAAAATGACTAAACTTAATTTTCGCAACTAATCGCGCCATGATAATGCTATCAGAGAATGTATTCATTAACTCTAGAAATAGAGTGCTAGCATCATCGACCACTGCTTCGATGTCGGTCTCATCTTTATGAAAATTTATCACATAATCTTGAACAGCTCCTTTTAAACTTTGCCTATGAAAATGTAATGTTCCGCAGTCGTTTGAGAAAGACATGATCGCCCTTTATCTAACCCATCCATTGCATGAAAACAACAACTCTTCTCATAGTAACATTTATTGAATAACGGTAACAAGCATGCATTATAAATCAATGGTTTGAAAGAGATAAAATAGATACAGCTGGTAACTATCATACAGCGAGCAATGATAACCATACAGGACTTTGGCAGTGTTGAGGTAAGGAGGAAAGAAGCATTGGTTATGAACGTAGCTACTACAACGAATAGACAAAATAGGAACACACAAATCCTTAAAACGTTTCGTGACTTCATGATAATGTTGATTCACTCTACTATCCCAAGGCGGGAGCAAAATATCATCAATGATTAGATTGGGAAATACTTTCCTCTCCTTACCAGGATTATTACAAAAGATGCGTATAACATTGAAAGCAGCTAACCATCGTTTAGAGTCAATAAGAAGAGCACTTTCACAAGAAAAGCCATAGTCTTGCAAATATTTCAGATTAAGTCCATGAATGTGTTTTCTCGCCCATTGATCAACATTGGGATCGCAGTTGGCATGTTGATGATAGACACTAACAATCTGATATGTCCAATTGTTCATAGCAATAGCACTGAGCTCCTGTACAGGTTCACCCTCACAATCCATAAAAATGATGATAGAAGCCTAAAACGGAAATTACACATCTAAGGAAACGTTCTATAACATATTACAAAATGAAGAATTACATCGATGCTTTTCACGACAAAATACACAAATGATATGATGGCAACGAAGAAGTAAAATGTATCTACTAAGGCCACGTCTACGACACTCAAAGCACATAAGCGAATTGTCATAGGGTAGAGTTAGGAAAGGACTAGTAATTCTCCTTCTTTGATTTGCGTTTTGATGCAGCATTCTTCTCCGACTTGCGCTTCGTACCACTGCTGTTAAGGATTTGATCAATTATGTCGTCCACGTTGTGTGGTTTTGGAATATATAGGATGGATTCCATATGCATGGAGAGAGAGGCTATTTTATTATCCTTGTGTCGACCATAATATAGCCCATTCACTTTGAAAAGGATATCCCAAGTACCTTCTCCGAGCTCATCACATCTGATGGGTATTGATTGATCTCCCTCCTTCTTATAGTAAGTACACCAATGTGATAGCGGTAGGCAAATGTGATTGCCATCCCAAATCTTTCTATAGGGAGTATCCTTGTCATCTCTCGCCCTCCACTCTTGAGCAAGAGGAGTAGGAATGTCCATATTTAATGTCACATACTCCTCAATAATATCAAGTTGGCGGCGAATGTACGGACTCACGGGGATCAGTATGTAGTCCCCATACTGATTGCGCATTATCTTGACATCCGTGGAAGGGAGCATTCCCGTTTGGAGTACTACGCTATGATCGTCATAACGCAAGACTTGTTTAAATTTACGCTGTAGCGGTGTAGGATTATGTACCTTGGTTGTTTCTTCCACTGCCCTCAGTTGTAGATGATTTGACCGTAGCGAACCTTGTAACGTTTGATCGCCATTTTGTCCTACTAGTGCAGCAGATGGAGTAGATGCCTGAAAATGAAAAAAGATTGTATTAAGTTTACGTTCAAGGGAGGAGAGGGAGGGAAGTAGCGACTTACCATTTTAGTTGGATAATAGAACAGGGAACTAGAAAGAGAGAAAATGTGCGTCCGTCACTCGTATGATTCAACGATGGAATGATTCTCACTGTGGAAGGCTCGCTATTTATAAAGAAATGCTTTATTCTCATTGGATGATGATCCTCATTGGACAATAACATCAAGCTGATTCCAAATCTGAAATCCGTTTTCCAATCCGATGCTTCGTTTTGAAGCTACAGCCCAAAACGTCCCAAATTCTAACTCTGTCGTTTTTCGCCAATGTCCCAAAATCTTAAATGACGTCTCACATCTAAACGAAGACAGATAGGAACAAGCCGATTCTTTCAGTGAATTTGTCTCACTCTTAGCTTTCAAACCAGCTATCGCACGACAAAATCCGTCCACTGGAAGCCAAAATCGAAGCGAGCTGTCCAGAGGGGGGGGGACGTCAGCGAAAATTTTTTCTCTCCGATGGCGTTCAAATTCACCATACCGATGCAGAATTTCACGCTGAATCCGAATCCGGCCTCCGTTTTCTCATCCGATGGTTCGTTTGGGCGCTACACACCAAAACGTCCCAAATTCTAACTCTGTCGTTTTTTCGAAAAATGTTGAAAATTTTTTCTCGCCGATTGACTTGAAACTCACCATACAGATAGAGAATTTCACGCTGATTCCAAATCTGAAATCCGTTTTCCAATCCGATGCTTCGTTTTGAAGCTACAGCCCAAAACGTCCCAAATTCTAACTCTGTCATTTTTCGCCAATGTCCCAAAATCTTAAATGGCGTCTCACATCTAAACGAAGACAGATAGGAACAAGCCGATTCTTTCAGTGAATTTGTCTCACTCTTAGCTTTCAAACGAGCTATTGCACGACAAAATCCGTCCACTGGAAGCCAAAATCGAAGCGAGCTGTCCAGAGGGGGGGACGTCAGCGAAAATTTTTTCTCTCCGATGGCGTTCAAATTCACCATACCGATGCAGAATTTCACGCTGAATCCGAATCTGGCCTCCGTTTTCTCATCCGATGGTTCGTTTGGGCGCTAAACACCAAAACGTCCCAAATTCTAACTCTGTTAAAATTTTGAAGAAAAATTTTTTCTCGCCGATTGAGCTGGAAATCACACCACAGATGCAGAATTTTACGCTGAATCCGAATCTGGCAGCCATTTCACCATCCACGACAACCTAGACGGTCGCCCACGTCAACCTGGACGGTCGCCCACGTCAACCTAGACGGTCGCCCACGTCAACCTGGACGGTCGCCCACGTCAACCAGGCGGTCGGACCAACTCACCCGAGTCTCACACTCTGTCGTTGCAGAGGGGGGGGGAGTCAGCGAACAGTTTGTGAACGTGGACCCACCTGGCCGGCACACCACGACAGACTACAACCTCTGTCGTTCCAGAGGGGGGAGGGGGGAGGGGGGGAGTCAGCGATGGCGGTCATCTTGCGCTATCTGGTGTTTGTCACTTCCTTACTACTTACAATAAACTGCAAAGGTTTTCGCCAATTAAAGTTACTATCAATGCTGACACATAGACTCACAACGACCTATACTGTACTGGGTCTATATAAATCAAGACATATCACATTAATAGATAGATAATTTCCAGGCTTGCAAGATTCATGTTGTAATTTCAAAATACATCACGATTACAGCCTATTCAATCATGAATGATCATTCTTGTTTCAAAAAAAAATTACATGCTATTGGATTTCAGCGACAGTAAAGTATTTCGACAGAATTTCGTTGTAAAAGATGGTTAATCTCCTTTGGTATGCTGTTTCTGAGTTTTGATTTCCCTCTAGTCCAGTAACCGTTCTAAATCGATGTGATTACCTGCTATCAATTATGCGTGACTCACGCATATGTCATTTTCAAATCAGGCAATCAGCATATTTCAGAAAGTCAGAATTTTAGTTGTTATGTTCAATGAAAAATATTCTATGGGAAAGATGACAACAGATTTCTGTTTCCTAACCATTTAAACTAATCTTATACTAATCTTATAATCCTTAATAGTAATCTTTTGATAACTTTTTAGATGTATTTTTCAATTTACTATGCATAAAAAGCACAAGAATGAAATAGGTATGTTTGACGTCTTACGCTCATTTTTTCAATGGCTTTTGATTTCATTCTGAACTCCACAGAGGGAATAGAAGCATTAAATAGCTATAACATGAAATGTCGATAGAATTAGCTAAATGAGTAACTATCAACTTGTATACAGTTTGATAATAATTTTGTTCAACTTTGTTATGAACGGAATTTATATATAAGACATAATATATATAATGTATAAGACAATGTATGCATGTATTTCGAGTGCAATAATCGCAAAGTGAATGCTAGCTATATCAAGCCATGTATTTCTTTGTTAAATATTTTTTAGAAATTTATATCAGTGCAAATCTATGTAGCACTGACACTGCTGCAGTGTGCATTACTTGTCAGAGCATATGTGCAATTATTGGTAAGGATTGGACGCTTAGAAATCGGAATATAAACACATTGAAATCAATACTTCAAATGAGGACGCTATTGTATGATATCTTTGAATAACATGCAAATATTTAATGATATTTGTGAACATACTTAACTTTTCCTAGTCTAAGCTGTATGCAATTACAAGTAAGATTACTACGGTAACATTGTAAACATTTTGCATACCGGTATGTTATGTTGTATAACGCACTTTCTTTTTTCTAAGCTTCACGTCGAAAAAGTTTCAGACCCGTTATGAAAATAGACTAGACCAATACTGTACACCCACTGATGAGCTGTTTGAAAATAATATGAAATTAGTATGTTTGAAAATAATTTATAGGTTACCTGTTGTTGCTCTACAATCTAAGCCTACATGTAATCACGCAAATCTATTTTTTACAGATGTTAATCGACCGCATCCTATAGTCGAAAGGCTTGAAGAAATTGTGTCTGCTGCAAAATCAATTGATTTCAAACCTGGAACAGTAAGCTTTATTCGATACTTAGTCTTATTTTGGCTTTTGCACTTGTAAGTTCAGTAAATGTTACTGTACACACATATTAAATTGTTACATGATGAAATTACTGCATTCAAAAATTGTGTTAGTTAAATCATTACTCGTGTATACAATTGTTAGGCCTATCGGGCGTATAGAAAGATACCATTGGCCTACATGTAGGCAACTGTAAATTCATTGTCTTATTCTTTCCAGGATTTCAGGATGGAAACGGCTGATGAGGAGGAATCGGCAAGCAGATATCCCACGTCTTCTACTCCCAATCGCAATCCTCTTGCAAGCATTTCATCCAACACTGATGATCTTTTGGTTTCAAAAAGCAAAGAATGTCTCCTCAAGAGGATAATGTTGAAATTGGAACGGTGAGTTCGATGAGCTGTTCAACAATGTAGGTTAGGTATACCGTAAAATGGATACCGTGCCTGAAACAAGTGTCTTAAGTTCTGAGTGCTCTTGAACACTTTTGTCGAATCAGTATAATGATCAAATATCAAAAATTAATTTTATGAGATCAATTGGATCTTTCTATAATGCCTCACAATGAATGTTCTCATTTAATCGATCCATTAGGCCTACATACGGATACCGGTAATTACAGTTTACTGAATAACATAGAAAACAATGATTATAAGCCGTACTCATACATTAATTATATCTAAAGTTATCTTAGATGATACCATGGTAGAATACTAGTTACACCGTACGATGTGTATGCGTGGACAATGAATATTTTGACTACGAAAATTGAATCTACTGATCCCGAAGCGAAGCTGAGGGATTCTTATGCGCACCCACGCATAGCCATTGTATAACAGTATATTATCTTATTCCTATCTAGTGAAGCCAGAGTCATAGAGCGGGCATACATACTTGCATTTTTTATTATACGGCATATATTTTCCTTTTATACCGTATTTATATTACATGTATAACGGTAATTTACGTAATACACATTGCTTTGATTATACTTACATGTACAGTCTGACATCCAAAAGTAAAATAACATAACTGATATTATTGGAAATTTACAGTTTTTGTACCTCACTTTCAGATAAAAATTCAATTTGTGCACCTGCATTCATTGCAACAAATGTACTCGTATATTTGAGTATCAGACATAAACAAAATCAAAATGCAACACAAAAAGAAAAGATTGTTTCAAATGACAACCATCAAAATGTCAGTTATGTTATTTTATCTTTGGACGGCAGCAGTACTGTGCATTAAATTAGAAGCTTTTTAAATCGCTTTCATGGGAAGCTTTTTGGTTGTCATACATCAATTTATTCTTGCTGGTGTTTATACAATTTCACATTGCATTGATAGACCGATATGCATTCTACATTGTAGCATTCATTCTTTTCATACTAGGCCTACTTGTAATTCATCATTTCATTTTTTTCCAAAATAGCCGGATGAAATTTTTGTACTACGTAATTAGCGATTTTCAACTTCACTGTGGTGCATGAACATGTACATACATGTAGTATAATCTGAAAATCCAATAGGCCCTATATCTGGAGAGGATTTTAGGTGATATGCGAAATCAACAACAATAACAGCTGTCTCAACGAATCACTTGAATAATACCGTTCACAGAAAATTACGATAATTATGTAGCTATGTCATGTAAATGTCATACCGTATACTATAGTGGATAGTCCATGTATTTCATTCAATCTCTGGTTTCATTATTTTCAGGTTTCGGTGCCGATCGGTATGGCAAAGTGAAAGCTGAAACAGAGTCAATTGTGCGCAAAAAGTTACATACTGAAGCGGAATTACTGAAAAAATAATTTGTCCTGAATACACATAATACATATCATGCGGAAATGTTGCACTTTTTCTTCAATTTAATTATCGTATAATTTTCGTGCTCGGGGAGTCTAAAATGTAACTACTTTTATCTAAGGAAATCGAAGGCTATTTTAATTTGCCTATGAAATTCCTACAACATAACTTTATGGGAATGCTATAAGGGATTTCTCCATGGGTTTGAAAGGGTTTTTTGCACTGAGAATGAAAGGGATTTCTATGGGATATCATATGGGAATCATAAGGGACTTTAAGGGGATCCCGTAGAAAACCCATAGAAAATCATATGGGATTCGTAGGGGAACCCCATAGAAATCCCCTTTCAGTCCCATTAAAAAGGGTCCAAAAATACCATAGAAAATTTTATATGGGAATCCCATACAATAGAGTCACTCGGGTTCATACTATTTATCAATGAGTCATGAAAAAATTGTGGCATCAATTGCTATTTTGCCAGGAGCCACTGTCTCAGCTCTTTTATTGTTTTTACGAGAGTGGAACGACAATTGATTTTCCTAGCGAGGAAATCCCAGACATCTCTATGGGATTCAAATCAGGGCTATGGGAGGACCAGGGAAGTGATTGTATTACACGCTGTTCCTTTAAGAATGTTACTGCACTCGCTGTGTGAGCTGGTTCATTATCATCCTGAGAGATAAAATTGCGCAAGCGTCGATATTCAGTCCACACTGAAACTCTGCCTCCACAGACACAGAAGCTGTCTTGTGAATTCCAGCGATTCTGATTAGAAGTTCGTTGCTTCGAGATGTAATTCTTTTCCGTCCAGATCGAATGCGATTTTTGCACTTCTTAATACCAAATTCTCCTTGCCAACGCCCGACAGTCTGTCTTAAGCCTTAGCACACACTTCTTCGGTTGTAAGCTGTTTTTCACTTAAACCAATTGCATATCACCTAAGAAAATCACTGTCTTTAATCTGTCGATTCACCATGATCATAAACCTATTTGTATTTGATAATGAAGTGATAAATGAACAAACAATGATGAACGATAACTACGGTAATGTATTTTCACGTTAGATGATAGGCTAAGGCTCACTATCTACGAGTATGTACGCAGCATATGCATGTGCAGTAGATTGGTAGATTGTTATGAGCTGAATTTGAATGAAAATTATGTTTATGTTACGAACTTCTTATCGATTATGTATCCAACTACGCGTACAATTGTCTTGTGGATGAGTCCAAATACTTTTCTGAAAGTATTTTGTCTTATCTATACACTGATCTGTGTTTCATTTTTCTAAACTATGATTATGATACCAAAATTTTACATCGAAAGAGAAGTAGCTATGTTTTACAAAATTTCATGAAGTACAATGAGACCAATGCCTTTCTGATGATGTATGATACTTTGTAATCAAATGAAGTGAATGGCTGTAGACACTGAGATATTTCAACAATTATGTGATGCAACATTAATTTTGCTAAAGAGTGTAATCTTCTCTCATGAAAGTCTCAATAACTTTTAGTCATTGCACCAATTATATGTCATAGCATTTTCTTAAATTATCGGATTTATCGTTTGATTATGGAATATTTTCATTTGATTATACAAAGCTAACAAATGACTATGGAAAAGCTGCATTCGATGATAGGCCTTCTACATTTGAGTGCAGACCGGTGTCATTTAACTTCTTTCTTGCTTACTTTACTTATGAAAGACATCTTTTAATTATGGAATCATAGCTTTTGAAAATGGAATGCTTGCAATGACTATTGACATTTCTGTTGATCAACATGACTTGTGTACATGGATCAAACTTGTTTTATCAAAGTTCGTAGCTCTTCAATATTGCTTCGGAAGTAAAAACTAACTAAACCATTTGATGATGCATCTATCATATTTGTGATAGCGATTAAATTTGCTGACTACAAAACTTCGTTCAGTGGGCAACTGAATAATATTTGATGCGAATTATGATGCAGAAAATAAGGTTATAAAATAGTATCTTTTAGTCACAAAATGTTACATTTTTTTAATTCCACCAAAATGCATTAACATTATCCTCTTAAATGCTGTAATTCCATTAAAAATAGATTTATATTAAGTTATAGGTGGCTACTTATTGCTTTGCGATAGGTTCCGTGGTTAATGAAATCATACCCTTAAACGAATCTATTATTATCGGTACTGGTTTTACAACAAAGATATCTACACATATGGTGGGCAATAATGCGTGCACAATGTATCTAGGCAGCTGAAGAAGCTCAAAAACAATGTTTCAAAATGCAAGAGCAAGTGATCCGTGACATAGACTTCAGGTCGAATTGTTAGTTATCCTACCGACTATTTTCATTGTTGATGAAATAGAACTGAAATTTTATCGAATCGTCTAAATAATGAATATATGTAAATTGAGATGGTCAACTTAGAAGTTACGTGACATACATTGTAAATCCTAAGTCACGTGAGAGGCATGTACTTGCAGCCAACAGTAGAGACCACAGCATGATTTCAAGCCCACCGGTTCAATCAAAGCTTTGAAATCTCTCCATGTTCATGGCAGTTTGATAAGCGACATAATGAAGTCTACAGCCTTTTGACAGTAATCACTATAGGGCGGTTTTCTTATTGACCTAAAAAATTACGAATTTTGACTTTATTTTCAAGTAAATTTTTACCTAAAATTTTGACTTAAATGTAAAACTTTTACCCAATCTTTTTACCTAATTCAGTTTTGTTTAACCAAAAAAAACATCATTTCAGACTCACAAGAAAACGTTACTTGCTTTAATTAAAGAAACACATTTTATTATTGAGCCCACAAATACAAAGTTCTTCACGAAAAGAAGGAATGCCTCTTAAACAACGAGTTAATTGTTACTGGCGTTGTAATTCATTATTGCATAGCATTTAATGTTTTGGGGAGAAAAGTTTCTGTTGTTCTAACTGAAAGAGTTTTGGCACATGTTGCCGACATGATGACTCAGATGGGCAATGATAACCCATAAAATCAAATAAATCTCGTATCGCTTGATGCTCTAATTTATGTAAAGGAATGTCAGCGGCTAAAAACGCTGTTGTTACATGCTTAGCCAGATCAGGTTTGAAGTTTAAGAAGGTCTGACTTTCATGCTTTGATGAGGTGGGTACTGATGATGAAGAGGTAATTCTTTGTAACTTCGTCGCATATTTGGCACTTTTACCATGACTGTCAATCATAAACTATTTCGCGTATTTCACCGGGCATTCACAAAGCACACAAAAAAGTTCATTCATTGGTGTTACTCTAAATTCTTGAGGATATTGGCAAGTAATTCTTTTGCACTTGGATCCATCACTTTCAGCTGTCTTTGGCATTTCGAACAATCGAAGATAGTCAGTCAGTGTCAGTTAACAAAAAGTTGTAGTTACGTGCGTTGAAATCCTTGCGAGAATATTTGGTGTCCCAATAGCTTAGCTTTCTGTTTTGATTGAAAAGAGTTCGGGAGTAGTGAAAACTGTGCCCTACTACGAGTGGGATAGGTACATGTAAAATCCAGTGTTATAGTTAGGTACATGGATAGGTACATGTAAAAATTGCTGTGTTATGAATAGGAACATGTGTTTGGTAGACTGGGTTGAGTACATTGTGTTTCGGAACGTCTATGATCGAACTTGTGCGACTTGGTTCTGAGTAGTGATGAAAATTTTCCGGGAAAATTTTGAATCAAAATTTTCCATGGAAAATTTTGGAAAATATTTGAAATTTTGGAAAAAATCGGAAAATTTTGGAAAATTTTGAAAGTTCTAATTTTTTGTGATAGGCCCTGTGCTTTGACCGCTTCTACAGCCGAGGCAGCTACACACCAATAGCATGGGTCTAAAAGTGGTGATCTTGATCATCATTTTGATTAAACCGATTTTGAAAAATGAGAAAATTTGAATTTTTGTGACATAATTTTTACGTTTTCTATCACAGCCGATCGAGGCATGCATAGACACATCAATAGAATTGTTCCAAAACTCTTGATTTCATCATATCATTTCGATTAAAACAATCGTGGCAATACGAATCCCGTCCGCGGATTTTTTAGCATTCCTTTGCCACCAGTGGCTTGTGGCAGTTTGTTGGCATTTTTAATACTATAACACAGACATCTTTTGGGACAACGTGAATTTTTTTCTTTACGATAGGGGAGTAGTATATAGTGTGACATCCGGCGCGACGCTTCGCTTCGCTTTGCTTCGCTTCGCTTGCGCCGGATGTCACACTTTTGCGGGTTTTTTCAAAAAATCAAAATTTCAAAAATTTCAAAAATTTAGGTAGACTTCAAATTTCACGTGGCCGAAGGCCGAAGGGCGAAAATTTAAGCGTTTTTAAAGATACCCAATTTTTCAAATTTTTCAAAATCTCAAATTTGAGAATTACAATTTTCACCCTTAAAATCATGACCGTTGCAGGACACCGAAAATCATAAAAGTTAAGAATCTCAAAATTTGAGAATAACAATTTTCTCGCTTAAATCATGACCGTTCCAGGACACCGAAAATCATAAAAGTTAAGAATTTCAAATTCATGAATTTTATCCATCTTTCAGGTTTTTAAAATATAACATGTGACTGAAAATATTTCTTTAAAAATGGAAGAAACAAAAGTGGAAGGAACTTCAGAAATGGATGAAACCGCAAGAATATATCCTTCGTTATCTCAATTAAAAACAGGTGAAATGGTTCTCAATTATTATTAAGATTAGAGCATTATGATAAATTAAGAAGACGCAATTATTACTTAGTCATTCTTCGTTATTGTATGCTCAACATTATTTAAAGTACTAATTGTGTGAACTAGAAGATTATTGTAACTCATAAACTCAAAATTATTCAATGAACCCGTACACTGGCTGATAATTGAAGAGAGACAGAGATTGAAGAGAGAGAAACATGTAACAGCTTTCCCCTAAAATTATCGTGCTATCTCTTGTCATTTCAATTTACTCATCGGTAAACTTTTGACATTTCAACTTACGCGTGCGTAAAGTTTTGACATTTCAATTTACCCCTACGTAAATTATTTTCAGAATCTGTTTTCAAAATCCATTTGTAAAGTCTGTTTTCAAAATTCATTTAGCGTTTCTTCTCTTCGCTGTATTGATTAAAAGTACTTCCCATTGTGAAGACATGAATAGTTTAAGCACATAAGAGTGCAGTGACAATAAAAGCAAATGACAATAAAATTCTTCTTCTTCTAAATTTAGAACGCATAGACGGCGACATGCGGGATAGTTGTTAATTTCAGAAGATTGTATTCAAAATATTTATTCAAAATATTTCTTTAAAAATGGATGAAACAAAAGTGGAAGAAACCGCAAGAATATATCCTTCGTTATCATATGAACGTAGTTCTACTTTAATGGACATTGAAAAAATGAACATTGAAAAAATGAACAAAGAAAAACACAAAGATAGAGTACGTTATATGAAAGATAAAGAATCTCAATTATTATTAAGATTAGAGCATTATAAAAAATTAAGAAAGAGATGGACTAAAGTTAAGAATGTAACACAAGGAATTGGCATATTCTTAACAATAAGTTGTTATATCTTCTGGTGTTTTAGTAATTCCAGTAGTTGCTACAGCTTTAACAGGTACGGGTGTTTTTGCAACTTCACTTGTTACAATGTTAGATAAATCTTTAATAACTAAGAAACGAAAATCATTGAAAACTAAGCATTTACATATTAAAGAAGTCTATGACAAACTACATTACTACTTTCAAAGAGTATGTGATGATAATGTTATTACGTTAGATGAGATTGAAAAATTTGATCAAATAGCTAATGAAGTAAATCAAACCTTTCAATTACAGTCCGAAAAAGTTGATGATAAGAATAAACCGGATGGCAAAATTTCTAGTGATGGTAAAATTTCTAATGAAGAAAATGATAAAATTTTTTTAGAAGAGCTAAAAACTTTAAGCGAAAATTTAAGCAAAACTTTATTAAACAAAACTTAAAACGAGAAAACTTTAAACGAAAAGATGTCAGACAACAAAGCAATAAAAAAATAATTTGTACAGTAAAATGTTTTTGCTGTATTCCAATGTTACCACAAATTCAAATATTATATTTTAAAAATGGATAAAATTAGAGCTGATAATTTTAAAAGAATAAAACAATTAGAAGAGTTAATAAAACAAAGAAATATTATGAAAGAAAATCATCTTCAACATAGAATGATAAAAGCTGGTATTCAATCTGATATGTTTGAAAAAATGCAGCAAACCGAGCAAGTAAAAACTGATTTTGAAAAAACTATGAAACCATTTAATACTCTTGAAAAAGAAAGTACAAATAATGATAAACAAATTCATATAACAGATCCAGAACACAAAACTATATTAGATGACTATGGATTACTAGAATCAAACATTAATAAGAAATTACCAAAATCTATGCAATTTGAACATTCTATCTCATTTATAGATGGAAAAACAATACCTAGATTTTATCTCGGACAAAAAGAAATATTTCCACAACCTTTTCGAGGTTTAATTTTTTCACCAGATAAATCTCCTTTTAATTTAGATAGAAATTTTGTTGATCTTTTAAGAGGAGCAGATTTAAATAATTATGCTGTAGAAGATCTCATAAAATATAAAGCTATGTTAGATAGAGTTGGTGCAGTAAAATCTCTTAGACGTTATAAACAATTAGAAAATTTATTATCAACGGGAGTTAAAGTAGGAAAAGGTTTATCTGAAAAACAGAAAACGGAAACAACCATATTTTTACCAGATGATCCACAAGAATTACTAAATAGATTAAATATTTTAATATCTGCAATAAAAGAAGGACATAATTCTAGTTTCAATGAAATTCATGCTATATTGAAAAGACTGTTAGAAAAGAAGATTCTAAATGAAGAGGATTATAAAAGTGTAACGAACCGAATGTTCTAGGGCTTCGCCCGTAGCTGAAATATGTTGTTTCTAATTTTTATCTATGATTTTTATTCATGATTTTTATCTATGATTTTTATCTAGGATTTTTATCTATGATTTTTATCTACGATTTTTATCTATAATATTTATTCAAAATTTTAACTAAAAAATGTGTTCAACAGATTTAGACAAAATTAATAATCATTTAGAAAATTTGACAGAGATTTTGGGTTCATCAAAATTTAGTACGACGTTAAAAATTATAACAACTACTTCATCACACACTTGTAATTTAGAACCCATTCTACATTTGGAACAAAATAAAAATTATCAAATTGCATTGACTAGTTTCTCTACATTTAACACTATTCAAAACGTTATCAAAGATGTGAATGATCAATTTAGATATTCTACTGATAAAGGCAAAACATGGAAAATACTAACTTTTCTTCCTGGTTCTTACGAAGTTGAATCAATATCAAATGAAATTAAGAGACATTTAGGTATATCATTTAAAGATAAGAAACAATTACATTTTGCAGTTGAACCGGCAGTTAATAAATTTTCTCTTACTTTAGACAAAAATCATCAAGTTGATTTTAATCATGATAGATCATTGTCAAAGCTATTAGGATTTAATAAACAAACCTATAGTCAAGGTTATCATTTAGGTGAGAAGATTCCAAAAATAACTGAAATAAATTCAATTGTTGTACATTGTGACATTATTGAAGGAGGATATATAAATGGTAAATTATCAAATTTAATATTCAGTTTTCCAGCTTTTACTGTACCAATTGGTTATAGATTAAATGTAATTCCACAAACATTAATATATTTTCCTATTACAAGAAAAACTATTAACAACATTGGCATTAGAATCACTGATGAAAAAGGACAAGAAATAAATTTTGGAGGTGAAGAGATTATGATAGATCTTTTGGTTCGAGAGGTATAAACTCCCACGCGAAGCTAGAGAAGTTTAATTTTCTTCTTCTTTAGAAACAAAAAATAAAAAAAATAAAAATAAATTTTTTTATTAAAAAATGAGTGAACTACCTCCATTAAATAAAAAAAAACTTAAATTTAATCATCATCCAAATTTATCTAATAAAGTTTTGTCAGTTATTTGTGGAAGATCAGGTTGTGGAAAAACATATCTATTATTTAAAATTTTAACGACTCCAAACTTTTTGGATTATAACAATCTTATAATTTATACAACAACGGCAGAACAACCCGTCTATCAATTTTTAAAATATGGATTTGAAAATAATCTTAAAAAAACAGCAATTGCTTCATTATTCAAAGAATATGAAAAATCTGAAGATGAAGAAGAAATAAGTTCGTGGTGTGAAGAAGCAGCAAAAAATAATCAGTTAGTAGAATCTAATAAAAATAAGCATATAAAAATACAATTAATAGATGATAGTTGTAATATGCAAGATCCTAGTAAACTAGATAAAACAATGAAACATTGTGTAATTTTTGATGATTGTGTTAATGATAGAAATCAGTCAGTTCAGAGAAATTATTTCACAAGAGGTAGACATAATAACTGTAGTGTGTTTTATTTAACACAAAGTATGTATTCATTAGACGGAAGTGTTATTAGAAAGAATGCAAATATATTTATACTATTTGAAATAAATGCAAGAAACTTAAGTGATTTGTTAAGAGATTTATGTGTAAGAAATAAAGATGAATTTAAACAATCGTGTAACAATGCTTGGTCAAAAGATTATGGCTTCATCACAATTAATATTGATAAAAAAATTCATGAAAGAGTTATAGAAAATATTTTCGAGGAGTGATCGAACGGAGTGACCGAACGGAGTGGCCGAATAATTTTTTCTTATAAATTTTTTGTTAATAAAAATAAAAAAAAATATGTTGAATGATTATAAGATAGAGCATGTAGCAGTTTTAAAAGATTATCGTCATCCTACAAATCCTGTAAATTCGAAGAAAGAAGTTAGATTTTATTATCATCATAAATACGTAGCGCTCGTTACAGATTATAAAACAAAACATGGTATTAAACCGTGTGTTAAAACAAAAGACTTTCCACTTTGTTTAAGAAGTTTCCGAGTATTTTTGGCGTATAATAATTTATGGTGGTTGGTTAAGAAAGAACATTTAACAGCACATGAATTAGAAACATTACATCAATTACATATTCCTGTGTATATGCAAAAACGGAACCGAGGTTCTATGTAAAAATTCATTTTTTCTTTTAGAAAATATGAATCGTGAAATGTCTCTCGGACAAACGTCTAGGATTGATGAATTAATCAAGAAACAAACTGCTGAGTTTGATGCGCAAATTAAACATAGTAAACGTATTAAAAAACAGAAACGTACTAGGCGTAGTATTAGACGTAATACTAAAAAACAGAAACGTGGAACAAAAGAAATATTAGAAACTCCTATTAGTGATATCT
Organism: Prostheceraeus crozeri; assembly: GCA_907163375.1. Classification (NCBI taxonomy): domain Eukaryota; kingdom Metazoa; phylum Platyhelminthes; order Polycladida; family Euryleptidae; genus Prostheceraeus; species Prostheceraeus crozeri. The sequence continues at coordinate 30,900 of CAJQUW010011166.1, forward strand.
TTTTTGATGATAGAATTAAGGATGAACTTGGTGATGATTTATGTAATTTATTTAATCCAAATGAAATTAAATATGAAAATGTATCTTTTATTAATGTAGTAAATGATATGCGGAAACTTTTAGCAAATGGTAAAATTATTAATTTACTTGGAAAAGTTGTTAAAGATCAGGAAAATATAATTCAAAATTTTTACGTAACCTTCTATAATAAAAAATCATTTGAAACATGGTTTTCGAATCTGGATGAGAAATCCGATGCTAACGAATGGATTTTTACGGGTAATATTAAATATGAAGATTTTGGAATGAAGTTAGTACAAAGATCGCATAGAGGGGCAGGGATTAATATGAAATATAGAATCAAAGAATATTTCGGTGAATATTGTTATATTCCTTCTGAAGATTTTTGTTTTATTAAATGTTATTATGTTTTACGAGGTTTTAATGAAGAACAAGGAGAAATGATGAAAGAAATGTTTAATAATTTTTTATATAAAGAGAAAGCCACATCTAGAACAGGAGTAATGTCAAACTGCAAATTTTCTCAATTCAATAAATATTTTGGAGAATGTGTTCAATATTATAGTCCTGCCAATCGTCATTTAAATCCTAGAGGAATTGAAACGTTTCATAATTATGTTTATTACAATTATTTTCACGCAGGTTCAACAATTGGTCACTATTGTTTAATTAATAAATCTCATAAATTAAAAGCTATTAGAGAAATTGAAAATAATTTCAAACCCATATATAAAACAGTTACTGATGAAAATCTAACAACGCGTCCATATAAAATCATAACAAAGAAAAAAATTGACTATGGTTCAACATATATTTGGGATCTCGAAACTTTTCATGATCCTAACTGTTCGACAGCTCATCCTATTCCTTATGCTGTAGGAGCTATTAATTTTAATAAATTTATATGTTGTTTACCGAAACAAAGATTGAAAGAATTAGAAACACGTTTGTTAAGTGATATGATTAAAATTAAACGATCAAAAGATGAAGATGAAATTAAAAAACTTAAAAAACAGATTAATGAGTATAATAACTTAACTGAATTAGAATTTAATAAACTTCAAAATTGTGTGAAAATATTTACGAGAACTGAGGATGATGAATGTTCGATCGGGGGAAACCCAGAGGATGTATGTCCGATCCATCAATTTTTTAAAACTCTTGGAAAATTTAATTATTCGAGAGTAACTTTAATAGCTCACAATTCATCAGGTTTTGATTCCTATTTTCCGATAAAAGCTAATTTTAAATTATCTAAACCGCCTCTTAAAACTTCAAGAGGAATATTAACTGCTTCATTACAAAATCCTTATACAACTGAATGTGTTAGTAGATACATCCAAAAATCTTTTAGATTTAAAAACAATATGAAAAAAGATTCACCGTCAGGTAAATTAGCACTTCAAACTATTATAATGAAATGTAGTTATCAACATGTAAAAACAAGTCTTTCTAAATGGTGTGAGAATTTTAAAATTCTTACGAATGTGTGTAAATTAAATTATGAAATTGGAGACATAACACATGAAAATTATAAAGAAAAAGAAAATGAATGGAGACCATATTTAGTTAACGATATTCTTTCTTTAGCTTTTTGTATCTACAAATATAATAATGTTATGCGAGATTTAGTTGGTGAAGATATAACTACTAATTTGACATCCTCTGCTTTAACATTTAACGGTTGGATGAAAAGCGTACAAAATGACAATATAAATATTCATTCTCATATAGATTTATGGGCTAGAAGTTATATTAGAAAATCTGTTAAAGGTGGAAGAGTTTCAGCAAATATAAGAAAATACATATCGCCATTTTGTAGCATCTTGTTACCAATATTAAAACAGTATTTACCTGGTCGCTACGCTGGTGGGGCTTTGTCCCCTGGAAATAATTTAATAGATTTAATGAAACAGTATCGAGATTTAGGAGATAAAACTGAAATTTGTAAGAAAATTTCAAATCAACTACTTGAACAAAAAAATGAATTTCTAATGGCTTTTGATGCAACATCTTTATATCCATCAGCTATGTATGATGAAAATTCAGAATACCCTAAAGCTGAATCAGCTAGAAAATTTCGTCAAGAAGAAGAGCGGGAAATAGTATATAAATTTAATACTCAAACATTTAGACCTAAAACTGGAATATTCTCTGTTGTGTTTCAATATCCGAATGATATGTTTTTCCAACCAGTTCCTATAAAAGATAAAGTTAAAAATCAAAATAATAATTCTCATGTAAAAGTAATCAGGTTTAGAAATGGTATATGTTATGATGTATTAACTTCTGTAGACATACAAGAAATTGTTAGATGTGGGGGAAAATCTTACATATTACTGATGGTATAATTTATGAAAAAAATTATCAAGTTTCACCATTTCGAAATTATATTGAAAAACTTTTTAATTTGAGAAAAAGATATAAAACAGAAGGAAATACTGTAGGTGATGAGTTAATTAAATGATTGATGAATTCGCTATATGGCAAAACTGTGCAAAAAGATATAACCACTAAATATCATTTATGGAATGAGAATACATTGAGAAAAAATTTCACTCAAGAAGTAAAAGATTATGAAAAAATAAATGATGAACAATATTTAGCGAAAGTAGAAATGGAAGATGATGAATTTCTCAAAACTAATATTGTAAAAGATGGGAAGACGTCATTCATGCCATCACACTTAGGTTCTTTCATTCTTTCTCACTCTAGAAGAATCATGAATAACTTTATTTTAGAAATTAATGGTTTCAAAGAAAAATACATTCATTATACAGATACTGATTCAATATATATTTCCAATGAGCTCTTTAATAAATTAGACGCTGCTGGATATGTTGGAGGAGAATTGTGTCAAGGGAAAAATGATTATGGAAATGGTGGAATTATTTTTGCAATGTTTATTGCACCTAAAGTAAAATACTGTATTACTGTAGATGAACAAGGGAGACTTAGTGAAAAGAAAACATTCAAAGGTTATTCACAAAACAAAGTAAAAGTAGAAGATTTTCTAAAATTATATTCGGGGAAAACATTATCGACTACAGTTAATAAACCATGGAAACGATCTTTAGAAACTGGAATTAGTATTCCTGATAAAAATAATAATACTGAAGAAAAAAAATTTTCTGGTCAAATAAATATTCTTAAACGTCAAGCACCTGATGAAAATGAAATTATGTTACCTTATAACGGAGAAGATATTCAAGCTGAAATATTTCAAACAATAATCTGTGAGAGTAATTTAAGTGATGATGATGACACGTGGGAATAATAATTTTTTTATTACATCTAAAAATTTTATAACATCTAAAAAATTTATAACACATCTAAAAAATTTATAACATCTAAAAAATTTATTACATCTAAAAACTTATTACGTCTAAAAATTTTATTACATATGAAAATATATTTATCGAATATTTTGGTATTTTCTATTAAGTTTTATCATATTAAGTTTCATCATATAATGTTTTATCAAAAGATAATTTAAATTTATTTTCACTAACTATTGATTCTTCATCATCATCATCAATTGATTCTTCATCATCATAAATTACACTTTTTGGTATAGGATGCCATTCCCTGTTAGGATACCATTCTCTTATTGGAATATCTAACTCTAAATTACATCTTTTATCTGATAATAATATAATAGAGAAAAATATTGGGCTTTAATCTCTTTTGGAAAATTTAATAACACCACCATAATCTGAATCACTTTTAGTTTTTATTAAAGATGATAAAATTTTAAATTGATTAGATGTAAATCCTAATTTAAATTTTGTAGACCCGACACATAGTTGTCTAACAGTATCTTCAACTATACCATCATTATTATTTTCAATTGTAAGAAAATGAATTTTAGATAAGTTTTTATAATTACTAATATTTTTATAATCTTTTTTACCATTTACACCATTTTCAGATGTTTCTGAATCATCATCTATATTATCATCTATATTATTATCATCATTATTATCATAAGATTCTTTAAGATCGCGCAAAGCCCTAGAACCTTCAGTTCGTTTATTATGAATATGATTATGGTCATTGTTAATAGTATAAGGTGTAGTCCACATATAAATTTTCTCTTGTTGAGCTAAACCATTTATATAAGATTTTAATAAATTAATATTTAAGTTGGAATATAATCCTACATACGTATCATCATCATATCTTTGCGGCATTTCTAATGTTTCTTGTTTATAAATTGTATCTCTATAATATACTTGACATAATAATTCTTCGTTATGTTTTTTACTCTCTATGTGAATGTTATATTGATTTTGTTCATCAACAAATAATCTAATTTTTTCTTTGGAAAAAGATTTTAATTTTTTAACTAATTCTTTAATATTAATATAATTAATAATTTTAGTTTCTATCCAATCAGTATTACTAATCGGCAAAACTGCTCTAATAAAACCATAAACATTATTATGACCTATTATAACCATATTTTCTTTATTTAATTCCACATAAGCTACATCATTATATTTACTAACAATCTCCATAAATTTAATAAATGGATCACCTGGAAATAAACAATAATTAGTTTCTATAGAAGGTAAACCTTTAGTCTGTTCTCTAAATATTTCGGCTTGTAATTAAAATAAAATATTAACATCTATACATGGATTTGTAATAGTATTATTATTATTATCAAAACATTTATTTTCAAATCCCGTTGATCTCGTCGAATAAGAAGAACAGGATGATGCGGGCGAATATAATTTTTTGAAATTTGGTTTTTCCATTTTTTATTTTTATTAGAAAAAATTTTATTTTTTATTTTTATTAGAAAAAATTTTATTTTTTTATTTTTATTAGAAAAAATTTTATTTTTTTATTGTTAAAAAATGATGTTACCAAATGTTGGTGGAGGTGCATATATCCCGAATAATCGTGAATTAGAAATAGAGATAGAAAATTATATCATGAAAACTGGAGACGTTTTATCTGGTCCATTGCATCTTTCTATTCTTCCGCAACAAAATACAGAGTTAACAAATAAACAATATGTTGATACACAAATCAATGACTTAAAGGAAAAATATATAAACGATGTTTTGGTTCCACTGATGAACGAATTAAAGTTGCTAAAACTTAATGACAAATCATTAAACGAAAAATTATTAAAACTTGATAAAAAGGATAGAGAGCTAGAAGCAGATATAGCAAAACTTTTTAAAAAGATTTCAGAACAATCAAAAATTTTAATATTACTTTCTATAAAGTTAAAATCTGCAGTCATTAAAAATAAACATCAGATAAAAATGTTAAAAGAACAATTAGAAGATGAAATAGAAAAACTACCTGAAAGAATTAAAAAAAAATTTAAAGCAGTTACAAACTACATTCCAAAAAAGTGTTGATGAATTAAGTTCTAAAATTACTCAACAAATGAAAAAGATAAATAGAATAATAAATGAAGTAAACTCACTTAATCAAAGAGTTGATAAAATGAAAACTCTTAAAATTAATTTAGAAAATGAATTAAAGAAAAATTTACAAGAAAACTCTAAAGAAAATAAAGAACAGTTAGATGCTGTTAAAAGACAATTAGATGTTCTTAAAATTAAGTTAAATGCACTTAAAACGGCGTTGAAGATGAATCAGGAGAAAATGCAAGTTAATAGAAAAGAAATTAAAGTACATCACACGCTGCTTGACGCAATAGATAAAGTGCAACAGTCAATTAATAAAGTTATCTCGAAGTTGTTGTCCATTCACAAACGTAAATCTTAACACGTAGATATTTTTCCCAAAAGTCAAATTTAATCCTAAAAAATGCCTATAATTTATAAACACAATCTTAAACATTTTGCATCAAATAATAAAATTGCTCATGAACCATCTATGAAATCTGTTTACCATTATAACAATGTAGAAACAATCGGAACACAAAAGTTCCTAGGCACCGCAGGTGCCGTTCAAAAAGAAGGAGCTGGGATCTTCTCTGGTATTGGAAGTATCGTTAACTTAATTAAAAATAATAAAGATTTGATTACATCTGCGGCAAAAGGAGCAGCTGCTATAGGTAGTACAGCTAGTGCAATATCAAATGCTGTCAAGTCTCAAAACGAATTAAAACAACTAGAAGCTATTCGTAAACTTAGGAATGATTCTGAAGAACTAAAAAATTTAAAAAAACTTTCAGAGGAAACAAAAAATAAAATTGCTAACATTGCTGTTGGGGAAACCTTGAGGAGCGGAGCTCCGTCTGATAGTAAACATGATGAAAAAACAATTGAAGAAATAAGAGGTAATGGCATTAATAGCAACCTTCGGTCTAACCAGCAAAGCTGTAGCGGAGCTGGTCTAGCAAAATTCTAAAATTATATTTTAGTAAAATTTTTTAGTAATTTTTTTAGTGAGAAAAACAAAAAGTCAAATTATTTTTTATAAAAATGTCTTCGCTTATCGAAAATAAATTTAGATTAGACGATCCTCCGTTCATCAGTAATAATCAAAAAAAGAATGACTATATAAGAATTGCTATGAATCCCGGATCTTCCAGTAGAGTAAATACTGGAGGTGATTTAATTTTTGAAGTTGATAATCAGCAGAGTTATATATATTTACCTGATTCGTTTTTACATTGTGAATATTCTTTATATAGTGATGCCAATTTTACAATACCATTACCAGAAACCGATAATATTGCACTAGAGAATAATTTCTTTCCAAGATTATTTACACAAATGCGTTTAGATGTTGCAACTCAAAATATAGAAACAATAAGTGATTCTCCAGGTGTAATTGATACAATGCTTAGATTTGTAACAATTGGTGAAAATAATAAAAAGTATGAAATCGAAGGTTGGTTTCCTGATACTAATGATGGTATAATTGTTGATGATTTAACTCACGCTGGAACAGATGCAGCAGGAATTGCGAAAGATGTAGAAAATATTGCAAAACATTTAAATAAAACAAATAATGATGCATATAAAGAAAGACGCGAATTTAACAAAAAAAGTAAACAGACAGTAAATTGGTCATTGTCTCCATTATTCGGATATTTAGATTATGATAAAATATCATATCAATTAAAATTTAAATTAATAATTCATCGTACAGCAAATATTGAATTAATCTTTTTTGGTAAGACTGGAAAAAAAGCATATTTAAAAATTGATAGACTTGAATGGTGGATTAAGCATATTACTCCTAGTTTAGAGATTGAAACAGCTATTGCAAAAAGATTAAATACTAACAAACCAATTCCAGTAAATTTTCTAAAGCTTACTGCTAGTTCAGTAACTTTTTCCGAACAAAGATTTAACTGGCATTTTACTAGAACTGCGAATACTCCAAGATATTTATTACTAACTTTTCAAAGAAATAATTCTCCAAGTTTTGATAAGAACAATAATCTCTTCCATATTAATACAATTCGAAGTTTACAAGTTTCATTAAATCAAACCCGATATCCAATTGATCCATTAAGATTCGATGATACCAATAATCAATTTATGGAAGGATATGATTCTTATCGAAATCTTTGTATAGAATTTGGAGTTGAACCACAATTAACTCCTGGAGATTGGAGACACTTATATCCTGTTTTCTGTTTCGATTTAAGTGCACAATCTGAAGATATTATCAAGACTGGCTGTGATGTAACAATTAATATTGAAAAAAAAGATTCCACAACTTCATTGATGGCTTATGGTTTATTGCTAGAAGATGTAAAATATTCTATTGAAATTCTTAATGGAAAGATGGTAAGGATAAGTTAATTAAAATTTTTTCATAACTAGAATAGATTAAAAATTCTTAACTTAAAATTTTTCATAACTAGAATAGATTAAAATTTTTTGGTAACTTAAAATTTTTTGGTAACTTGAAATTTTTTAATAACTAGAATAGATTAAAAATTCCTAATTTAAAATTTTTTTATTAAAAATGTCGCAAGCGAAAAGTAATAATAATAAAACTGTTGAATTAAAATTACGTAATATTGTCGACAAAAATACCCCTAAAACTATTACGATTAACAAAAAAAAGTATTACATAAGTAAACCAATGATAGAGAATATTCAATTACAAGAAGAACAGAATGGCGGGATTCTCCCATTAATTCCACTAATAATAGGAGGCATAGCAGCTGCAGGAAGTGTTGCAGGTGGGACAGCTGGTATTGTCCAAGCAGTAAATAAAAATAAATCAGAGAAGGCAGCATTAGAAGAACAAAAACGTCATAATAGAGAGTTAGAGAAAGTTGCTAGGGGTGAAGGAATAGTAGATAATTTTATTAGTAAATTAAAATTAGTTGATGAAGGAAAACGAGTTCTTAAAAATATTCTCCACAATGTTGATGATTTAATTGAAATTAAAGAAACTAAAGATGGTTCTGGAATATATCTAAGTCCTAGTATGATAAGGTAAAACATTTATTTTATCTTTTAAATTTTTTTATCTTTTAAAATGAATTCTACAAATTCCGAAAATTTAATTAAATTAAAAATTTCTAATTTAGATTTATTAAATTATCTATTAAACAAAAATAAAAACTCAAATTGTCAGCATATTGGTGGTGACAAGAACAAAGTTCCATACCACTTCGGTGGTGATATACAAAAAGCATTAGAAAACTTTCCTGGATTTATTTGGAGTAAATATTCGAAATTAAAACATCTTCCTGGTCATTCATATACCGGTCCAGGAACTCGATTAGATATAAGACTAGATGAGAATAATAATCCAAAACCAGGTGAAGAACCAATAAATAGAGTAGATGCCGCCGCTTACAGGCATGATTTAGCTTATCGAAATCATGATCTAAGTTCTCGACATGCAGCTGATAAGAAGATGATTCAAGAATTAGATAGTATTCAAAATCCTACATTTAGAGAAAAAATTGAAAGAATGTTTGTTAAGAAAGCTTTACAAGCTAAAATATTATTCGGTCAGGGTTTAAATGAAACGACAGCAAAGCTGTCTGAGAGCAACGCTCGAACCTACGCGTCCGAAATTCATAGGGAATACAGAAAGCCTAAATATTTATTGAAAGTAAAAGTATTTAATAAAGATGATATTTGGAGTGCTGATCTTATTCATATGCCGAATGAAAGGGACTACAAATACGCATTGACCGTTATAGATTTATATACACGATACGCTTGGGTAAAGCCTTTAAAAAGTAAAAGTGGTCTATCAGTTAAATATGCGTTTGAAGAAATCTTTAAAGAAAGTAATAGAAAGCCAAGGAAATTGTTTGTGGATAAAGGATCGGAATTTTATAACAGAAACGTTCAGCCACTATTTGAAACTGTTTATTCAACTGAAAACGCAGGAAAAGCTGTAGTGATAGAAAGATTCAATCGGACGTTAAAAAATAAATTATTCAAGAAATTTACTGAGCAAAGAAATCAGAAATAGTTGAAGATATTACCAGGAGTTGTAGAAGAGTACAATAATAAAGTTCATTCTGGTATTGAAGAAACTCCAAAGAATGCTTCTGACGACCCTGATTTGATAAGAAAAAAAATATTCGAGAATAATTATTCGAATGAGAGTAATCCGAATTTGCAGAAACTTAAGCCGAAATTTAAAATTGGAGATAGAGTTAGAATATTTAAATATAAGAATAAATTTGAAAAAGGCTTCGTCGGATACTGGACTAAAGAAATATTTGAAGTTTCTAAAATAAATCAAAGTTATCCGATTACTTATGAAATTAAAGATTTAGATAATGAGGATATTAGAGGTCGTTTTTATCAAAATGAATTACAGAAAACAGAGCTTTAGCTTCGCTTGAGTTATAGATTGTTTAACTCTAACATAATATCTAGAAATGATACTCCTTTTTGTAATTTGTACAAATCGTATAAACATAATTGTCCACAAGAGGTAGTGCCTGGTGTTTGAATTTGAAACGTATTGTATGTTCCCATTCCAAGTAATTCTTTTACTTCATTTGTAGGGGGCAAACCGTATGAATCAAAATAATAGTTCTGCTGATGATTTTTAACGCCTGATGACCAATGTACACCTTTTTCATTTGACGTATGAAGATTTGTTATGAAATTTACAGTTATTGATGGCCTATTTTTTAGGAATTGTAATTCGTTTCTCATTAGAACATAAAAATTCTTTATTCCTAATCGATTAGCGATTTTCTTTAGGTCGAAATTCGTTGTCGTTTGTGTTCCATATAATTTCAAAAACTTTTCCGGAAAATTTTTGAAAATTCTTTTTGTTGCTCATTTTATAATAAAAAAATTTCTTAAGGGACCCCTAGAAGTCAGAAGGGAGGGGGTATTGATTTAAAACTGTTCTCTAATGATGTCTTTCCTTACTACTTATTCGATTTTGAAATGATTATACTATAATTGTTCTAATCTATATTGTTTTATATATTTCCATTTTCTTCATGAACTTCATTTGTAAAATATGTTTCATCGTTAAAATGATTGTTTAAAATTGCCATAACAACTAACCCGCATATCGGCGTTTATGCGTTCTGTGTTCACAAGAAGAATTTTATTGTCATTTGCTTTTATTGTCAATGCACTCTTATGTGCTTAATCTATTCATGTCTTCACAATGGGAAGTACTTTACTACCCGTATGTGTTTGGCAAACGCTAAATGAATTTTGAAAACAGACTTTACAAATGGATTTTGAAAACAGACTTTGCAAATGGATTTTAAAAATAGATTTTGAAAACAGATTCTGAAAATAATTTACGTAGGGGTAAATTGAAATGTCAAAACTTTACGCACGCGTAAGTTGAAATGTCAAAAGTTTACCGATGAGTAAATTGAAATGACAAGAGATAGCACGATAATTTTAGGGGAAAGCTGTTACATGTTTCTCTCTCTTCAATCTCTGTCTCTCTTCAATTATCAGCCAGTGTACGGGTTCATTGAATAATTTTGAGTTTATGAGTTACAATAATCTTCTAGTTCACACAATTAGTACTTTAAATAATGTTGAGCATACAATAACGAAGAATGACTAAGTAATAATTGCGTCTTCTTAATTTATCATAATGCTCTAATCTTAATAATAATTGAGAACCATTTCACCTGTTTTTAATTGAGATAACGAAGGATATATTCTTGCGGTTTCATCCATTTCTGAAGTTCCTTCCACTTTTGTTTCTTCCATTTTTAAAGAAATATTTTCAGTCACATGTTATATTTTAAAAACCTGAAAGATGGATAAAATTCATGAATTTGAAATTCTTAACTTTTATGATTTTCGGTGTCCTGGAACGGTCATGATTTAAGCGAGAAAATTGTTATTCTCAAATTTTGAGATTCTTAACTTTTATGATTTTCGGTGTCCTGCAACGGTCATGATTTTAAGGGTGAAAATTGTAATTCTCAAATTTGAGATTTTGAAAAATTTGAAAAATTGGGTATCTTTAAAAACGCTTAAATTTTCGCCCTTCGGCCTTCGGCCACGTGAAATTTGAAGTCTACCTAAATTTTTGAAATTTTTGAAATTTTGATTTTTTGAAAAAACCCGCAAAAGTGTGACATCCGGCGCAAGCGAAGCGAAGCGTCGCGCCGAATGTCACACTATATACTACTTAGGGGTATAATTTCATGCATTGTGAA
>CAJQUW010011168.1:0-179360 GCA_907163375.1 Prostheceraeus crozeri
ATTTAAGCAAAACTTCATTAAACAAAACTATTAACAAAACTTTAAAAAAGAGAAAAATTTAACCGAAAAGAACGGTCAAACAACAAAGCAATAAAAAAAATTAATTTGTTTCAGTAAAATCGTATTTTGCTGTATTCCAATGTTACCCACCAAATTCGAAATAGTTATGTTTTGAAAAATGGATAAAAATTAGAGCTGATAATTTATAAAAAGAAAAAAACAATTAGGAGGAGTTAATAAAACAAAGAAATATCATGAAAGAAAATCATCTGCAACTAGAATGATAAAGCTGGTGACTACCCCCAATATCTGATATGTTTGAAAAAAATGCAGCTAAGACGCGAGTCAAATAAAAACTGATTTTGAAAAACAAAGAAACCAAAATAAACTCTTGAAAAAGACGTACCAATAAATGATCAAACAAATTGATAAAAACTGATCCGAGCACAAAACTATATTAATGACTATCGGATTACTAGAATCAAACATAATAAGAAAATACAACACCAAAATCAATGCAAGTTGAACATCTATTTGCATTATAGTATCGGACAAAAACATACTAGATTTTATCTCGGTCAAAAAGAAATATTCCACGGACCTTTTACGAGGTTTAATTTTCACCAGATGAAATCTCCTTTATGAAGATAGACAATTTTGCATTAAACTACATTTAAGAGCGAGCAGATTTAAATAATTAAGCTGTAGAAGATCTCATAAAAATATAAAGCTATGTTAGACAGAGTTGGTGCAGTAAAACTCAGCGTTAGACGTTATAAACAATTAGAAAATTTATTATGCATACGGGAGTTAAAGTAGGGGGGAAAGGTTTATCTGAAAAAACAGAAAACAGAAACAAACCTATATTTTTACCAGATGATGCACAAGGGAATTTACTAAATAGATTAAATATTTTAATATCTGCAATATAAAAGAAAGGACATAATTATATAGTTTCAATGAAATTCATTGCTAGTTATAGAAAAGACTGGTTAGAAAAGAAGATTCTAGAAATGAAGAGGATTATAAAATGTGTAGCTGAAATATGTTGTTGTTTTTTTAATGATTCTTGTATAAAAAATAAATAGTTTCATAAAAAAATATTGTATATTAAAATTTTAAACCTAAAAAATGTGTTCACGCAGATTTAAGACAAAAATTAATAAATCATTTGTTATGAAAATTTGACAGAGAATTTGGGTTCATCAAAATGTAAAATGTAAGTACGAATCGTTAAAATTATAACACACTACTTCATCACACACTTGTAATTTAGAACCCATTCTACATTTGGCTTAACAAAATAAAAAATTATCAAATTGCATTGACTAGTTTCTCTAACATTTTTAACACATATTCAAAAACGATTATCAAGATGATGTGAATGATCAATTACCCTTCTAGCTGATAAAGGGCATGAAACGTTGGAAAGTACTAACTTTTCTTCCTGGTTTACACTATACGAAGTTGAATCAATATCGAATGAGAATTAAGAGACATTTAGGGTAGTAACGCATATTAAAGATAAGAAACAATTGCATTTTGCAGTTGAACCACGGCACTTAATAAATTTTCCCTCTTACTTATATAACGGAAAAGACATCAAGTTGTTGATTTTAATCATCGACAGAGTCATTGATCAAGAGCTATTAGGATTTAATAAACAACACCTATAGTCAAGGTTATCATTTAGGTGAGAAGATTTCCAAAAAATAACTGAAATAAATTCAATTGTTGTACCATTGTGACATTATTGAAAGGAGGATATATAAATGGTAAATTATCCAAATTTAATATTCAGTTTTCCAGTCTTTTACTGTACCAATAGGGTTCTTCAGATTAAATGTAATTCCAGCAAACATTAATATATTTTCCTATTACAAGAAAACGCTCAAATTAACAACATTGGCGGATTTAGAAATCAACGTGATGAAAAAGGGTAGCAAGAAATAAATTTTGGAAGGTTGTAACGAGATTATGATAGATCTTTTGGTTCGAGAGCGTATATAACTTCCCCACAGGGCGCGAAGCTAGAGAAGTTTAATTTTCATCTTCTTACGAAACAAAAAATAAAAATAAAATTTTTTACATTAAAAAATGATGTGAAGCATAGCCTCCATTAAATAAAAAAAAAACTAAATTTAATCATCATCCAAAGTTTATACTAAAAAAGTTTTGTCAGTTATTTGTGGAACATCAGGTTGTGGAAAAACGTAATCTATATATTTACAAATTTTAACGAAACTCCCAACTTTTTTGGATTATAAAAATGGGGGGGGGGGGGGGGGGGGGGGGGGGGTAACATTCTTATAATTTATACAACAACAGCAGGAACAAACAACGTCATCAATTTTTACAAATATGGATTTGAAAACTACATCTTAAAAAAACAGCAATTGCTTCATGATTCAAAGAATATGAAAAATCTGAAGATGAAAGAAGAAATAAGTTCGTGGTGTGAAGAAGCAACAAAAAAATAATCAGGCTTAGTAGAATCTAAATAAAAAATAAGCATATAAGAAATACAATTAATAGATGATAGTGGTAATATGCATAGATCCTAGTTAACCTAGATTAATACAGATGAAAACATTGCTGTAATTTTTGTATGATTGTGTTTATGAAAGAAATATCAGTCAGTTCAGAGAAATTATTTCACAAGAGGTAGACATAATAACTGTAGTGTTTTTTATTTAACACAAAGTAATGTATTCATTAGACGGAAGTGTTATTAGAAAGAATGCCAAATATATTTATACTATTTGAAATAAATGCAAGAAACTTAAGTGATTTGTTAAGAGAATTTATGTGTAAGAAATAGAAGATGAATTTAAAACAATCGTGTGAATACAATGCTTGGTCAAAAGATTATGGCTCCCATTACAATTATATATTGATATAAAAAATTCATGAAGAGTTATAGAAAATATTTTCGAGGAGTGAATCGAACGGAGTGACCGAACGTGAAGTGACCGAATAATTTTTTCTTATAAATTTTTTGTTAATAAAAATAAAAAAAAGATATGTTGAATGATTATAAGATAGAGCAATGTACCAGTTTTAAAAGATTATCGTCATCCTACAAATCCTGTAAATTCGATAGATAAGAAGTTTAGATTTTATTATCATCATTAAATACGTATAGCGCTCGTTACAGATTATAAAACAAAACATGGTATAAACCGTGTGGTTAAAACAAAAGACTTTCCACTAGTTGTTTAGAAGTTTCCGAGTATTTTTGGCGTATAATAATTGATGGTGGTTTTGGTGTGAAGAAAGAACATTTAAAAGCACATGAGTATTAGAAACATTACATCAATTACATATTCCTGTCGTATATGCAAAAACGGAACCACGAGGTTCTATGTAAAAATTCATTTTTTCTTTTAAAAAATATGAATCGTGAAATGTCTCTCGGACAAACGTCTAGGATTGATGAATTAATCAAGAAACAAACTGCTGAGTTTGATGCGCAAATTAAACATAGTAAACGTATTAAAAAACAGAAACGTACTAGGCGTAGTATTAGACGTAATACTAAAAAACAGAAACGTGGAACAAAAGAAATATTAGAAACTCCTATTAGTGATATCTTTTTTGATGATAGAATTAAGGATGAACTTGGTGATGATTTATGTAATTTATTTAATCCAAATGAAATTAAATATGAAAATGTATCTTTTATTAATGTAGTAAATGATATGCGGAAACTTTTAGCAAATGGTAAAATTATTAATTTACTTGGAAAAGTTGTTAAAGATCAGGAAAATATAATTCAAAATTTTTACGTAACCTTTTATAATAAAAAATCATTTGAAACATGGTTTTCGAATCTGGATGAGAAATCCGATGCTAACGAATGGATTTTTACTGGTAATATTAAATATGAAGATTTTGGAATGAAGTTAGTACAAAGATCGCATAGAGGGGCAGGGATTAATATGAAATATAGATTCAAAGAATATTTCGGTGAATATTGTTATATTCCTTCTGAAGATTTTTGTTTTATTAAATGTTATAATGTTTTACGAGGTTTTAATGAAGAACAAGGAGAAATGATGAAAGAAATGTTTAATAATTTTTTATATAAAGAGAAAGCCACATCTAGAACAGGAGTAATGTCAAACTGCAAATTTTCTCAATTCAATAAATATTTGGAGAATGTGTTCAATATTATAGTCTGCCAATCGTCATTTAAATCCTAGAGGAATTGAAACGTTTCATAATTATGTTTATTACAACTATTTTCACGCAGGTTCAACAATTTGACACTATTGTTTAATTAATAAATCTCATAAATTAAAAGCTATTAGAGAAATTGAAAATAATTTCAAACCCATATATAAAACAGTTACTGATGAAAATCTAACCACGCGTCCAAATAAAAACATAACAAAGAAAAAAATTGATATGGTTCAACTATATTTGGGATCTCGAAACTTTTCCTGATCCTAACTGTTCAAACAGCTCATCCTATTCCTTATGCTGTATGAGCTATTAATTTTAATATATTTATATGTTGTTTACCGAAACAAAGATTGACAGAATTAGAAACACGTTTGTTAAGTGATATGATTAAAATTAAACGATCAAAAGATGAAGATGAAATTAAAAAAACTTAAAAAACAGATTAATGAGTATAATAATTTTAACTGAATTAGAATTTAATAAACTTCAAAATTGTGTGAAAATATTTACGAGAACTGAGGATGATGAATGTTCGATCGGGGGAAACCCAGAGGATGTATGTCCGATCCATCAATTTTTTAAAACTCTTGGAAAATTTAATTATTCGAGAATAACTTTAATAGCTCACAATTCATCAGGTTTTGATTCCTATTTTCCGATAAAAGCTAATTTTAAATTATCTAAACCGCCTCTTAAAACTTCAAGAGGAATATTGACTGCTTCATTACAAAATCCTTATACAACTGAATGTGTTAGTAGATACATTCAAAAATCTTTTAGATTTAAAAACAATATGAAAAAAGATTCACCGTCAGACAGGAGTAAATTAGCACTTCAAACTATTATAATGAAATGTAGTTATCAACATGTAAAAACAAGTCTTTCTAAATGGTGTGAGAATTTTAAAATTCTTATGAATGTGTGTAAATTAAATTATGAAATTGGAGACATAACACATGAAAATTATAAAGAAAAAGAAAATGAATGGAGACCATATTTAGTTAACGATATTCTTTCTTTAGCTTTTTGTATCTACAAATATAATAATGTTATGCAGGATTTAGTTGGTGAAGATATAACTACTAATTTGACATCCTCTGCTTTAACATTTAACGGTTGGATGAAAAGCGTACAAAATGACCATATAAATATTCATTTCATATAGATTTATGGGCTAGAAATTATATTAGAAAATCTGTTAAAGGTGGAAGAGTTTCAGCAAATATAAGAAATACATATCTCCATTTTGTAGCATCTTGTTACCAATATTAAAACAGTATTTACCTGGTCGCTGCGCTGGGGGGACTTTGTCCCTTGGTCGCTACGCTGGTGGGGTTTGTCCCTGGAAGTAATTTAATAGATTTAATGAAACAGTATCGAGATTTAGGAGATAAAACTGAAATTTGTAAGAAAATTTCAAATCAACTACTTGAACAAAAAAATGAATTTCTAATGGCTTTTGATGCAACATCTTTATATCCATCAGCTATGTATGATGAAAATTCAGAATACCATAAAGCTGAATCAGCTAGAAAATTTCGTCAAGAAGAAGAGCGGGAAATAGTATATAAATTTAATACTCAAACATTTAGACCTAAAACTTGAATATTCTCTGTTGTGTTTCAATATCCGAATGATATGTTTTTCCAACCAGTTCCTATAAAAGATAAAGTTAAAAATCAAAATAATAATTCTCATGTAAAAGTAATCAGGTTTAGAAATGGTATATGTTATGATGTATTAACTTCTGTTGACATACAAGAAATTGTTATATGTGGGGGGAAAATCTTACATATTACTGATGGTATAATTTATGAAAAAAATTATCAAGTTTCACCATTTCGAAATTATATTGAAAAACTTTTTAATTAAGAAAAAGATATAAAACAGAAGGAAATACTGTAGGTGATGAGTTAATTAAATTATTGATGAATTCGCTATATGGCAAAACTGTGCAAAAAGATATAACCACTAAATATCATTTATGGAATTAGAATACATTGAGAAAAAATTTCACTCAAGAAGTAAAAGATTATGAAAAATTAAATGATGAACAATATTTAGCGAAAGTAGAAATGGAAGATGATGAATTTCTCAAAACTAATATTGTAAAAGATGGGAAGACGTCATTCATGCCATCACACTTAGGTTCTTTCATTCTTTCTCACTCTAGAAGAATCATGAATAACTTTATTTTAGAAATTAATGGTTTCAAAGAAAAATACATTCATTATACAGATACTGATTCAATATATATTTCCAATGAGCTCTTTAATAAATTAGACGCTGCTGGATATGTTGGAGGAGAATTGTGTCAAGGGGGAAAAATGATTATGGAAATGGTGGAATTATTTTTGCAATGTTTATTGCACCTAAAGTAAAATACTGTATTACTGTAGATGAACAAGGGAGACTTAGTGAAAAGAAAACATTCAAAGGTTATTCACGAAACAAAGTAAAAGTAGAAGATTTTCTAAAATTATATTCGGGGAAAACATAATCGACTACAGTTAATAAACCATGGAAAAGATCTTTAGAAACTGGAATTAGTATTCCTGATAAAAATAATAATACTGAAGAAAAAAAATTTTCTGGTCAAATAAATATTCTTAAACGTCAAGCACCTGATGAAAATGAAATTATGTTACCTTATAACGGAGAAGATATTCAAGCTGAAATATTTCAAACAATCATCTGTGAGAGTATTTAAGTGATGATGATGACACGTGGGTATATTAATTTTTTTATAACATCTAAAAAATTTATAACATCTAAAAAA
This sequence comes from Prostheceraeus crozeri, assembly GCA_907163375.1. Classification (NCBI taxonomy): domain Eukaryota; kingdom Metazoa; phylum Platyhelminthes; order Polycladida; family Euryleptidae; genus Prostheceraeus; species Prostheceraeus crozeri. Next base: position 6,968 of record CAJQUW010011168.1, read on the forward strand.
TTTATAACATCTAAAAAATTTATTACATATTAAAACTTATTACATCTAAAAACTTATTACATCTAAAAACTTCTTACATCTAAAAACTTATTACATCTAAAAACTTATCACATCTAAAAACTTATTACATCTAAAAAACTTATCACATCTAAAAACTTATTACATCTAAAAACTTATCACTTCTAAAAACTTATTACATATGAAAATATATTTATCGAATATTTTGGTATTTTCTATTAAGTTTTATCATATTAAGTTTCATCATATAATGTTTTATCAAAAAGATAATTTAAATTTTTTTTCACTAACTATTGATTCATCATCATCATCATCAATTGATTCTTCATCATCATCATAAATTGTTTCTTCATCATCATAAATTACACTTTTTGGTATAGGATGCCCTTCCATGATAGGGATAACCATTCTCTTATTGGAATATCTAATTCTAAATTACATCTTTTTATCTGATAATAATATAATAGAGAAAAATATTGGTCTTTGATCTCTTTTGGAAAATTTAATAACACACCATAATCTGAATCACTTTTAGTTTTTATTAAAGATGATAAAATTTTAAATTGATTAGATGTAAATCCTAATTTAAATTTTGTAGACCCGACACATAGTTGTCTACAGTATCTTCAACTATTCCATCATTATTATTTTCAATTGTAAGAAAATGAAATTTAGATAAATTTTTATAATTACTAATATTTTTATAATCTTTTTTACCATTTACACCTTTTTCAGATGTTACAGAATCATCATTATTATCATAAGATTCTTTAAGATCGGGCAAAGCCCTAGAACCTTCAGTTCGTTTATTATGATTATGGTCATTGTTAATAGTATAAGGTGTTGTCCACATATAAATTTTCTCTTGTTGAGCTAAACCATTTATATAAGATTTTAATAAATTAATATTTAAGTTGGAATATAATCCTATATACGTATCATCATCATATCTTTGCGGCATTTCTAATGTTTCTTGTTTATAAATTGTATCTCTATAATAAACTTGACATAATAATTCTTCATTATGTTTTTTACTCTCGATATGAATGTTATATTGATTTTGTTCATCAACAAATAATCTTATTTTTTCTTTGGAAAAAGATTTTAATTTTTTAACTAATTCTTTAATATTAATATAATTAATAATTTTAGTTTCTATCCAATCAGTATTACTAATCGGCAAAACTGCTCTAATAAATCCGTAAACATTATTATGTCCTATTATAACCATATTTTCTTTATTTAATTCCACATAAGCTACATCATTATATTTACTAACAATTTCCATAAATTTAATAAATGGATCACCTGGAAATAAACAATAATTAGTTTCTATAGAAGGTAAACCTTTAGTCTGTTCTCTAAATATTTCGGCTTGTAATTGAAATAAAATATTACATGTATTATTATTATTATTATTATCAAAAATTTATTTTCAATCCCGTTGATCTCGTCGAATAAGAAGAACAGGATGATTGCGGGCGAATATAATTTTTTTAAATTTGCTTTATCCATAATTTTATTTTTATTAGAAAAAATTTTATTTTTTTATTTTTATTAGAAAAAATTTTATTTTTTATTTTTATTAGAAAAAATTTTATTTTTATTAGAAAAAAAATTATTTTTTTATTTTTATTAGAAAAAAATTTTATTTTTTTATTGTTAAAAAATGATGTTACCAAATGTTGGTGGAGGTGCATATATCCCGAATAATCGTGAATTAGAAATAGAGATAGAAAATTATATTATGAAAACTGGAGACGTTTTATCTGGTCCATTGCATCTTTCTATTCTTCCGCAACAAAATACAGAGTTAACAAAATTAAAAACAATATGTTGATACACAAATCAACGATTTAAAAGGAAAAATATATAAACGATGTTTTGGTTCCACTGATGACTGAATTAAAGTTGCTAAAACTTAATGACAAATCATTAAACGAAAAATTATTAAAACTTGATAAAAAGGATAGAGAGCTAGAAGCAGATATAGCAAAACTTTTTAAAAAGATTTCAGAACAATCAAAAATTTTAATATTACTTTCTATAAAGTTAAAGCAATCTGCAGTCATTAAAAATAAACATCAGATAAAAATGTTAAAAGAACAAATAGAAGATGAAATAGAACAACTTACTGAAAGAATTACAAAAAAAATTTAAAGCAGTTACAAACTACATCCAAAAAAGTGTTGGATGAATTAAGTTCTAAAATTACTCAACAAATGAAAAAGATGAATAGGATAATAAATGAAGTAAACTCGCTTAATTACACAAAAGTTGATAAAATGGACAAAATCTGAAAATCAATTTAGAAAATGAATTAATGAAAAATTTACAAGAAAACTCTAAAGACAAATAAGGAACAGTTAGATGCTGTTAAAAGACAATTAGATGTTCTTAAAATTAAGTTAAATGCCACTTAAAACGGCGTTGAAGATGAATCAGCAGAAAATGCAATGTTGAATAGAAAAGAAATTAAAGTACATCTCACACGCTGCTTGGACGCAATAGATAAAGTGCAACAGGCAATTAATAAAGTTATCTATAAGTTGTTGTCCATTCACAAACGTAAATCTTAATCGGAGCGAAGCTCCTCGAGGCTTTAGCCGACACGTAAATATTTTTCACAAAAAAGTCAAATTTTAAGCTTAAAAAATGGCCTATAATTTATAAACACAATCTTATACTTTTTGCATCAAATAATAAAATTGATCATGAACAATTCAGAAACCTGTGTACCATTTGATGATAGTGTAGTAGAAACTGTCGGAACACCAAAAAGTTTCCTAGGCACGGCAGGTGCCGTCCAAAAAGAAGGAGCTGGCATCTTTTTCTGGTATTGGAAGTATCGTTAACTTAATTAAAAATAATAAAGAGTTTGATTACATCTGCTGCAAAAGGAGCAGCTGCTATAGGTAGTACAGCTAGTGCAATATCAAATGCTGTTAAGTCTCAAAACGAATTAAAACAACTAGAAGCTATTCTTAAACATATGAATGATTTGATAGAACTAAAAAATTAAAAAACTTTCAGAGGAAACAAAACATAAAATTGCTAACATAGCTATAGGGGGTGAAACCTTGAGGAGCGGAGCTCCGTCTGATAGTAAACATAAGAAGAAATCAGGCGTAGCCATAAAACGTTCAATTGAACCTACGGTTCGTTCAATTGAAGAAATAAGAGGTAATGGTATTAATAGCAACCTTCGGTCTAACCAGCAAAGCTGTAGCGGAGCTGGTCTAGCAAAATTCTAAAATTATGTTTTTTTAGTAAAATTTTTTTAGTAAAATTTTTTTAGTAAAATTCTAAAATTATATTTTAGCAAAATTTTCTTAGCAAAATTTTTTTAATAAATTTTATTAGCAAAATTTTTTTAGTAAAATTATTTAAGTAAAATTATTTTAGCAGAATTTTTTCTGTGTGTGAGAAAAACAAAAAGTCAAATTATTTTTTATAAAAATGTCTTCGCTTATCGAAAATAAATTTAGATTTGACGATCCTCCGTTCGTCAGTTATAATCAAAAAAAGAATGACTATATAAGAGTTGCTATGAATCCCGGATCTTCCAATAGAGTAAATACTGGAGGCGATTTAATTTTTGAAGTTGATAATCAGCAGAGTTATATATATCTACCTGATTCATTTTTACACTGTGAATATTCTTTATATAGTGATGCCAATTTTACAACACCATTACCAGAAACCGATAATATTGCACTAGAGAATAATTTCTTTCCAAAATTATTTACACAAATGCGTTTAGATGTTGCAACTCAAAATATAGAAACAATAAGTGATTCTCCAGGTGTAATTGATACAATGCTTAGATTTGTAACAATTGGTGAAAATAATAAAAAGTATGAAATCGAAGGTTGGTTTCTGATACTAATGATGGTATAATTGTTGATGATTTTAACTCACGCTGGATACAGATGCAGCAGGAATTGCGAAAGATGTAGAAATATTGCAAAAAAATTTAAATAAAACAAATAATGATTGCATATAAAGAAAGACGTGAATTTAACAAAAAAAGTAAACAGACAGTAAATTGGTCATTGTCTCATTATTCGGATATTTAGTTTATGATAAAATTATCATATCAAATTAAAATTTTAAAATTAATAATTCATCGTACAGCAAATAATGAATTAATCTTTTTTGGTACAGACTTCTGGGAAAAAAAAAAAAAAGCATATTTAAAGAATTGATTAGACTTTGATGGTGGAATTAATATTTAAGCATATTACTCCTAGTTTAGATGATTGAAATGACAGCTATTGCAATAAAAGATTAAATAAACTAACAAACCAATTCCAGTAAATTTTCTTTAAAGCGTACTGCTAGAGTTCAGTAGTAACTTTTTCCGAACAAAGATATTAAATGGCATTTTACTAGAAGAACTGCGAATACTCCCAAGATATCGATTTATGTTACTAACTTTTCAATTAGAAATAATTCTCCAAGTTTTGATAAGAAGAACAATATAATCTTCTTTCCATATTAATACAATTCGAAGTTTGTCAAGTTTCATTAAATCAAAACCCGATATCCAATTGATCCATTAAGATTCGATGATACCAATAATCAATTTATGGAAGGATATGATTCTTATGGAAATCTTTGTATAGAATTTGGAGTTGAACCACAATTAACTCCTGGAGATTGGAGACATTTATATCCAATTTTCTGTTTCGATGTTAAGTGCACAATCTGAAGATATTTTCATGAACTGGTTGTGATGTAACAATTAATATGAAAAGAAAGATTCCAGCAACTTATGTCATTGATTGGCTTATGGGTTTATTGCTGAAGAAGATGTAAAAATATTCTATTGAAGTTCTTAATGGGATATAGATGGGCTAAGGATCGGTTAGTAACCTTAGGACCTTTTGGTCCGATAAGTTAATTAAAATTTTTTTCCATATTGTTAGAATAGATTAAAAAATTGCTTAACTTCAAAAATTTTTCGTAACTAGAATAGATTAAAAATTTTGATATCTTAAATAATTTTTCGTTAACTTAAAATTTTTTTAGTAACTTAAAATTTTTTTTTATTAAAAATGTCGCAAGCGCGATAAGTAACATTAATAATAAGGACTGTTTTTAGAAATTAAAATTACGTAATATTGTTGACTAAATTATACCCCTAAAACTATTACAGATTAATAAAAAAAAGTATTACATAAGTAAACCAAGTGATAGAGGGAATATTCTCAATTAACAAGAAGAAAAGAATGGCGGGATTCTCCCATTAATTCCACTAATAATAGGTGGCATAGCAGCAGCAGGAAGTGTTGCAGGTGGGACAGCTGGTATTGTCCAAGCAGTAAATAACAATAAATCAGAGAAGGCAGCATTAGAAGAACAAAAACGTCATAACAGAGAGTTAGACAAAGTTGCTAGGGGTGAAGGAGTAGTAGATAATTTTATTAGTAAATTAAATTTAGTTGATGAAGTAAAACGAGTTCTTAAAAATATTCTCCACATTGTTGGATGATTTAATTGAAATTAAAGAAAACTAAAGTATGGTTCTGGAGGATTATATCTAAGTCCTAGTATGATTCGGTAATAACCTCAGAAATCCTTTGGTTCTATCGGCTACTAAAGCCTAGGCCTTTGGTCCGAACAAAGTTCTATCGGTCTTTTTTTTTATGTTTAAATTTTTTTTTTTTTTTAGGTTAAAAACATTTATTTTTCTTTTATCTTTTTATTGGTTTTTTTATCTTTTATTTGAAAGAATGAATTCTACAAATTCCGAAAAGAAAATTTAACTAAATTAAAAAATTGTTAATTTAGATTTATTGAATTTATCTATTTAAACAAAATTAAAAACTCAAACTGTCAGCATATTGGAGGTGACAAGAACAAAGTTCCATACCACTTAGGTGGTGATATACAAAAAACATTAGAAAACTTTCCTGGATTTATTTGGAGTAAATATTCGAAAGAAAAACATCTTCCTGGTCATTCATATACCGGTCCAGGAACTCGATTAGATATAAGACTAGATGATGAGAATAATAATCCGAAACCAGGTGAAGAACCGATAAATAGAGTAGATGCCGCAGCTTACAGGCATGATTTAGCTTATCGAAATCATGATCTAAGTTCTCGACAGGCAGCTGATAAGAAGATGATTCAAGAATTAGATAGTATTCAAATCCTAACATTTGGAGAAAAATTTTGAAAGAATGTTTGTTAAGAAAGCTTTAAAAGCTAAAATATTATTCGGTCAGGTTTTAAATGAAACGACAGCTAAGCTGTCTGAGAGCAACGCTCGAACTAATAACTCTGAGAGCAACGCTCGAACCTACGCGTCTGAAATTCATAAAGAATACAGAAGGCCTAAATATTTATTGAAAGTAAAAGTATTTAATAAAGATGATATTTGGCAGTGCTGATCTTATTCATATGCCGAATGAAAAGATTATAAATACGCATTGAGACGTTATAGATTTATATACACGATACGCTTGGGTGTTTATAAAACCTTTAAAAAATAAAGTGGTCTATCAGTTAAATATGCGTTTGAAGAAATCTTTAAAGAAAGTATAGAAAGCCAAAAAATAATTGTTTGTTGTTAAAGGATCGGAAGAAAATTTTATAACCGAAACGTTTCAGCCACTATTTGAAACTGTTTATTCAACTGAAAATGGCTGGAAAAGCTGTAGTGATAGAAAGATTTCAATCGGACGTTAAAAAATAAATTATTCAAGAAATTTACTGAGCAGAGAAATCAGAAATGGTTGAAGATATTACCAGGAATTGTAGAAGAGTACAATAATAAAGTTCATTCTGGTATTGAAGAAACTCCAAAGAATGCTTCTGACGACCCTGATTTAATACGAAAGAAAATATTCGAAAATAATTATTCGAATGAGAGTAATCCGAATTTGCAGAAACGTAAGCCGAAATTTAAAATTGGAGATAGGGTACGAATATTTAAATATAAGAACAACTTTGAAAAGGGCATTCGTCGGATACTGGACGAAAGAGATATTTTTAATTTGTAAAATAAATCAAAGTTATCCGTTTACTTATGAAATTAAAGATTTAGATTTTTAAATGAGGATATCAGAGGCCGTTGTTTTCGTTTTGTTTATCAAATAATGAATTACATACGAACTGATTTTTAATTATCATTATTATTATTAGGCGTAGCCATAGGAAGAAAAAAACCTACGGTTCGTTCAATTCTAACATAATATCAAGAAATGGCACTCCTTCTTGCAATTTAAATAAAACATAAAGACATAATTGACCACAATAAGTTGTTCCCGGTTTTTGAATTTGAAATGTATTATAAATTACGTTGTTGTGTCTGTTCCATATAATTTAAAAAACTCGATCAGGTCAGTCATTTTAAAAGAAACAAAAATCCAATTTGAAAATGTCATTTTTCAGTCTCCACGCAAATAAGTTGCAATAAATGTTACTACTTGTTACTTATGAAGTAAGGAGTCCAACATTTAGATGAATAAAAAAACAGAAATCCAATTTGTTCTCCAAAATGGCATTGTCATTTTTCAGTCTCCACGCAAATAAGTTGCAATAAATGTTACTACTGTTACTTATGAAGTAGAGTCCATACATTTAGATGAAAACAGAAATCCAATTTGAAAATGGCAAACACTGTTGTCATTTTTCAGTCTCCACGCAAATAAGTTGCAAATAAATGTTACTACTTGTTACTTATGAAGTTAGAGTCCAACATTTAGATGAAAAACAGAAATCCAATTTGAAAACCACATTGGCATTGTCATTTTTTCAGTCTCCACGCAAATAAGTTGCAATAAATGTTAATACTTGTTACTTATGAAGTAGAATTTCACGTTTGCAAGTTCTTCTAATTCCTGCGTGAGTCCAGTATGTTGCGATGTTGTTGTTCAGTTTGTTGCACATTGGGTGAATCAAATATGGATTCTGCTATTCTTTGCTGTTCCTCCTCTTTCATTCTTCACGATCAATATAATCTTCAAGATGAGCAAAATTTCTTCATCACCAAAGTAAATTGATAGAGAAGGGGGAAATTGGCTAAGTTTGGATAGTTCTTTGATAATTTGAATAAAACCAATTTGATCAGTAATGTCACATATGAGCGTGAAAACTTTATTTTTGTGGGGGGTTTCTCATTTAACTCTTTCACGAATTTTGTATAATTCATATTAGACAATAACTTCAGTCGCTGGGGAAAAGCACTTCTCCTTGTAAAACATAGCAGCGTAGAAGATTCCGAGGGGTAATTTTCTCAAAACCAATGAGGGTTTTTTATTCAATGAAGAGATGCACGGTTTGATGATGTACTTATAATTATCCTTTTTCTCGAGGAAAAGAAAATACAGGTAAATTGCTGCTGTCAACATCCTTGAATGAATCTCGGATTATTTCAAACACTTCTCTCTTTTTACTCTCTTTCTTCTTCGTTTCCACTCGTCTTCTGTTTTTTTTCTTAGTGATTCAAGAATAAATTTTGTTGATATCGTTTTGAAGAAATCAAGATGGTCTGGTGGAAATAAGAGGCCACAACTTGATCACGAATGCAGCAGCAACAAAAATTCTCTCTCTATTTTGCTGACGGAATAGGGGGGGGGGACATTGCAAATGAGAACTTTGCTTTCTAGCGCACACGGAACAATCAAAAATGGGACAGGAGAGAGGATGAGGGAGAAGTGAAAAACAACTGCCAGATGCTTTTGGCGTCAATGTGGTTGTGCTGACGTGCTAGAATTAAAACAACTTCCCTAACGTACAATAAATCTAATTGTATCACAATAGCTGCAGCAACTACTGGAATTGTAAGAAAAACGCCAGATGAAATGACAATAGTGAGAGCGCCTAAAGAAATTGTTTAAAACATGCTCCAACGCCTTGTGTCACATTCTTAATTTATTATATTGTTCTCATCTAAGTAATAATTGAGATTGCTTATATCTTCATATAACGTAATCTATCTTTGTGTTTTGCAATATCCATTTCCATATGATAATGAAGGATATATTCTTGCGGTTTCTTCCATTTTTGTTTCTTTATTTTTAAAGAAATATTATTAGTCACCTTGTTATATTTTAATAAAACCTAAAAGATGGATGAAATTCATGAATTTTGAAATTCTCAACTTTTATGATTTTCGGTGTCGTGGAACGGTCATGATTTAAGCGAGAAAATTGTATTTCTCAAATTTTGTTGATTCTTTAATTTTATGTTTTTTCGGCTGTCGTGGAAACGGTCATGATTTAGGAGAAAATTGTATTCTCAAATTTTGTGATTTCTTAACTTTTATGATTTTCGGTGTCCTGGAACGGTCATGATTTAAGCGTAGAGAAAATTGTAATTCTCAAATTTTTGTGAATCTTAACTTTATGATTTTCGGTGTCTGGTGGTCATGATTTAGCGGGGGTGAAAATTGTAATAGTCTCAAATTTTGAGATTTGAAAAATTTGAAATAATTGGGTATTTTTAAAAACGCTTAAATTTTCGCCTTACGAGACCTTCGACCACGTGAAATTTGAAGTCTACCTAAATTTTTGAAATTTTTGAAATTTTGATTTTTTTGAAAAACCCGCAAAAGTGTGACATCCGGCGCAAGCGAAGCGAAGCAAAGCGAAGCGAAGCGTCGCGCCGGATGTCACACTATATACTACTGAAGTCGGATTCAAACTGTTGACAGCGCATACACTTCACGTCATCGTCTCTAATTCAAAAACTACTTGTCCCAATTTGCGTAAAATTCTGCATGTGGGTAGAAAATATACTCAAATGGCGTGTCTCTGAAGTTTTATGATCATCGAATGCATTTTTGTATAAATTTCAACAACATAGTTTAATCAGGTATAATATGCGCCAGTGGACCAAACGCTACATCTCATCTTAAGTCTTTATTTGCTTCATTCCAACGGATGCAAGCATATAGCATGTATAATTTGTCGGTGGTTTTATCTCTCTTCCTCTCTCAGGGCAGTGGCGGCGGAGTGTCGCCGAGATTGCACTGATTAGCCAAAATCTAACACGAGGCACACATGATCAGCAATAGCTTGCTGATGTCATCGACAACTCAGCCAATCTATCAATGTGCCGTTCGCCCGCGCCAGAACAGCTCGTCGCGGCCACTGCATGCAATCCTCAGAGAAGGAGTCCATCATCCATCTTGTGATTCAACCCGGGCGAAGACAAAGAATTATTTACGAGTTACACTTACAAGTTGGCACACATAACACAACACACACCGACTGGCTAATCACGGCGTGTATGACAAACGCGCAGCTAATTGTCTACACATGCATACCTTCATTTCTTCATTATTTCATCATTATGTAGATATTTGAAAACATCAAAGTGACTTCTAAATTAGAACCGGGCACTTCGCATATAAGCTGCATGCTACAAGGTACATACCGATGCCAAGACTGATTCTAGCCCCGGAAACGCTTTGAAGCACGCTACGCCACTGAGATTGTCACCCAACATCAATTAACTTCAGCATCAATTTCTTACCGGCTACGAGGAATATCACATTTCTGTCTCTGGAAGATGTCTGCCTTAAGGGTGTAAAAAAACAATCATAATCATAAAAATGACAAATATCATTTTTGGTCTCTTGCACGAACGGTAGGTAACTTACCCAGCAGATAAGTTTAATCGATGGGTAACTAATCGTGGGGTAGTCCTACCCATCGACTAAATTTATTTCGCTTTCACGAACGATGGTTAGTTTCTTCGTGTCATAGAAATAGATTGTTTATCTGAAGCTGACTAGAATGGAAGTTGACTCAAGGTCGCGGCACATCCGAGGGAACTAAGTTGGGGCATGAAGAACCAATTAAAACCTTCGATTTACTCATGTGACTAATTCTAACCCAATGATACAGACGTTGGCAGGTGCATCTAAGTGAAAATGCGTACGATTTATGTGCCGTTATTGTGCATTGCTTGAAGCTTAATTTCCATTCTAGAGGTTTTATTGTTGTCAATTTCTATGTTCGTGTTGTAAGAGTTGGTATAAATTAGAGTTAGCGTTGCAATTAACATTCTCACGTCAGTGTGACGTTTTAAGTAGGTCACTGACGAAATTGTCACTGTCTTCCAATCAAACACACTATCTGCTGCTTCTATTTCTACTGTTTTTCATTCATAGAATTCAGACCTGCGATCATACGTTATCAATTCTAAGTGCAAGATGACTGACAAATGCCAGAGAAGCGCCAACTATACAGACGAGGAAAAATTAAATTGATTGAATTAGTGTCAATTCATATTTCAGTCATTCAAGATAGATCCTACGATAAATTCTCGTTGGCAATCAAGCAATCGAAATGGTGAGAAGATATGTGATGACTTTCGTAAACATGGCTTTGCGAATAGAACCGTTATACAGTTGCAAAACCTTTGGCGTGATCTGAAGAAGAAGGCGGAAACAGCACTCGCTGAAGAAAAGCGAGGTATATTTAAAACGGGCGGAGGACAGAATTGCAAGATTGTGCTGTTCCACGCGTACCCGGAGTGTTTAATGAGAAAACCAGAGAAAAACTTCCACAGGTACCAATGTATATACTTGTATTACGTAGCTCTTCTGACGTTTCGCCTAGTCGGCTTGATCACAGGAAGTGAAAGACGATACAATCGTTCAGCATGGCATGATTCAACACGTGACATTCATCGAACACGTTCAGCATGGAATGATTTAACACCTGACAGACATTGGACAATAGAAAATTACAAAACGTACACTAAAATAGTTTAAGAAACTTACTATTAAAAAGACAAACTAAGTAGACTGTACAAATACTAAAGTTATAAAGAGAGTAAAACTAAGCAAGAGAAGATCGTTAAGAGCTAGCATGAGATAAAGATACGAAGAGCGAGAAAAAAATACCGCTGGTCTCAGGAAATTAGCAATTTCTTACCGAACTAAACACCAGATCATAAGAATATCTGAGGAAAACTGTTAATGTAGATCGTTCCAAGTGGATTTTCGTCTCGAATAGTTGTGGAGTCCCCGTGCAGAACCTCCCACTCAACGTCCATATGATCATGTGGATGATGGATGTGGAAATGCTCGGCCACCGCACTGCCGAGCTTCTTACCGAACAGATGTTCCTTTACTCTTGATCCTATTGATCGCACTGTTTGTCCCACATATATCTGGTTGCATGATTTGCAAGTAATCTTGTAGATGACCCCTTCGGTACCACAATCATTGGGAGATTTGGCAAATTTACAAGTGGCACAATCTTGAGGACACTGAGCACGTTCCTTGGGCGGGTGGAATATTCTCTTCATTGATGGACCAGACGAGAAGATAAGATTCACTGTGTTTTGTAGGCCTGTGACCTTCACTGCGTTCAACATGCGCCGTTTCTGTCCTTCATCAATGAAAGGGCATTTGATGAATATCCTCTTGTTTTGAGCATCATTGTTGATTCCATCATCATGACCTTTGTATGCGACACGCCTCGAAAAGTTCCTGTAGGACTTTTTCAGGAATGTCTCTGGGTAACCATTTTTCCTGAATCTCTCGAATATCATCTGCACCGAGTGTCTGTAATTGTCATCATTAGACGATCTATTTTTGGCTCTGTGGAATTCACCGATGAGAATGGCTCGTTTCAAGGACATCGGGCTATGCGATTTCCAGGGATGTATTGTGCCGCTATGGACATCTTTCATATAAAGCCTTGAATGAAAACGGTCACCATCAAGCAAGACTTCACAATCAAGATAATGGGAGAATACCGTTACACTGTAATTCCATGGTGAAACGAATGGAGTCTCTGACAGAGTTAGCCAATTCCAGTATCTGAGCATTATCGATGGATTTAGGCCAAATGATGAACACATCGTCCACATACCGTTTCCAACCAAATTCAAAGTCCATTTTCGACCAGATCTTCTGCTCAATATAATTCATGTATATGATTGCGGCCTGCGGTGATAGAGGGTTTCCCATAAACAGACCAGATTTTTGCATATTGCACTCCCCATTGTGAATGATGGTATCAGACATAAAAGAAAGTCTTAGCAATTCCACAAAATCTGAGGAGTGTATATGTTTGAGAAAGACACTATCATTGAAATGAAGATTGAAGAAATTCTCATAACACTGTATAGGCCGAGCTCGTTATCATCATCCAGATAAGGAATGCTCCCATATAAATCCACAACATCCAGGGAGGCAAATTGTATCTCTTCCATGGGCAGATTATAATGCAGCAACCAATTAGCAAATTCATTACCATCACGTAGATGAGCAGGGACAAATGTCAACATCTCCGAAAGATGCTTAGATAACAGTCGAGATAATTTATTTGCGGTCCATCAACAGCTGCAATGATTGGTCTTCCACGAAGCTCTTCGGGCTTATGATCTTTGGGAAGCACATATATACTGCTGGGTTGAGGTTCTGAGCATTTGCAGTCGACAAGACTGTCGTAAATTGGATTATTATTGTTCTTGTATCTGTTGGCAATGGTCATCAATTTCTTATTGAAATTGGCTTGAACTGTCTGCGGCTTATTCATTCTTATTTTCTCAAACTTGCCTGTTCCAATCGTTGCATTTGATAACATCACATCATAGTCCACTTTATCCATACCATGAAGACGGGCTGTTTTATCCGTGGGTAGAATAACAAGACTTCCAGCTTCTTTGATTTCTTTCTGTACGTCACATATTTCTCTGGTACTTTTTTGGATATTCTTGTCAAGTTCAATACCTTTCAGATTCCGCATTTTCTCTGGTTTTCTCATTAAACACTCCGGGTACGCGTGTGGAACAGCACAATCTTGCATCACGAGTTCGTGTTGTTGTAGTATTCATGGTTTCAATTCTAGAGTTTAAGATATAAGGGGTCCGTGTGTGGTACTTCCGCGAGTGCTTCCTACCCTGTCAACAAAGTAGAAAAATAACCATTCTACCTATGCCAATACCGTATGAATTCAATATTCTATACGCATCTTTTTCCATTTTTATCTACTGTTATGCGTTATGCATGACTCATTGTACTACTTATACCTTTATTTGATAGTAAGTCACGAAAATTCCAAACCCACTGAAAATGATAGAGAAGTAAAATCTATGAGAATTTTACACAACAGGAACAGAATCCAAAAATTTCGCACTCAAAAATCTCTTATGGATTACATCTGCTTGAAACAATCAGGCATCATTTAGGCATCTACCACTATTATGTGCAAGAAGACACATTTCCCATCTCTCCAACAGGCCGATGAAGTATTTTTGTACGTGCTTACTTTTACTCATCGGACTGAAATGTACAAAACGTTTTGAGTATTCTTCTGCGTAATATGATCTGCTATCTAAAGGATTACATGCCAAAAAACACTTTTTCCTAATATTTGCTAAGTGTAATATAGATGTGCATTGAAGCGCTTCGATGTGAGTGAGCACTCCCACACATAAATTCAATATAACTTTTCACTTTCCTAACATTTTTAATTAATAATTATCATTTGGTATTTAGTATTTAAGAAAATCAGATTCGTTTCGGTTTCAGCATGTCTAATTGATTCGTTCTTCCAAGATTTATAGATGATAATATACTTCTGTCCATTGTAGGCATTTCATGAAAGTGGTCATTTCACTTATTTACTTCTTGCGGACAGGAAACTGCTTATAAAAGTTAACATAATTCAATCAAATAAGATTCAATTCTATCTTTTGCGAAAGTTCTGTCGACATCACTATTGCTTGTCATTTCAAGCAATAGTGAGAAAGTCTTTTAACATTTGAAATCACATCTAAAAATACCTACAATAAAAATTACATCTGTGCATATCAAGAGCAAAGGCACATGTATGCTGCAAAGATATATATGGTCCATATGAACTATACAGAGTATAAAAAGACTAAAATAAAATATATGATCCATCAAAAAAATGGAAGGTTTAACAAAAGCACATATTTGCATCAAATTTGTCATCATAGTCAAAAAACACAATATGTGACCAATTTATTTGGTAATCTCTTTTATTCATAATTATCTTTTTGGATATCTTCATAATATACATGTCCTCTGACTGAAGACATTTATAAATGCAATTTTGATTGCATATTCTTTATATGCAATTTCAAATGTTAAAAGATACAATCACTTTCGATTGACAATGACACAGCATTAGCATCAAAGCACTTGCGCATAAGGTAAAATCTTTTTACTTCATTTCATTCTATTGACTTAATTATTTTAACATTTGTAAGTGGAGTGGCTACTATTCCACAAGAAACAAATAAGCAATATGTAACAAATTCATGTCATAATCTAAAAAAATATTGTGCATGACAATGATACTAGCCCAATTGATAGTATTGCTTATGTTTATATTTTATACTGATGTTGGTATGAGTGAGCGTGCTGCTGCAAATGTTAAGAAAGCCATTACACTACACAAGTTTGTTAACTGTTTTGCCGCTCATTAAAAGACATTCGCAAACGTCACCCGATGAAACAAATCGTTTTCAATTACCATTTCCTCTTCCACATGACTTATTGCACTACTTATTACATTATTTGATAGTAAGTCATGAAACCTCTGATTCCACTGCACTGAAAATGATAGAGAAGTGAAATTTAGAAGAATTTTACACTGATGTCAATTAGAAATCTGCGTTCTTGACAAGAACACAATCGTATTTCGTGTTGTGTTGAGCCTTGGAATTCGTGCTCGTGTTTTATTTTCGTGTTGACAGTGATTCGTTGCGAAATGTTAGTTTTTGAGACAATTTGATGACCCTAAAGTGTACTCCGGTCGTTTCAATATTTTTCAATTTCATTGTATATGATCGAAGGTTTGACTCTAACTGCTTGAATCAGTCCATTGAAAGTCACTCAAAACGCATCGTCAAACCGTAAAACAGAATGAGAATGAATCAACAGCAACCTTCCTACGACCCTACAACTCGCTCACTTAAGCTGCTACGCGATGAGTCGACCAGGGGATGGAAAAAATTAATTGATTGATAGACTTTCTTCAATTTAATTAATTGATTGGATCAGGCACCAAATATCCCGAGTAAAAAAATTATGTTTTGCTTGCTAAGCGTCATGGTACGCGCGCGGTAAACTTAGTAGGCGACATATTAACACGCAAAACCACGATATGCCTACTAGGCACATATCAAGCACCTACTAAATTGATTAAGCAAAGCATGATTACCACATGCCTAGTAGGTCCATATCAAGCGCCTACTAAATTGGTTAGGCAAAGTTTGCTAGGGCATGATTACCATATGCCTACTAGGCACATATCAAGCACCTACTAAATTGGCTAAGCAAGCAATATTTTTTTCTGTTCTTCAAGCGTCATCAGCTTGAAGGGCTTCCCACGGCGTTAAATGATCAGACAAAAGCGGCACAATAATTTTGAATGGCCAATAAGCTCTTGCTGCTTTGCTTGATTCGTTTGGAATAAGGCAGATTAGTAAATATACAAAGCCAATCTGGGCCATTGTCATAAAAATGTTAAATGCTTCATTACTTATCCCAGTCAATTAAATATTTTCGTTCACGGAACTTGGGTGTATTTTACTGTACACCAGATCAATGCATATTAAACGCGAGAATAGTTGATAGCCCACAATTACAGTTGTGTTGCTGTAAAAGGCCTGCACCAAGTATAGACACACGTGATAGCGTAGGGAAAGTGATGTTTAAATGGCCAGTTGATGCATGTGTTTCATCAAAATAATTTTAGAACTATTTAAAGCTCTGGTATAAACATTAAAATGATCATGCGCAGAGCTTAGTATTCGGAATGATATTACACTTGTGAAAGCAGCTTATCGAAAGCTTCCATGTAGTACCTCTGATTTTACTCGTACTGTAGAAATTACATGTAGTTATGTACTTTCTTGATTGACAATCGACTATCATGGCAGTTGTCAATTTAGGTATCAAGACAAGAAGTCAAGATCCATCCCTCTTCAGTCCGGGTTTCATTGTATTTCATAATTTCACCAACAATGTTATTGTTAAACCATCGACTGAGTTTACTGAAGTCTGGCATATGCGTACAATATAGGAGGATAGGAGGTGAGTGAGTCAGCAGTCGTGACGGAGAAGTCTGTTCATGCAAAGTTGCTATGCTACCATGGATCGATCAGCGACGTCTTCTCTTACTGCAGTCTTGGCCAAACGTATTAATGCGCCACGCTTTAAGCTGACAGCACTTGGGTGTCGAGTTGAAACTCGGAATTCGGCATTGCACAGCGTGAAACAAAGTCATTTTCTGATGGACTGTTTCGGTTATTACCCATGCGCAGATTTAAAGATATAACATCACCATTCGATAAATAATTGCATGAATCGATTGAAGCTTTATGACTTTCTCTGTCTTAACACTAGGATGACGGTGGTATCAAAATTGATACCATCTCCATTTCAATTGAAATTTTCATTATCTTAATCGAATGGTAACACGTGATCACTGGATGACTTTTACTATTTTCACTTCTAAATTGATAAAATGCTATGATTTCTTCAACCCTATGAATGATGGTGCATCATCGTTAGATCTATATTTTGTATTATCTTATATTTTGAGTTAAAACTTAAAGATTTTGTTGTGTTACAAAATAAATAAATAAATTAGACGTTTATTTCAAAAAGCCGAATAGAAATCGTGGGGTCTCAATACATGAATATGAATATCAAATCAATGAATAAAATACTAGAACTTAACATAGTAATTGTCATAAATCAATCAGAAAATATAAAGTCGTCAGAAAGTAGATGATATATACACATAACTTTACAATGTATATCTGTCATTCGATAATTTGGCTATAGAGATGAAAAAGCTGTTGCTGCTTATCGAAGTTGAACACACATTGCTACAAACTAATAATAATGCATATAGACGTTTTAAGTCATCTTGTGTTTAGTCAATTATGCTCTCATTTTATCAAAATATGTACGTGAAACATTCGTTTTCTTTCAGAGAAGTTGTGAGGTATCTTCTGATCTTCTGACTGTTCGAGAAATTCGACCTGGACCTTCACGAACATCTGCATTCTCCACAAGACTTGGAAATGTTGGTCATCTTCCAATACCAGCCGGTAAACAGGGCCACTGTAAATTATGCATGAAAAGCACGAAAATGAAGTGTGACAGTAGTAAGTAAACGCCGAACACTCGACCGGCGCCCCCCCCCCTCTGGAACGGCAGAGTGTCGTGGTCGGCCGCCGTGGTGCTTCGGGTCTGACGTCCCCCCCCCCTCTGGAACGGCAGAGTGTCGTGGTGGTCTTGGGCGACCGCCAGGATTTGTCTTGAGGCTATAGTGTGTGATGTTTTTCGTGCAATCTGCTGAATGTTGGGTTGTAAAATGGGCTGTTTCGAGTGGAAGCAGTGCTCGGATGTGAAAACGGAGGCCAGATTCGGATTCAGCGTGAAATTCTGCATCGGTATGGTGAGTTTGAACGCAATCGGAGATAAAAAATTTTCGCTGACGTCCCCCCCCCCGGCACCGACCTTCCAACTTTGCTTCCAGTGGACGGATTTTGTCGTGCCATAGCTCGTTTGAAAGCTAAGAGTGAGACAAATTCGCTGAAAGAATCGGCTTGTTCCTATCTGTCTTCGTTTAGATGTGAGACGCCATTTAAGATTTTGGGACATTGGCGAAAAACGACAGAGTTAGAATTTGGGACGTTTTGGTGTGTAGCGCCCAAACGAAGCATCGGATGGGAAAACGGAGGCCAGATTCGGAATCAGCGTGAAATTCTCTATCTGTATGGTGAGTTTCAAGTCAATCGGCGAGAAAAAATTTTCAACATTTTTCGAAAAAACGACAGAGTTAGAATTTGGGACGTTTTGGTGTGTAGCGCCAAAACGAACCATCGGATGGGAAAACGGAGGCCAGATTCGGATTCAGCGTGAAATTCTGCATCGGTATGGTGAATTTGAACGCAATCGGAGAGAAAAATTTTCGCTGACTTCCCCCCCCCTCTGGAGAGCTCGCTTCGATCTTGGCTTCTAGTGGACGGATTTTATCGTGCCATAGCTCGTTTGAAAGCTAAGAGTGAGACAAATTCAGTGAAACAAACGGCTTGTTCATATCTGTCTTCGTTTAGATGTGAGACGCCATTTAAGATTTTGGGACATTGGCGAAAAACGACAGAGTTAGAATTTGGGACGTTTTGGTGTGTAGCGCCCAAACGAAGCATCGGATTGGAAAACGGATTTCAGATTTGGAATCAGCGTGAAATTCTCTATCTGTATGGTGAGTTTCAAGTCAATCGGAGAGAAAAATTTTCAACATTTTTTGAAAAAACGAGTTAGAATTTTTGCGATGGCTGCCTACTGTAGAGCCAAAACGAAGCATCGGATTGGAAAACGGAGGCCAGATTCGGATTCAGCGTCAAATTCTACATGGAAATGGTATTTTTCCAGCTGAATCGGAGCACTAGAACCGGAGATAGACGGGTTTTCAGTGTTTGGATGATGGGTATTACGTCATCAGCTGATCGCCACACACTATATAAGCTCGGAACCGACAGAGACTTGTCATTCAGACGAGAGATTGCCAACGGTAAGTCGTCTCTCTGAGCTCCGATGATAGCTTCGGACATTCCAAATCCCGGGTTTCTGTAAGAAACCGACTTAGAAAATTTCATTGCTGATATCAGCTAAGCCGTCAGACTTAGAGGTTAGCCAGGAGATGGCCTTCGTCTCCAGGCCATAAAAGACTCCAAAACTTTAAAGGCTTGTAACTTTGCTTCTACAAGTCCGTTTGACTTGATTCAAAAAAGGTTCGGTCGCTATTGACCTGCCCTAAGTGATAAACTACTTATAAAATTTCATAAGTAGTGCTAAAAAGTTGAAAAATTTAAATTCACTAGTTTTGGAGGTTTTCTGGGGTTTACGACCCTGCTGAATTCAACTAAGACATTTATAAAGTTGTGGGAGGCGAGCTTCGGCTTGGAATTTGCAACCTTTGTAAACAATCCACTGGTTTTCATGTCAAAATCAGGGTCCGGATACCAACACAGTGATATGACGCACGCTCTGTCCGCGGGAGGTTGGATTTGTGGGCCGAGGCCTTGGAGTTGGGATAAGATCCCCTCTGAGTAATGCCTGTAACGGATTCAAAGGTTCGACACTTTCCACCAATCTGACAATTTAGCTGTATGATTATAAAAATGACTGCCAATGTCGCCTGTTAGTAATTCTATTTCATCCTTCCTTTACAGATACATAAGTTACAAAATGGGAAGAAATTAAAAGTTTCATTTTAAAAAGTGCCTATGTGTGCAAAGTCAAGCGAGGTGGCGAGTTCAAGCGCCATTTAAATAAATTCCCCGACACTCCCGAAGAGCATAAGGAGGTCGCTGTGGTGAGCGGATGCACATCGTGTATGAAATTCGTCAGGGGAAACCTGAACGAGTTTTTCTATAAGACGCATTCAACATGTCTCATTAAGAAGGTGAAAAATTATACCACCTCAGAGGTTGGGTTAGCCATCACTCCACTTTTTGAAAAACCTAATCAAGATGAGGAGACAGAGACGCATGCCTCAGAGGTTGGGAAGGTCATCATCCCACCTGTTGAAAGACCTCAAGTTGACCTAGATGCGGAGACAGAGCTGCAGATGGCAGTTCAAGCCATACAAGACTGCAAGAATGAGCAGCCAACGACATCTCACCTCAGCTCTTCTAGCTCTGAGTCGGAAATCTCCGAATCTGAATCGGAAACGGAAGAGGCGGTCGTCCTTAACAAACCCGTTAAGACGATTGCGAAGAGTCGGGCAGTGCCAGCGCCAAAAATGCACTTCTCACCTAAAAAAGGGAGAGGTATCAAAGCCCAAGCAAAGCAGTGAGCTAAGGATGATGGTGTGGCGAGGGTTAGCCAAGAGTATGCCATTAAGAAGCTCAAGGATGAAATGAGCCGTTATAAAAACGAATGCTCCGCATTAAGGGATGAGAATTTTGAACTCAAAAAGCAGGTGGCGGAAATTAGGAGTCTTAAAGCTCGAGTATTGAAGTTGGAAGGTTTCCAAAAGAGAGCTCTAGCGAATGAGAGTCGCGTAGAGGATCAGGCCACATGCATTAAGAACATGAAGGCGAAGGAGGCGACGCTCAAACTCCAACATGAGCAGGAGAAGATGGCTCTTCTTGAGGCGAAGAATAACGCTGTCAAGGAGAGAAGAACAACGCTCCATCTCCCCGTAGTCGGTAGCAAAATTATCGACGACGTAATAATGGAGTCGGAGGATTTGGATAAAACGAGCGAGTGCTACGAAGGAGCAATGCCAGATATTCGCTGTCTCCACATAAGCATCAAACACAATGGTGACATCCAGGAATTACGCCATCGTAAGCGAAAGTTGCCGGCCAAGTATCTGCCTCAGCCACCACCATCGAAGGTTCAACGAACCGGTTGAATTGATTTATGGTAAGTTAATATCATCTCTATCACTTGAATATAATTTCATCTATTTTCTTTCTATTTTCAGATGCGACGTGAACGAACCAACGGCTCTCTTAAGGGCCACCATGGGGCAAGACATGATAGAACCTCCACGCGGTTTGCCCTGGGCAGTCTTCGGACTGGCAAATACTATCATTAAGTTGAATCTGCTATCAGTCAACTTGAACGTTGCAAATGAAGTTCGGTGTAATACTTCCTTTCGACGGGCGTTCCTGTAAAGGGCGGCGGTGAAACACGTAGCTATGTATACCGCAAGGGACATTCGGCAATGGTCAATCTTGTTAAACCTCTCTGCGTCATGTTTGCAAATGATTGCCTCTGTCTCAACGTAGTATGCATTCGCGCCAGGGCGACATTTAGCCAACTGTCAAAGGTTGCCTAAAACTTTCCATTGCATACGTTATGAGAACCATGAGTTCTACCTGTCTCTATCAATGAGACGAATTGATGAATGGAATGAAATGGGAGGACACTCACGCGCCACATGCAACATAACACACTTCTCTCTTCCGTAGTCTAACAAGCTCTTTACACATGGATCGCAGTCGATTGCTATCCCATAATCATGTAAGCTATCTTAATTTTATTTAACACTATTTCATCTACCATCATCGCCCATATGACATGTTATAAGATTTGCAAGTTAAACTAAGCGTGCTACTATTTCCAAATGAAAAAGTATACATGATTAAATCATCCACTGAAGCCCCATTCAAGTAAGTCAGTATTAAAGCAAAGATAATACGAAATAAAAATTTATTATGGCATGTATTTCAAAAGGTCTTCATCGTCAATATCGTCCCTGAGTCTGGCTTCACATAGATCACAAAAACAGTTCACTTGTTTCAATCGTTCTTCCACTGCGAGCCTCACTTTGTCGATATACTCCCACTCCGCCATAGTTCGTGGCTGGGAGTTAGGGGTGTACCATTCCCATAATTGGTGGAGGAGTTTGGTGCTGGTGATCTCCATCACATCATCAGTATCGTACTGTAGATACTTCCACCTCACGCCTGTTAAGTCGGGATACTCCTTCTCACATACACTATCCTCTTCGTCATCCGCTGCTAATGACAACTTTCTGATATTGTCGAGTCGGTATATTTTCTCCACCTTCCCCTTCGTTGGAGCGTTT
Source organism: Prostheceraeus crozeri (assembly GCA_907163375.1). Lineage (NCBI taxonomy): Eukaryota > Metazoa > Platyhelminthes > Polycladida > Euryleptidae > Prostheceraeus > Prostheceraeus crozeri. The sequence continues at coordinate 29,557 of CAJQUW010011168.1, forward strand.
GGTGCAACGAGCGCCTTTGGTGTTGAGCATGGAGAAGAGAATTCTGTATTCGGTGTTTTTAGGGGCTTGTCATGTTGACTGTGAATAATAACTTTGAAATGTTTCCTAGTTCTTAAGCATAAACAAGCAACCAATCAAAATCAACAGCCAATGAATGATGAATATGAAAGTATATATATAAAGTGACATCCGTGCCATTTCACGCTGTCTTTGAGACGTGTAAGTAAAGTGTTCTCTAGCGAATTCTATATTTGAGGTGTACAAGTGAACTGCTATCTCGTGAATTCCAAATTTGAGACGTATTATTTGAGTGAAGTCTCTATCTTGTTGAAGTATCAACCTTAAACTTGATTTCGTTGAAATGGTAAGTTGAAAATTTCATCACTCATCTCCCTCAAACGTGTGGCTAATAGCATCTTCCTAAATTTCAGGCATCAACTTCATCACCAACGCCCTCCCTTCTCGAGGAAAGTTTAGAGTTGTTGAGTCAAGGTAGGTTGTAACAATACACTGAGACTTTAACAGAGATGATAGAATGATTTCTCTTTCAGGTGATACCAGTCCCATCTCGAGCGAGTTGGATAACAACAGCGACTCCATGTCAACATTGTCGCGGGAATGCAACGATCGGGAATGTGCTGACTGTGGACACATCTTCACGAGGAAGCGTGATCTCGCCCGACACATCAAGCGAGGTGTTTGTAGACCTAAGTCAGCATCAATCTCCGAAGGTGGGGATGATTCTGTTAACGATGTCTCCTTTTCTTGCGATTTATGCATTCAGTCTTTTGAGTCACATTTTGAACTATCTTCACATAGACTTCGACATACACACAGTGACGATAGTTATACTAACAGCACCTCCTCTATCCGACTCTCTGAAGTGTCGATAAATAATTTAGTGAGGAACTACCAGATGGAATCCTCAGAAACCATTAGTGACTTTGAAGAATGGTTTCATCAAAATTCATCTTTGATTGGTGCGCTCTTCAACAATTTAGTCAATTTTAGAATGAAGGCGCTCATCTATCTCAAAATAAAATTTGTAAAAATCGACCACCATACTGGCCAAATAGTAGAGAGGTTGGAGTTTCACATACCCTCCTCTCCTGCAACCGAAGTTGTAGACTGCGAGTCTTGGATAAATTTTCATATCCAAGGGTTAAAATTAAACATAGATAAATTTAACGAGCGTGATAGTGGACTCGTTTTTGATGGTATTGAGACCGCCATGATTAAAATCACTTTATTAGAGAACTACTCTGGACGAGGCTCCTTTAAACTTCCGAAAAATGTAAGAAATAAAGCAGCAGTCATTTCTGTAGATTGCGAATCGCAATGTTTTAAGTATGCCGTCCTCTCCATTCTCCACTATAATGATGTACAGAATAGCCGATATCGTAAGAGTAAGTATCAACAGTGGGAGAATGAATTAAAGTTTGATGACTGCAATAGTGAAGATATGAAAATTAAAGATATAGAAAAATTTGAAAAATTGAACAACATCAGAATAGTTCTCCATGTTTGGGAAAAGGGATTGAAGGGTGTCCGTTACAACTCGCGTTCGAGTTGTTATGACCACGTTGTTAACCTTTTATTAGTAAGACAGGATGATAGTGAGGAATGGCACTACTGCGGTATTCCCAAAATTTCTCGCTTATACCACCACCTAAGAAATTCTAGCTCATCAGAGATTTATTACTGTGACAGATGCATTCGGAACTTTAGGAGTAAAAACAAATTTGAAACTCATTACGAATGGTGTAAGCGAGGTAAACCACAAATGGAGCGCATGCCCAAAAATAAGGTGTTTTCATATAGAGAGAATGGCGATGAACTAAGTCCTCTTCGTGTCATCTATGCCGACATCGAATGCTATATCGATGATAACACCCATCGAGCAGCAGCCATTTCCTGCTATGAAGTATGACATGACCATTTCCAAAATAGAAAAAATGAAATGCACGTCTGGCAAGGTGAGGATTGTATTTACCAATTCCTACAATTCCTCGAACAGGCTGTAAAATTTCAGCAAAAGTATGATGGTGAACTCTATCGCAGATCATTGCATATGACAGCAGATGATCAAGCAAAATTTGATAGTTGCAACGTTTGCCTCAAATGTAGGAAAACATTTGATGATGATAAGATTAAGAAAGTGCGCGACCATGATCACATCACTGGTAAATTTAGAAACGCACTATGTTCAAAATGCAATTTTTCACTTAGGATGAAACGGCATACATTACCCGTCATTTTCCATAATTTCAAGGGCTACGACAGCCATATGATAATAAAAGGAGGTTTAGGTCAAATGAAAGAGTGGAAGCTTGATGTAATAGCACAAACGAGAGAGAAGTTTATGGCCATGACAGCAAAAGTACCTGTCGATAAAACTAAAGAGAATAAGACGGTCTATTTTGATATAAAATTTTTAGATTCCTACCAATTTATGACTGCATCACTGGCCTCTCTCGTAAAAAATCTAAAGTCTCTTCCACTAACACAAAATCTTAAGAAACAATATCCAAATCTAACCGATGAAGTCATCACACGGAAAGGAGTCTTTCCATATGCATATTTTGATGCGATTAGTAAACTCGGCGAGACTTCTCTTCCGCCCATAGATAAATTTAAAAATGATTTGACCGGTGCAGAATGTAAGACCGAAGATTATGATCATGCACAAGATGCATGGATAAAATTTGACTGCCATACATTTGGCGAATATATGATTGCCTATCTTAAGTTAGATATATTTTTGCTGGCTGATGTATTTCAGGAGTTTCGACGAGTGGCATTAGAAGAAGATAAGTTAGATCCCGTCCACTTTGTCAGTCAGCCAGCCATGTCATTTAAGTTTGCTTTTAAAATGACTGGTGAGACCATTCATCTCTTACAAGATCCAGAGATGTATAATTTATTTGAGCGAGGAATTCGCGGCAGTCTCACATTTGTAAATAAACATAGGTTAAAATCAAAATTAGTAGGCGATGATCAGACTCATCTTAAGTATTATGACCAAAATAATTTATATGGTAGTTCACTATCCAAACCACTCCCTCACTCTGAGTTTAGCTGGTTAGATGATAGTGAATTTCAGCATCTCTCCAACCCTTCTAACATAGCAGCAATCCCAGATGAAGGTGATTGAGGATATTATTTTGAGATAGATCGAATCTATCCAAATAATATTAAACATAAAACCGTAGATTTTCCACTCGCACCCGAATCAGGTGAAGTGACCAAAGATATGTTTTCCGACTTTATGAAACAATTTCATAAAGATTTAGAATCATGCGGTCAACCCGACTGTAAGCCTTGCCGCAAACTTTTACTCACCCAGTATGATAAGGAAAACTATCTAGTCCAATTTAGCATCTTAAAATTTTATTTACAAATGGGTATGATTTTAAAAAGAGTTCACCGCATTATTAAATTTAGACAGACAGCCTTCCTCAAACCATATATTGATAGCAACAGCCAGAAACGTGCACTAGCCGAAAATAATTTTGAAAAAGATTTTTATAAGTATAAGAATAATAGTCTATTTGGTAAGACGATGGAGGATGTTAGAAAACGTGTAAACTATAAACTAGTCAATGATGTTACAAAATTTAAGAAATTGGTCTCATCACCTCTCTTCATCGATAGAGACATTATCGATGAGGACCTTGTAGGTGTTAAAATGATAAAATCTGAAGTTGAGTTGTTCAAGCCCATCTATATTGGCCAAGCTGTACTAGATTACTCTAAGCTTGAAATGTACCAACTCTTTTATAAAATACTAAAACCATGTCCTCTCGTAAAAGAGGTTCGTTTGTTGGGTGGTGATACAGATAGTTTCTTCTTAGGTATTACCACTCAAAAAGATTTAAATTTCAATGAAGTAGGAAAATCTTTAGAAAGATATTTTGATACATCAAATTATCCTACTGATCACCCACTCTACTCCATCAAAAATAAGGCAAAACTTGGCTGCTTTAAGGATGAGACAGCAGGGAAGGAAATAGATGAAATGATTATCCTCCGACCAAAAATGTACAGTATGAAATTAAGGGATAGCGACGATAGTATTAAGCGTGCTAAAGGCATATCAAGATCATTAGTCTCTAACATGAAACATAAAAATTTCGGGAAAGCCTATAGAAATAAAAATATAACGTTTGTCAATATGACAATCTTAAAATCTAAGTCGCATGAGATCAAAACTCATACTTTTAGGAAACGGGCGCTTTCAGCATGGGAGGATAAGAGGTGCTGGCTAGAACATAACATATCTCTGCCACATGGACATCCTGACACAAACATACCACCACCCAAAAGAATTAAACTCACACTACCACATTCAGGAGACGTCTTAGCATAATCATCCTTAACTTAGTATTTTCATGTTGATTTCTGTAGATAAACATTGCTGTTTTATGTATCGCATGAGATCGTTTCTTCCTTGTGAATATATGCCTACAGTCAGCCCATTCCCCCTATATCTGTGAAAAGACTTTTTCATACACATATTTTTATTTCAATAAACATATCACAATGACTTCACTTTGTTTTCCGAAACACTAAAGTTACGAGGGATTTAGTATCTTTCACATGGATGCACTCTTGTAAACCATTGGTAATTTTGATAGCAATAGAGGGTATAGTTTGTTTGACGACGGGATGATAGAAAATAGATTCAAACATCTTCTCGACTATTCCATATGAAGCGTCTTTATCATGAATGAAATCGCGTAAAATGTTTTCCTTTTTCTCACCAACAGAAATAGGTAGAATCAAATCACTTTGAATGTAAAGGTGCTGTTCATGTTTATCAAGTGTCATTGGTGTTTCTATACCAATCGTATGCGCAGCAGTAAACACAGTTTGTAGCATTGAAAAACCAAAGAGTTTTTTCAATTTCTTAAACTTGGACTTAAACCAACAATCCAATCTTTCTCAACTACATGATGTACATAATTATGATCATCATTGTGCGGAGTAAATTGGATGATGTGTCTACCCTCTTTATTCAGGAAATCATATATAAACTTTTTACATGATAAGAGATCTTTCTTTGGCCACTGTGGAATGTATACTCGACACCCCTTTTCACATTGGTAAGCAGCTGTACGTCTCATATTAATAGTCATCACCTCATGATCAAAAGTATAGACACAGTTGCTATAAACAAGTTGAGTGACACCCACTTCCCAATTTCCATTTAGCTGTTGTGCATGATCAATGGGAGTAGAAAAGAGTGCGGCTCGATTACTAGCAAATCTCTTTGTAGCCGCATTGCTAAGCAAAATATGATAAAACGACATTTTTATATTGCTGATCTGCGGCTTTGCATAACATCATGAAGACTTGGATTTTGGACTCTCTACAATATATCAGAGTTGATCGTGATGGAAACGTACACTTCAAAAATTCTCATGGTCATACATCAAGAGGTATTACATTAACATGGCGACAATTTGTCAACCTCAATGATATCATGAGGGATTTGAATATTTTGAAACATTAAGATTCATCTCCTTGGGTGATCAAGTTTGGCTTCAACATTACAGAAATGAAATTCAAATCTACCATTCTCATTCCGCAAACTGTTTCTCATTTCGCAAATACAATTGGGAGAAGTATAGAAGATACATACATCGCTCCATCATGACATTTATTTGTCGTGAGTTCATCGCCCTACTATGCAAATCTTAATCAGACATGACTACCATGCACCATGAGTTGGAAATTAGATTCCCTACAACGTATTGAAACGGATCATGATCGAAACGTCTATTTCAAAGATTCATCTGGAAATGTGAGAAGACAGTTTGCTTTATCTTATCGTCATTTTCAATCTCTACATCATATCATGAAGGATTTGAAATACTTCTATATGAAAAGACATTCACGTATTGGAAATCGCATCTGGTTGCGCGTCAACAATCGGCGAATTCAACTCTATCATTCCCAACTTCATACTAACTTCACATTTCTCAAGGTAGTTGGGAAAGTATAAAAGGAAGGTACATCGCTCAATTTACTCATTCTTTCATCATGAAGCGCCATCGCTACACCATCGTCAACATTCTCCGTCGCTTCAGACTCTACACCAAAATCGATCTCACAACATTACACCAACACCTTCCAAACAGCAAGTATTACCCGGGCCGACCTCAAATGTTAGTGGTGAAGATGAACAATTCACGGAATCTTCAACTCTTCCCAAATGGGACTGTACAGATTCTCGGCGCCCTTTCTCATTCATCGGCGCAGTCAATGCGCTTAGAGCTACAAAGACTACTACGTCGGATATGGAAGAGGGAGAGGTGTGTGATGTCGAATCTGACTGTGGACAATATGGTGATCTCTACTCAATTGAGTGAAAGTGTATCATTTTTGAAGATTCGTACCAGCAGTTACAGTTTGTGTTATGAACCCGAACTTTTTCCTGCAGCTTTCATTAGTTGTTGGTTACCTGTGCATGTGGCAATCTTTCATAATAGTAAAGTGATCATTACTGGACTAAAATCTCATGTACAAGCAAATGTGATCCTAGACTATCTCATTGAGTATGTACGTACCCAGCGGATTGTAAAATAAAAAACAATTTTTCCAACATGATGTTTTTATTTGAAATCATGATAGAACTTACAAATCATTTTTTCATTAGAGGATGGATTACATGAAAAGTTTTGAATAACAGATGCAAATCGAGATACATGTAAACGTTTTAAGATGAAGTACAGTACAAAAGCACCACACGTTGATGAAAGTGGATGTTGTAGTATGCGTTCATTTCGCTGATATAGACGCGTTTGTTTTCTCAACCACTGCTGTGTTGGTATATTTGGAGGTTGAGCAAGAGAGTCAAATAGTTCACCACGTCGGTCTTCTCCAATAAAGATCGCTTTCCAATGCTCACCGCCTAAATTCTGCGAATGAGTGTTTAGCACAATAAAGATGGGATAGTGATTTACTGCAGGTGGTAAGGTATCGAGTGAATAGACATTATCGAAAGCTTTCAACGTCGCTTCGTCTGCATTACGCTGCACTTTAGTCTTAATATCGTCAGCAGTCAACCAACTCATTAACGATTATACTGAAGAATCACGTCACGATACTTTGTAATTTCAATATTTGAATCGAAGACTGCATAAATTAATACATTGATCGTCTCAGGTAGTGTTCTTTTGAACGTCAAATCCAAACGAATATTATGAGGCACGTTCGCTTGACGATAGGGGGCACTAATATCGCTGTCAGCAGTCAAATCAAATGCATAAATAGTATATCCACTCTTAAACTCTTTCATAATGAGTCCGTTGGTGTCATCCGTATTGTAAAAGCCAAAGACATCCATAAAATCAACATAACTGCGCATAAATTGATCCGCAGCAAAATCTGGTTTGTAGGGTGGACCAGGATGACTCACACCATTTACACGTAAAGCAATTTCACTTAACTGATTGTGTTTAAAATTGAAAGGATTCTTCTTTATATTACCATTAAATGCATCATTTTCAACCATTGCCACCATGAGGAGCTTCGGTGCTTCCGATGGAAAGACGCCATCTTTCTTGAAACTCTTTTGATCTTTCGGAATTGTAAAGGTGAGAAGCTTTGTATGCTGAACGGGGTAAATGGCATTTTGGCGGTTAAGACCTTCAGCATGTCCTCTAATGACACTTGGATTCGGTACTACTCGACGAATGTAAAGTGCAATATCTTCCACATGAATTCTAAAATTGTCAACTTTAGGAAATGCATTCAGCGCAAATTCAGGCTTATTCAATGTCAGCTTGAGTCGCATGCTGGTATTACAGAGTAAAAACTTTGACTGTCTAAAGAAGTCTAAATTCAGCGGGCCATATAGCTGACATACTCTACTATCTTTAATCATAGCAGATCGCTTTACAAAGCCACTGTTTGTTTCAACATCAAATTTTCCTGCTTCATCTCTGTACCATCCCATGGCTTCCATATGACTTTTTTCTGCTGCTGGATGAAACTGTGATACATGATTGAAATATGATTTATAGGGATAATCGCTTTGACCACCTTCCACCTGCTGCTCTCCAATCGTTATAGAGAAACATCACGAAGTAATGTAGTCAATGGTAAATTGTTCAGTCCAACTTTATGTGTATCGTCAATAGCAGTTCCATCTGCTTGCTGAATTCTAAACCTCAAATCAACCATCGCATAACTCAAATCTATGTAGTCATCACTACCACCAGGAATAACAAATTCAATGGGGCCAGCATTCTCAGCTGTTCGAGGATGATAATCTACAATACTTGAACTAAGATTATCTGTCTATATGGCTTGTTGATCAAACAAACAAAAACCGGAAGTTCTACACTCCATGATTAGAAGTTATAGCAGCGTCGTCGTTTAGCGCCTGACGAATGATTAGAGCCTCTGCGACGTTTGCGTGAACGCCTTTTGAATGAAGATCGCACCTTACCAGCTCCGCGATGTTTCCTCCCTCCTTTATTCATTCGTTTAGGTGATTTCTTTTCTTGAGTATCACCAGCAAAGGTGTGCTTCAATGTTTTTAAACCGCGTTCCTTCCCACGATTCAACAAACTGCTCTTAAAACTTCTACCTCAGGAAAGATCACTAGCAACATCACCATCAAAGCCAACGGCATTACTTAAAACATTTCGTTTTAAAGATCTACTGACATTGGATATGAGAGGTGTTACAACAGATTTCAGTGCACCAAGTATGCTATCTCCACGTTGGCGGCGAGCGCCGATGTAAATTTGTCCTCCACCACTTACATAGGAGGGTCGTGAATAAAATGAGGCAGTTGGATTCATAGCTCACACCCTAAACATTGTTAGTTACAACTTTGCATGAATCACTGTCGATCACTTAGATGAAAGATGTCGGCACGACGCATCCAAGAGTTCATACTTGAAGGATAACCAGTCCATTTAACAAGACACCATTTTTCACCTTGCCGTTTTTTACATCGAATGATTTTCTCTACCAAATATGTTTCACTTTCAGTAACTACTTCAATCTCATCGCGGTAAAAGCTACCCTCAATTTCTTCATTATTGTAATCTTTCAACTTGTAGGTGGTCGGAGAGTCTTTTTGATTAATCCTTGATACTGTAAATACCTCCTCTGTCCAATTCGGAAGGTACCCTTTAGCAAAAACACTCTTCACTTTTGAGATACGAACTTTATCACCAATTTTCACATCACTTTTCACATGAGTGCGTTTACGTTGGAATGATTCGCGCACTTTATCTACATTGTCAGCATTTACATCTACTGGTCTGAGTCCAATAGAACGATAGATAGAGTGATTGTAGGCATAGAGTGTATCTTGTAGAACCTTTGTCCAATTTTGTGTCAAGTTGGCAGTAAAATGTCGCCACAAGCGATTTTTTAATGTGCGATTAAAACGTTCAACGAGTGCAGCTTTATAAGCACTCTTTACACTAAACAACTCAATGTCATGCCTCTCAAATAATCTTCTCACATGCTGATTTTCAAACTCTTTTCCTTGATCACTCTGAATTCTTTTTGGAATCCGACCTTCTGGAAAAATTGTTTGGAATGCTTTTGCTACTACTTTCCCTTCTTTAGTTTTTAAAGGTTGAGCACACGCATAACGCGAGAAAATATCAATGACGGTTAAAATAAAATTATTGCTCGAGTTATGTTTTGAAATGGAGGCAACATCACACAAATCTGCTTGCCACTGTTCATCGATGTCATGAACAATATAATGGCGGGTGCGGTACTTCTTTTTCGCTTGTTTGTGGAGTGTATAGGTAGCCTGACCCTTTAACCATCGTTTCACTTGTGATTGTGGAAGACCACTCGCTTTTGATAATTTCTTGATAGATGCAAATCCTGCCGGATGTTTTACATCATAAAAGATTGACTTCAAACGTTCAGTCGATGACGACTGACTCTTTTTTCTCCTTCTCATCCTTTTGTTTTCTTGCCTTTCTACATTTACAACAACTGCAGCATTTAGCTTTAGCGGTTTTGCGATCGTGTTCACATTGCTTAGGGGTTTCATTGTGAGAGCTGGCGCAGCAAGTGCAAGTGACAACGACATTCACCTCTGGCGGTTCATTACATGGCAAGCAACACATCTGCTTCATATTAATAGTCTGAGAACATGTATTTCCTGGGAGGAGCTGTTTTACGTTTTCCTTTTACTAGTTTTAGTGGTGATGTAGATCTACGTCGAGTTCTTCCTCTTGTTTGCTTAGTGAGTGTGGGAGGGGATGTAGCAGGTGACGTCTTAAACCAATTTGTTGGCATTTTCATCGTCTGAAGCATTGGAGCAGTAGCCACTGTTGAATCAAGTTCTTTCAATGTCTCATTACTCAAAGCAAATTTTGGCACATTATGCTATTTCAATAGTTTAAGAAAGTATGACCAACCAGGTGGAACATAGCGCTTTCTACATGTCGCATACTGAATCAAGTCTTCATAACGTGAAGCATCAATCACTTTATTTTCATCTGTAATGATTTCTCCTCTATCATTTACATTGAGATGGGGTTCAATACTGTTGAAAAGAGATATGGCATGTGCGCGAGATGCTAAAGGTGTAGCAGTCGATACAGAGTCACGCATCTTATTCTTCAAGTTTTTCAATTGCTCAACAGTTTCCGATTGTAATAATACAGCACGATGTGGATCTTTGATGTGAACATTTTGCTGATAATCTATTTCTTTCCTATACATTTCATTTGCAAGAGGTTGCTTTACTTGCTGCATGGCAGTCAATTGTACATATTCATCCTGAGGAATAACAATCATGCGAGAATAAGAACTCATAGTTTGTAGATAATCATGGGAGTTTTCAAAATATCACTTCGAAATCTAAATTCTTCCGGACACTCTTGCGTAAAGTCAATGAATAAGTAACCGTATGGTTTTTCAGTAGCTGCTTGAAAAATTTTAATTAAGGCTTTTGATCCTCTGGGTGCAACTTGTCGCGCTAAAATTTGAAATTGACTTTTATCTCGCGGATTCTTGAAAATAGCATAATAGTGTGTATTCAGGTTTCGTGTACGAGCTTCTTTTCCATCAGGAAACAAATTTTGTGTGATATAGATGATAAAACACCTTTTATGATGTGCTGCGCGAGTGAACATATCTGTAACATCTTTTGAATTCTTACTTTCTTTTAATAAATCATCCAATACAACAACATCATTAGACTGAAGTTTATCCACTGCAATAATTCCTTCATGACGAATAAAGTTGCGACTTTGCAATTCCTGAAACAGCGACGGTTGATAAATACCATAACACCAAATCACTCGATTGATAGGTTCCTTAAACAACTCCCTTCTTTTATCCAATAAATTCAGCGTGAAAACAGTTTTACCTGCATGAGATGGACCTGATACAGTCAGAACTTTATCACATTGAAGTCTGAAATCCATTTTAATACTTTGAGATTCAACATTTGCATAATTAACGTCTAGAGCCAAAGATATTACCCAATAGGTTACCCACGACAGGAGCTAACATCGATAGTAACGCTGGAAGGAAACCGCCGTTTTGTGTTAGAGTTTCCCTCTTTCTTTGAAGGGTGACTTTAGGATTGGAGATGAAACGCAATTTCGTAGCATATCGCTTAAGTAGCTTTCGTTGTTTTGGTGCTAATTTCTTCGTCCTCAACTTTCTCACATGAGAAGTAATTTCACGAATGAATTTATCATTAGCATGTCGTATAGCATTGTATCGCTGATTTGCTTTCATTCGTCGGAGAGCTTGAATGGCTGAAGAAAACTTTGAAGACTTTTGACTTTTACGTTTCGTCATTTTACGTTTCGCCATTTTCCGTGTTAGTCTTTGCTAAAACCTATCTTTACCACATTTGCATAGGTACTAACTATTGCGACATAAGTGACACTCGAAATGAGCAATATCACATTGGCTACATTTGCAAAGTTGAATGCAATTACGTATGAAACAGCGTTGACAAAAAGCATGCTTACATCTCTTGAAGATGCGCTTTTTTTCATTTCCATCCTTTCGCTTACATACATCACAACACATAGTTTCGCCATTACTGATGTCTATAGCAAGTCTTTTTGAAGATATGAATTTGCTAGCCTTTTCTAATTAATAGACACATGTACAGAAGGAATATACTTCGAGAGTGAGCAGGCATAGCTCGAAAGCCAGTTGTGCTACAATCAAGTACCACTGCATTTTCAATTTTTCTTTATCGAAAGTTGAATGTGAATATCTGAAATCGCTTCAATCACTAGACTGCTACCATGATGGTTAAATGCGTTAAGACGTTCAGCAATTTTTATCATATGTCTTTTAAAAAATTCTTTGGGGTGATCTACCACTTCCATTGAATAAGAAGCAAAATGGAAAGAGCGACTTTCCACCTCTTCCTTTCCAAAATGACTAAACTTAATTTTCGCAACTAATCGCGCCATAATAATGCTATCAGAGAATGTATTCATTAACTCTAGAAATAGAGTGCTAGCATCATCGACTACTGCTTCGATGTCGGTCTCATCTTTATGAAAATTTATCACATAATCTTGAACAGCTCCTTTTAAACTTTGCCTATGAAAATGTAATGTTCCGCAGTTGTTTGAGAAAGACATGATCACCCTTTACCTAACCCATCCATTGCATGAAAACAACAACTCTTCTCATAGTAACATTTATTGAATAACGGTAACAAGCATGCATTATAAATCAATGGTTTGAAAGAGATAAAATAGATACAGCTGGTAACTATCATACAGCGAGCAATGATAACAATACAGAACTTTGGCAGTGTTGAGGTAAGGAGGAAAGAAGCATTGGTTATGAACGTAGCTACTACAACGAACAGACAAAATAGGAACAGACAAATCCTTAAAACGTTTCGTGACTTCATGATAGTGTTGATTCACTCTACTATCCCAAGGTGGGAGCAAAATGTCATCAATGATTAGATTAGGAAATACTTTACCATCTAATACTTTAAATCTCCTTACCAGGATTATTACAAAAGATGCGTATAACATTGAAAGCAGCTAACCATCGTTTAAAGTCAATAAGACGAGCACTGTCACAAGAAAAGCCATAGTCTTGCAAATATTTCAGATTAAGTCCATGAATGTGTTTTCTCGCCCATTGATCAACATTGGGATTACAGTTGGCATGTTGATGATAGACACTAACAATCTGATATGTCCAATTGTTCATAGCAATAGCACTGAGCTCCTGTACAGGTTCACCCTCACAATCCATAAAAATGATGATAGAAGCCTAAAACGGAAATTTACACATCTAAGGAAACGTTCTATAACATATTACAAAATGAAGAATTACATCGATGCTTTTCGTGACAAAATACAAAAATGATATGATGGCAACGAAGAAGTAAAATGTATCTAATAAGACCACGTCTACGACACTCAAAGCACATAAGCAAATTGTCATAGGGTAGAGTTAGGAAAGGACTAGTAATTCTCCTTCTTTGATTTGCGTTTTGATGCAGCATTCTTCTCCGACTTGCGCTTCGTACCACTGCTGTTAAGGATTTGATCAATTATGTCATCCACGTTGGGCGGTTTTGGAATATATAGGATGGATTCCATATGCATGGAGAGAGAGGCTATTTTATTATCCTTGTGTCGACCATAATATAGCCAATTCACTTTGAAAAGGATATCCCAAGTACCTTCTCCGAGCTCATCACATCTGATGGGTATTGATTGATCTCCCTCCTTCTTATAGTAAGTACACCAATGTGATACCGGTAGGCAAATGTGATTACCATCCCAAATCTTTCTATAGGGAGTATCCTTGTCATCTCTCGCCTTCCACTCTTGAGCAAGAGGAGTAGGAATGTCCATATTTAATGTCACGTACTCCTCAATAATATCAAGTTGGCGGCGAATGTACGGACTCACGGGGATCAGTATGTAGTCCCCATACTGATTGCGCACTATCTTGACATCCGTGGAAGGGAGCATTCCCGTTTGGAGTACTACTCTATGATCGTCATAACACAAGACTTGTTTAAATTTACGCTGTAGCGGTGTAGGATTATGTACCTCGGTTGTTTCTTCCACTGGCCTCAGTTGTAGATGATCTGATCGTAGCGAACCTTGTAACGTTTGACCGCCATTTTGTCCTACTAGTGCAGCAGATGGAGTAGATGCCTGAAAATGAAAAAGACTGTATTAAGTTTACGTTCAAGGGAGGAGAGGGAGGGAAGTAGCGACTTACAATTTTAGTTAAATAATAGAACAGGGAAGTAGAGAGAGAGAGAAAATGTGCGTCCGTCACTCGTGTGATTCAACGATGGAATGATTCTCACTGTGGAAGGCTCGCTATTCATATAGAAATGCTTGATTCTAATTGGATGATGATCCTCATTGGTCAATAACATCAAGCTGATTCCAAATCTGAAATCCGTTTTCCAATCCGATGCTTCGTTTTGAAGCTACAGCCCAAAACGTCCCAAATTCTAACTCTGTCGTTTTTTCGCCAATGTCCCAAAATCTTAAATGGCGTTTCACATCTAAACGAAGACAGATATGAACAAGCCGATTCTTTCAGTGAATTTGTCTCACTCTTAGCTTTCAAATGACACCTCACTCGACAAAATCCGTCCACTGGAAGCCAAGATCGAAGCTAGCTCTCCGGAGGGGGGGGGACGTCAGCGAAACTTTTTCTCTCCGATTGCCTTGAAACTCACCATACAGATAGAGAATTTCACGCTGATTCCAAATCTGAAATCCGTTTTCCAATCCGATGCTTCGTTTTGAAGCTACAGCCCAAAACGTCCCAAATTCTAACTCTGTCGTTTTTCGCCAATGTCCCAAAATCTTAAATGGCGTCTCACATCTAAACGAAGACAAATATGAACAAGCCGTTTGTTTCACTGAATTTGTCTCACTCTTAGCTTTCAAACGAGCTATGGCACGACAAAATCCGTCCACTAGAAGCAAAGATCGAAGCGAGCTCTCCAGAGGGGGGGGGACGTCAGCGAAAATTTTTTCTCTCCGATTGCGTTCAAACTCACCATACCGATGCAGAATTTCACGCTGAATCCGAATCTGGCCTCCGTTTTCTCATCCGATGGTTCGTTTGGGCGCTACACACCAAAACGTCCCAAATTCTAACTCTGTCGTTTTTTCGAAAAATGTTGAAAATTTTTTCTCGCCGATTGACTTGAAACTCACCATACCGATGCAGAATTTCACGCTGAATCCGAATCTGGCCTCCGTTTTCTCATCCGATGCTTCGTTTGGGCGCTACACACCAAAACGTCCCAAATTCTAACTCTGTCGTTTTTCGCCAATGTCCCAAAATCTTAAATGGCGTCTCACATCTAAACGAAGACAGATAGGAACAAGCCGATTCTTTCAGCGAATTTGTCTCACTCTTAGCTTTCAAACGAGCTATGGCACGACAAAATCCGTCCACTAGAAGCCAAGATCGAAGCGAGCTCTCCAGAGGGGGGGGACGTCAGCGAAAATTTTTTATCTCCGATTGCGTTCAAACTCACCATACCGATGCAGAATTTCACGCTGAATCCGAATCTGGCCTCCGTTTTCACATCCGAGCACTGCTTCCACTCGAAACAGCCCATTTTACAACCCAACATTCAGCAGATTGCACGAAAAACATCACACACTATAGCCTCAAGACAAATCCTGGCGGTCGCCCAAGTCCACCACGACACTCTGCCGTTCCAGAGGGGGGGGGAGTCAGACCCGAAGCACCACGGCGGCCGACCACGACACTCTGCCGTTCCAGAGGGGGGGGGGCGCCGGTCGAGTGTTCGCCGTTTACTTACTACTTGTGACACATGCAACACTTTGTTGCATACAAGTTGCTTCGTCCAATACCATCTCTGAACTCTGAAAGATGTTACTGTTACCCAGTTTCAAAAAAATACATTGGTGATTCTGTCTGTACTTTTCCTGTTTCGTTTACCAAAATACATCAAAATTCTTAATATACTACTTTTGCATAAAAATTAAAATTAACGTATAAGCATAGAATATTATTTTAATGTATAAACAAATATGTCAAATATAAGCAATCTGTCAAGTATAAACAAATATACAACGGCTTATATTCTTCAAAAATTCTTAAACAAAATGTATAGTCTCAAGGCGCCAATGTTCCACATGTGGAACATCATCAAAAACGATGAAATGAACATTTATTTTCGGTAAGATCGTCAGTCGGTAAAAGATTTTCAGTTTCTTTGCTATTTTCAGATGGACGTCATTTCTAGATTTTCAAAATTAATTTCATTCCTCCTCTTTTGAAGTGATTCAATTTTCAGGTTTCATTTCAGATTTGCTGTTGAGAAATCTTCACCGTCTAATTCATTGAAGAGCTTCATGATATGTTTTACATTAAAACTATTCAGACAATTAAAGGAACCTTCGCTTGATTTCCATGATTAACCATATTTGCCTCAGGAGGGCATTATGTCCCCCCTCGGTTTCTTATCTCACGTCGGAACGAATGATTGTTTGAATGTCTCCGTCACTGAACTTTCCTAACTTTATGTTGACTTTCTCTGAGTGGTAGCTGCTTTCTGTAGACCCAATATTTTAGCCACAGGAGCTAAATGAAAACAATTTACGTCTACACTTTTTCGACATTTTGGATTTTCACCGATATTGATAAGAATTTTGAGTTTTAGGTTGATTTGCAACTTCTGTAGTTTGCTCGTTCAGGAAATATGGTCGCACAACTATGTTAATTGAAACTCAGATACCTTCTACCTCGTTATCATGACCAATGCTACGTATGTTCTATACATACTACTTATAAATACATATTCATAATTTAATAGCTGAGCGAACTACACAAACTTCTCTAGCATTCACCGGTGTTGCTCTGAAAGATTTAGTGATATAATTATTGATACATGGAGCTATAAATCTTACTGATATAATTCATACATAATGTTTTATAGATGCAATGACGAAATTTGAAAAAAATGATTGCTTGAATTTTAAAATGCTATTTATAGTAACAATATCAACTTGGAATGAAAAACTGATACTACTGTCGGATAGCGCACCCCCAAAATAGCGATACCATATAATGTTATGCCGCATAAGTTAATTTTTTAGAATATCTTTGGAGGTATGATGTCCCCATCTTCCCCCTTCATACTTCACCGACAGAAAAGCCTGAGACAAATAGGGTTAAGATGGAATGTGGCGTGCAGAACTACATTCTAAAATGAAGCGCTTACACCACGAACCTCGGCTGTGTACCGAGATTGAGAGAACGATTAGCTTAAAAGGAATGCATGTGGAGAGAAACTTTGAGAAAGGTGATATTTATGGTGATATGAACGGACGAGCGAATGAAAGCTGAGAGCTCCAGATGAGGCCTGCAAAGTATGGGAAGTTAGCTCAATTAATGTTGTGGCAGCGATCTGACTGAATGATCTCAGTGAGTTACAAATCCTGAAATCTTTCGTGAAATTCGAAAGGCGTGGATATTTAGGCTTCATCAATACTCAGACTAGGTTTTTGGATGCATTATCAACAAACTTTCGGGTTCTATCTTTCATGAAACATATCTCATCAATGGTTGATCAGTTTCATCACTAGAAATAGTCGAAGGATAGAGTGGCCATCAGGATCAGCAGATCAGAATCCCTTCGATTCGTATCGAACATGTGTCATCGGATGTGGAGAAGCAGAGAGTATAGAAAAAAGTGGCATTCAATGTCTGAAAGACGTGAGCATCACGGTTGGAAAGTTGATGATCATTCCTCAGACAGAATTTTATGATTTAATGAGAATGCGTGCAAATACATGTATTTATGACTCGAAGAATCAGAAAAACCATCAAGCCATCAGGAAGTCTCCATCGTTAGATAAATTTGCTATCCTACTGAAAAATCACTGTTTATCACTAGATTGACTACTACCTTTCGTGACTTACACGATAGAAACATTTATTGAGGTTCACATATAGTAAGAGGATCTGATGCGAATATATTTTGGTTATATTGAAAAGTGACTCATATTTTTGGGATTATTCAACCAACACCAGACTTGCAAATGGCCTGAATTTACCCGCCCACACAAAGCTCGGTCCAAGCCCACTGCATCAGAGATGTTCAGGCCCTGACCCGCTCATCTCGAGATTCTCGAACCATCAATAATACTTTTGTTACATACAATACATAGGCTGTTATGATACTGTATTTGTTATACCATCATGATTAATTTTCATGAATATCTGACTTTTGATCTATAACTTTGCGACTCTGAGCTGCATTTTTGTCATAAGCTTTACAAAAATAAAGCATAATTTGTTAGAAAGAATTTCGCTCAGGAATTCATATTTTTTGTGTATTTTTATACGAGAATTGTAATCCAGTTCTGTAATGCATTAGGATTGGATAATTTTACCGAACTATCTTTCCTCGCGTTTATGTCTTACGTAATATAGATACAAATCAATAAAATTCAATGTACAATGGACTGAACATGAATGGAACATATACAGCTAGTGAAACCACAAACTACTAGTGGCAGCCTAAAAGCGCAGAAATACTAGCAGGAAGAGAGTTTAGACACAATAACATTACACGCAATCACATTAGCACCCATACCCAACTGAACTTCAATTTTAAAAAAGACAATTTTTTTCACTTGTTTGTTGAGTTTAGGACTCAATTTTTAACTCAATTTTTTACTCTTCCTGCTAGTATTTCTGCGCTTTTAGGCTGCTACTAGTAGTTTGTGGTTTCACTAGCTGTATATGTTCCATTCATGTTCAGTCCATTGTACATTGAATTTTATTGATTTGTATGTATATTATGTAATGTATTGGGATTGGATAATTTTATCGCACTATCTTTCCTCGCGTTTGAGATCCGGATTTCCGTAAATTAAAAATACGATAATTGTGTTGCAACCAAAAATGCATTTAACAAAAGAAGCAATGTGTCTTCATTGGATGCTTCAATGAAAGGTTGTGCTTCCATTTCGCACGGCACTTGCGACAATTTCGATGGCCTCACGTGCTTTGGCTTTAAATGGGCCCTCGTCTGGCTGATTGTAAGTCCGCAACTGGAAAATGTTCGCTCTGACTGGCCTGAGATTGCCTGAACTGCTAATATTTCTCTTGCTACCACAGACAACAGCAGGAAATCATTTCTGTGTTCCCGCCAGAATGATAATATTCCGACACGCGTCACAGGTTGTGCAATGGAACTTTCGTTTTTATCATCAATTTTGTCTTGCAAATTGCATGTCGTTTCTTTTTCTGGAGCATCACGAAGATTATCAAATATATCACTGCTTTCCAAATCATGATCAACTCTTCCACGCTTCATGCACGTGATTGGTGAGCAGGATTCGATTAAAATTTCTCACAATTCTCAAGTCAGTCCTCAACTTACATCCACGATCTTAATGTTGCTAGCCGTGCAATCTTGAAGTGATGTAAATAAATGTCCTGATTGGTCAGAGTTCAGACTTGAATTCACACTACTCAATGAAAAATGACTAGTTCTGCCTGTGAGCATCAGTATTGAGAAAAGCAACCATTATTTAATGGATCGTTGCAAGTTGGCTAAATGGAAGTGATGTATTTTCAGGCCCCGCTCCGCCCGGGCCCGTGTCAGTTGCGAAATAGCAGGCTCTACCCGGCCCGGACCACTTACACGTCTGCACAACACCACCCTCTCCTCCCTTAAGGTAGGGTCTTGGGTTCACTCTTGTGTTTTGGGTAGTCTTGGGGTGCGGACCCAAGAGCTCGGGTACCCCCAAGAGTGAGAACCCAATAGTACAGAAATTGACCATGAATGATCATTTGCGGTTTTCTTGGAAAAATTCTGCTCAAGTTTATGACCACATTATGTCACAGCAAGCCATCTACATGTAAGCTTACAAGTATGTACATGTAAATATGTAACCTACTTCAACCACACGATTGGTCTTTCTATGATATAACTGTACTATCATCAACTTTGATATAGACCTACCGCAAATGTTCATCTGATAGTTTGTTTAATTAGCCTTTTAAACTATGCTTTGATTACCTATGGCTTTCTTGTGAATTTAATCCATTAAGCTAGATGTAATGCATATTGTGTTAGACAGAATTTTGTATATATATCATTTTGCGTTAAATAAAACAAATGATACATGAAAAAGCGGAATTCATTAAACCAATACCTGCATAACGCTTATGCTGTTAAATTGGTAGCCTACAACAATTCGTAGATAACTTGCTTCATATAGCCTCTTGCCTTGAAAGTTAAAAACTTCGGCCTATATTGTTTATTCTACTAGTAGGCTGCATGTATTAGAAATAGAAAGATATCGGTATCATTTAATGCAGTGACATTCTTTGATGATTGCTTCTTACGATTAGCAAAAATATCGTTGCATCTGCATTTGTGCTACTTTCATCTTATACGAGGCCTATGTTATGTGTGTTTCGTTTCTCGATCAGATATGTTGCAAGGAATGCAGCTTAGTCATGCATGTTCTAATTAGGAAATTATTAGGCTGTAGATGTAAACAGGGTTGATGATATTAACCCCAGAGATAACCTATGCCGATAATTAAAACTTTTAGCTGAGTATTAATATGGCCTCAATTTGATAGCAATATGTGCAATATGGTATGATTCAAAATATCTTCATACAATTTTAGATCTCCATCAAATTTCCAAACATGTCTTGGAAATTGTTCTTCCACTCCATTAGAGAAATAGCCAATCTTGGGAGTACCCAAGAATAATCTTGGTTTTGGGTCTTGGGGGATATTCCAAGTCCAAGTTTGGACGCAACCTTGCTTCCCTTGAATTCATTACAGGACATAGAGTTCTAATGAAAATTGCCTCTCTTCTTCTGAGATTGGCAGCAAATGTCTTTACCCAGTACATTTGTGCTCACCCAACTGTTCTGACAGAGTTGTAGATGTCTTAGTCGATATCTTCATCAAAAACGATATAGGTTAATAGGGAAAACGGTGTATATATAACACATTTATAAAGATTTCTCCATGGCCACAACAACAAATTCCGTAAATAACACTTTCACATGACATATTACACTGTACATTTCACTTCAAAAAGTCTTCCTTTTAAAGTAGATGAATCACCAATCGAAAGAGAATCACAGTTTCCACATCTTAAATCCTCACAATTTTCCACAAAGAATTGTTGATTGGACACTAATTCAGATTTGCAGATTGTTGTTTTTACATTTTCGGCTCGCATTTACTTATCAAAAAGAATTGTTTTTTGTTCAAAAATGCCTTTAGTTTTTAGGAAAATGAAAAGTAAATTCATCTGATTAACAGTAGACCGAACATTTACATTGTTTGAATTATGAGCATGAGCAAAACAGTAAGTACAGTATTGAATTCATCGAGTTTATTCTTGTTTTTGTTTTGCTGCTCAAGCAAAAAGGTGCGATTAATAGATGAATATCATTAAGTTAAACATGAAGTTCAACACTCTCAATTTGCTCATGCGTTCTTGAAAATTCTTTTTTCGATTAGAACCTCTAGAGGTCTGTCTGCAAAAATTAAAAGAAGGATTTGAAATAGAAATATGACAATCTTTCGAAATGATGAGAACAGCATTTATGGATTATAACAAACACTACAATATTGCATGTCACTTGCCTAATACTATGTTGATACCAGCTACTTGCCTTAATGTCGGTGGTTACAATTGTGACGAGATATCTATTCATTGATCCTCATTGCTATGACAACTGATGTGTGGTAGTGAGGCTTTGATCCTGTCAATTGACACTGCCGCATGTAAGCGGCTCGTGGCTCGGTTGGTAGAGCACAGGTCTAGTTAACATTGGTCGTACAGCTCGAATCCTGTTGTCAGCCGGACATCTCTTGCAAGGCAATTTGATCTGTCATTTATTTAATTTCATTCTCTTGTTAATGTCAAAAATACATATAAAAGCGGAATGTCCATCAAGTCTGATAATACATGTAGGCAGTCACTTCAACGGCTGTAAAGTCAAGGACATCAGATATTCATGTGTCAATGTACTTTAGAGCAAGTGTGATCACGAGAGTTCGTTGAGTTTGGATGAAGTAATTGTATGAAAAGTGTGAGAAACTGATTCTGATAGGTCCTCGGAAAATGTCCAATAACAATACATTATATTTGTATCAAGTTGGATATTCAAGGATAATAACTTCCTATGCAGAACAAGAAGATGAACGCACGCGTCTACCTGTCACATAATCTAGCGGACTTTAATGAAACGACATTGTATCCGAGGACACGCAAGACGAAGTCGCCCGAGCTGTGAGTAAGCACAGGGCGCCAATATCGTGCAGTAGGGGACATATTTTTGTAACCACCTAAATTTCCATGAATTTTTTTGTTTTTAGTTTTCCATTAATTTTGGCAAAGACATCATTATTTTCGTTATTAAAATAATTTACTATTTCTGTGAATGTTTTCGATGTTTTAGATCAAAATTACCACAATTAAAAGAAATTAACATAAATAGCCATAAATAACCAAAATGACAAAAACATGAAAAATCCATTATTTATTTACAATCATGCATGAAAACGTTTTTGACAAATGGTGAGACACTATATTTATGATCATTTCAATGATAACAAAAATACAAAGTGGCGTTAATGTTTCTACTCGCACCGAACAAAGACAATTCAATCAATTGGCTTGAGTCAGTTTGGAGGGCCAATAGCATAGATGAGTCATAAGCCATACTGTATGAGTACTGAGTATTGACAAGAATCTTGACTGAATAGAAAAACAGGGTGACATCAAATACCCTGATAAAATCACATCTCACATATCAATTACCAAATGGACGGAAAGGTTGGGAATATGCTGTACATGCTCTCACAGTATCTGAAAACTCTTCGGGATATGATGTTGGCCAATGTAGTGTTGATGTAAGTTATATTTGCACAAATTGCTGAACAACATTATTTCTGGTCAAATCCATTCTAAATGTCCGTTTTCGGACAGAAAAATATCTCACTTTAATAGCTCCTTCAGCCGCTCTAATTTACTAGATTCGGTCCAGCTTTTTGAATGCAACCGTGGACTTCTACCAACACAGGAACTCCGAATGGGGTTCAGTTGTAGTATAATGCTGACTTGAATTATTTATACTTAAGAAATTTTTCGATTTCTATTGATATTTTCGCCAATCAACTTGATGTTCTGTACATCAGAGATGCCGATTCCATGTGATAAGTTTTGCACTGCAGACAATCGAATTTGCTTCTTGGGCCAAACCACGGTAACGCTCGCTACATTTGATAGCAAAACTCGATCGAAAACCAACATTCTCTATGATACGATATCCTTTTTGAATATTCTGAAGATGCAGTTTGATGCAACACGACATCGACCTAATACATACAAAATATCAATTTCATACTATCTCTACATTTGTGTACAGAGATCATTTAATATGGTAACGCTCGCGACAGAGATAAATATTTCATTATAGATTTTTTGAGGTTGGATGCATAAATTTTGACCTTAAATTTGTCATCACAGAAGATAATAACAAGATTACAAGATTGAACGATTAATATAGAAACAGCACGCCAAACATTTTATTTGCTCCGGAATCATAACACAGAAGTCAAGCATAATGTAAGATGAACGTCAACATCGGAGAGTACTATATCTTTGGTAGCTATAGCCATAGAATTATGAACAAGCTTTTGTCACTTGAGGAAGAAACTTCCCTTACTTCAATGAGTCTTTCTCTGACTTAGGACAGGAAATGGAAATTCTCTAGTCCTTGCACATATACTAACCCCCGCTTTTGTCCTTGTACTTAGGCCTACAAGACCAGGCAATACTTTGACCTGAATTAATGTCTGTACATGAATTAATTCTGTCTGTATGTAGGTTTAACAACTTCAATAAAGGATTGGGCGTATTAATAAATGTCAAATATAGTTCAGATTGGTATTGCTATCTTAATTTCAATGACAGATAAATCTAGGTAATTGCAATTAGGTTAATACCAATTAGACTACTGTACAGCAAATTGCAGTTGCCTGTAATTCATTACACTTTCTTAATAATTGGCACAATCTGATATAGGCCTGCTTGTAATATCGAATTTAGAGATCTCGAGATCTCGGTATTTTATAAAACTGATTCTCGAGATTGAGATTCGAGATCGAGATTAAATTCACTAAGTGTATGTCATGGTAACACTCGCGACAGACATTAAACTGATGATCTACCAGGAAGTAGACCTAGAATAACTTTGTTGATTATCACACTGATTAGCATTCATGGAAAGTCGATTATCTTTGGTAGTATGAACTGGCTAATCATTCTTGTCTCCGAGGGAAAAACTTATTCTATATTTTCGGCAACGCTCGCGACATTCTAATATAGAAATTTAATATTTTCTAAAGAGTCATAATTAACTTTGACAGAAAGTTGTCTTTCAGATACACTGACTAACGTGAAATCATCTAGCATCACAAAAGATTTTTCAACTTAATATTGACATTTTCATGTACTAAATGCATTGAAGCACACAGCTCATAAAATAGGGGCATAATTGAAACTTATATGATAGTTTTTAGACTACCCTTTGTCATCTATGCAGACACATTTCAGCCTGTTTAGCTAGAATACGTCTGAACTTTAGACTATATATTGTATCATGGTCATCGGCAAAATTCGTCAAAAACAAATTTGAAATTTTTCTTCGGTGCAACCAACTTGTGGTTTGACCCTCGGACTTACTTTTACATTCAGCAGAGAGGGGGTCGAGATCATTTTTGACACCCAAATTTCACATTGACAATTTCACCTTTTGAGCATTCAAATGTATTTTTTCAAAAGTCTGTTGTCGTAAGATCCTATAGACATCAAAGTATTGAGAAGAAAACTTGATCAGCACCATATTAGTCTGCTCTATCAAACCCTAGGAATTTTCTTGTGCTTTTCCAATACTTTTCAAAACCGCGGAAGTAAATAAAAAGCAATCTTTTATTGAGATGCGACCAGAAATTCGCTATAATCGATCGTCGATCATAACGAAGATACTAAAACGAAAATCTTGTAGGTTAAGTGATAATGTGCATCATGTGCAGTCCTGTCCAATCAACATCATGTATTGCTAATATATGGAAGATTGACTAGTCGGCGATGACGAGCACATGGTCGCGTTATGATAGAATTATTATCAGTTAATCGACGTCATTTTCGTCAAGATCGACGTAGGCTTTGTTATTATCGACAAGAAAAGCCCAGATTTTCCTCAATACGACAATAGAAGAAAGTTTCTCGTGCTTTTAAAGCTGATATTCGTGTACTTCAAGACTTTTCGGGTGACTCACGTATAGGCTACAACTGGACTCCTGAAAATCGATTTTGTGAGCAAACAATTTCACAACAATATCTAAAACTGGTATTTGCTTTCTCCCAATTTCTTCCGCAAGTTAAATATCTGTAATTTGTTGTGAGCCAACAAATGAATCACAGCCATCACCAACAAATGCCAGTAAGTTTACACATCTTATGTAGAATGTTCTGTTTTCTATACATTGTTTAGTAGATGATAATAATAATAATATCTGTATTTCATCAAAGAAAATACAAGGCCCAAATCGAGGGCAAGACAACGACATAACAATTTCAATATATTTCAAATTGTACTTGTAGTACAAGCTTTTGAAACAATTCCTGGACAACCTTTTTGAAAACATTTATCGAAGGAGAATTGATTTCAGAGTCAGTTAGCATATTCCAGTACTTGGAAATGTACACTGTGATGAAAAATTGTCTATATTGATGATAATGACGCTTGGGGTACATGCGAAGACTGTTGCCTCGAGTTCTGGGTTCATTTGAAATTTCAAAGAAGTCACGAAAATTTATGTCAATGTGATTATGAACAATTTTATACAGAAAAATGAGATGATATCGTAATCGTCGAGCCTTTAGTGATAACAGATTCAGAGTTTTAAGTCTTTCACGGTATGACATATGTTTGGTATGACAGAAGCTCCTGGACATGCGCTTTTGTACACTCTCGATCAGCTTGATGTTCTTTTCATGGTAGGGATTCCATAACGTATTACCATACTCCAGTACACTGCGAACGTGAAGCTTGTATAACAAAACTATGGCATTTGTTTCCAAATAGCCAAATGTCCGCCGAATTAAGCCCCACTGTCTTCTTGCGCGATTTACTATACTATTGATATGATTATCAAAAGAAAGATCATTCGTCACCAAAATACCAAGGTCCTTGTACGATCGAACGAATGGAACATTCATCCCAGATAATATATAAGACTCCATGCTTTCAGAATTCCCTAACTGCATAATTGCACATTTTTGCTGATTTAGAACCATTCCATTTTCTTGATTCCATTCCTCGATTCTTTGGATATCATTTTGTAAGGGTTTTAGGTTGGAAGTAGTTGGTCGAAGGCATGCAAGTTTTACGTCATCAGCGTACTTGATAATTTTGAAGACACAATTTTCTCCTCGAAATCATTCATGAATATTACAAATAGTGTAGGACCCAATACTGAGCCCTGGATAACACCACTGCGTATACAACGTGAAGAGGATTTCAAACCATCAAAAAGTACAATTTGCTCGCGATCTGTGAAATAATTCATTAGCCAATTCATCAGTCGATTGTCAAAGCCATAGTACTGTAACTTAGAGATCAGGCCTTCATGTGGAACT
Source organism: Prostheceraeus crozeri (assembly GCA_907163375.1). Lineage (NCBI taxonomy): Eukaryota > Metazoa > Platyhelminthes > Polycladida > Euryleptidae > Prostheceraeus > Prostheceraeus crozeri. Next base: position 56,260 of record CAJQUW010011168.1, read on the forward strand.
CTTTCGAACGCTTTACTGTAATCAAGAAACATGATATCTACAGTACTTCGTAGGTCAACGTTTTTGGTAACGAACTCATAGAAGTCAAGATTGCTGTTTCGGTTAATCTTTTAGCTACGAAGCCGTGTTGTGAAGAAGATAGTATGTTCTTGGCGAGACAATAGTTAATAATAGCTTGTCTAAGGATTCTTTCCATAATGCGGCAGCAAACACTTGAGATTGTAATGGGCCTGTAATTCTGAATGCAATTCTTTACACCTGATTTAAAAACAGGAGTGACCACGACAGTTCTCCACCCATTTGGAATAGCTCCAGACTCATACGAGACTTTAAAGATTCTTGATAATAATGGTGATAGTTGAAGGACACATTTCTTTATCATTAAGTAAGACAGTCCGTCAGCATCCATGCTGGTTGAATTAGGGAGCTTGGAAATCACATCACATATTACATTAGGTAGGAAGACAGGATTTATCATGTCACTATCACAACTTATCAGTCTTGCACATGTATCAGATAAAAGTAAATGAGCATCGGAGGGAACAAAAGAGGAAGCAAAATAATCATTGAATTTCTCACCAATTGTTTCTGAATTACTGTAAGTACTGTTCGAATCATAAAAGATATTTGGAAGACCACTGGATTTCAGTTTTTCATTTATGAATTTCCAAAATAATTTCTTGTCTGATTTGAAATTCTTGGCCACTTTTTGTTCGTGCTCTAACTTTGCCATATGTATCTTTTGATTAAGGTTCAATTTTGCGATGACATAATCAATTTGATTGCAATAATCAGGATTGAGTCTGACTTTAGCGCAACAGCGCCTCATCCGTCGATAGGCAGTTCTTACATAGCTTCGAAAACTTGGACGCCAATTTCTTTTGGTTTTCTTCGGTACACACTCGTCAATCATATCTGTAAATGTGCAAAGAAAACTTGTCCAAAGCTCGTTCACATCATTGATATTATGAAAGATACTCCAATCATGATTTTTCAACAATCTGTTCAGTTTTCTCCATCGTGCTTTCGAATAGAAATTGATGATCGTTCCACTTGATTTGCGATTTTGAAAACACACATCTAATTTCCAGGTAAGCATGGAATGATCTGAGTTGTGAAATTGCTCTAATACATGAATGTCAACGGCAGATAAATTCAAAGTTGTGAATATTAAGTCGAGGACATTGTTTGATGCTGGGCGAGTAGGTACATTGATAGCTTGTATCAAATTATTAGTCTGATACCATTCAACAATAGGCAAGTCAATACTATCTGAAGGCGTCGACCAGTTTACACTTGGAAAGTTAAAGTCACCTACAACACAGTATTCAGATATATCATGTTCGAAACACAAATTCAAAAAGTCAAATAGCTTTTCTTTCTTATCACAAATGCTAGGAGGTCGATAGATACATGCGAGTCCAATTTTTGAATTGGACTTATCTATAAAGTAACATGAAATAGCAACAAATTCTGTGCAAGAACATAGTTTTACAGCAACCAGAAGAGATATCCTCTTTAATGTATATCATGACTCCACCACTTTGCGCTCAGAGCGATCACATCGGTAGAGAACGTAGCCAGAAATGGAAAAATAGCTATCAGGTAATTGGTCATGAGCCCATGTCTCAGTAAGAAAAATGACAGACGGGTTGTTATCAATAGCTTGGATACGAAGCACATCTATTTTAGGAACTAATGACCGGACATTTGCATAAAAACAAGACATTTCTGTTGAACACTTAGTTTCATGAGACAGTTTGCTACTATTGTACAACGTTGAGGAGTCGGCATAAAATTCATTCGAGTATGTAAAAAACAAGGGACATATTTTGTAAAGGTATGTAGGATAATGACATGATACAAATAATAAGTACTCATTCAAAACATTTCGCAGTGTGATAGGCTCGATGTCAGAGTTCTTATCGTTACATCAAAACAAGAATAACTGATTAGCTATATCTACAGCATCAATTATTGTTGAATTATGATAAAGATTGCCTTGCTTGATATAAATATTGATGCAATACATCGCCCACATAATCGGAAGTACAAACTTCCTATGATACAATCTGTCTGCTTATTATCACATGCCCCAAAAGTACTTCGAATTATAAAGTATTGCTGAAATTAGGTGAACCGGACAGGGAAAATCAATAGAAATCAAACTCACAATTACAAGCAGATAATGTGTGAAATGCTGGCATAGAAAATGTCTCACATGTAGTGATAGACGCAAGATATCCTGAAAATGCAGCAATACAACAATAAGAAAGATGATGACAATCAGAAACAATAATAGCTGCTCTTGTGAAGGACAATTACTCAATAGTTGTAGAAGTTGGTGGTCAAGAATGAACTATTTTACATCTGTCAACCATTTCTAGATAAATATTTTGACAAATAGTTGCAGGACTACGTAAAGTTTGAAAGGACTGCTTTGAAATGTCATTTGAAGATGATTTATGAGAGGTGTGCACGAGAATGTTTGTTTTAATTACAATAATTTACAACGATGACCTCTAATTTCATGATAGACATTCTCAAACGTTGGGTTGAAGTGACCGTCGTATAAATCTCAACTGCAAACGTATTAGGCCTCAGCCACACTGCGAGCTTTTCCAAGCGTTTCCGAGCAAAGCAGCAAATATGAAGTCATCATTCCAACAGTTCAGTAAAGCAGAGCCATTTACAGCTTGCGGACATATGTTTGCTCGGGACGCTCGTGTTTGCTTTGCTTTCAGTGAGGCCTTAGGAGATCACTGCAGAGAAACATGCTTGAATATTGTCATCACATGGTCGTTGACATTTCTGCCCACTTAGCAGCTACAGAAAGTCTTCGCAAATGCACAATACCAAGAATATTATGTCTCAAAATGTGGTCAAACTTCATAAAGAGTTACCAGCGACAGTTTCCGAGGCATTGGTTTCACTTAAAGTCACAACAAGTTGAGGAATAACTATCATCATCACAAGAATATTCAACCAAACAGTTTCGATAGAAATGATTTTGGACGACCGCCGGCAGCAGCAACAATTAACGCGTTCCAATCATCAGGAAGGATTGGCAGCTGGTCACCATCGGCACGCAGACCTACCGTTCTCCCCTCTTTGACTGCATCAACCTGACACATGTTTCCGCTCACATCCGAGAAACAGCGTCCATTCGAGAAGACGGGCTTCTTGTTGAATACCCCGACCTCTCTTCTCACGGAAATCAACTTCTTGTCTTTCTGCATTCTCTCCGCAATCAACGTCCGCACTTCTCCCACAGTTGGATGAGAAGATAATTTTGCAGCGAAATCGAAATCCTCTCCATCGTCAAGTTGATTGACAATCCAGAAGAGCGTTGCTGTAGAGATAACAAATGCAAGACAATCAGAAATGGAGGATTTTCACACATTGAACAGATTCAGATCATTCTAGTTGAATCATTCCTTCAATAAGAAAGTAGAATAATCAAAACATCATTTTCAACATTTCTCAACATCATCATTCGCATGAAAACGTCATTAGAGAGGGAGAATGGAAGCATTTCATCATTCCAAAGTTCTGTTTCGAAATGATCAACAACTCGAACTGTGTTCGAATATTTCTTACTTTCTATCTCTTAAATGAATCATCTTTTCATTCTAAATGTTGACAGATGGATTTTCATTGCAAAAAGCAGCACTTGTTAATTATCAGAGGTGTATCAACTTGGACGACATTTCAGTGGTGTGTTTGAAGTAGTATTTAATGAATACAGGCAGAGATTTCACTTAATATTGTAATTAGTATTAGCACATTAGTAATTAGTAATCAATATAGCCTTCAAAATTGTTAGTTATTGATATAATATGGTCAAAGACAGTGGAAGATGTAAATAGTCTTTGAATATGGTGACTGCCGATATAACCCAATTTACAATATTCTTCTTTCAGTACGTGATGAAATCAAGAGCTTTTAGCGAAATGCTAAGTATGTGAGTGAGCCTAAATGCATTTGAGTCAACAAACTTTAGAAATATCAAGAATCAAAATAATCAAAATACCCAAAAAATCCAAAAATGTATTTTAAAAAAGTATCTATCCGAACACTGTCATACAATTATTCCCATCACCTTCTTACGATATCTTTGTCATCTCTTCTATAAGTCACCAGTTTTATAATCCGATTCTGAGAAATGTGCGGTTGAGCAAACGAAGGTTGAATCGCGGTAGTCCATTGCATGAAAGGACAGATGAGTTGCTTTGGTTGCTCTATTCGAGCACAAAGGTGAGCAACAACTTTTGATCATGATTAAAGAGTCGACTGAGAGGCAAGCATGCAGTATGTAGGGATAACACCTGTGATGTGCTATCAGTTCTATCTCTCTGTCAATATTGCACAAGATGCTCGTGAATCAGCAGGCTTCATTTCAGATGCACATGACGATGACAGAGCGAGTTATCTTCCCCTGTCTACATCAATGGTCAGAAATAGTATTCAATGAATACAGGCAGAAATTTCACTTAATTTTAGTAATTGCACATCTCAAGTCTACGCATTGATTATGCGTTTAACCCTTTCAGTCCGGCAACCTTTATTTTCTTTGAAAAAATCTTTCTCCTCAGAGATAGTCTTGTTAGACCTCAAATAACATCATTTGAATAGAGAAAACGTTTTTGTGATTTTAGTTACGAGTTAGGACCATGTATCATATATGATACATCCGGACTCAACGTGATCTTTACATAAATTACAGTTTTAAAAGTTAATCTATGAGTTTGAGAAGAAATGTGTTATTGTTACATGTTTTTATTATTTGTAAACTATTTTCGAGTTATATCATTGTATCTCCGCAATAAAGGTGAAAATTCATAAATGAAGTTGAGGCTGTAATTCAACTGAACAAACAAATTCAACCAAAAAAACACTACTTTTCATCAGAAAATGATGAAAAATAAGGTTAGTTCACTAAGTTATTTACATATTGTGAAAAAGTTTATAACAATTGCGATTTGGTCGAATGCACAGAAATATAGTACATTTCTCACATCTTGTCTGAGTCAATGTATGGCAAACTTTGCACCGCTGTCTTTGGTCAGCCGTCACCATCTCCAGCCAATGAGCCACCTGATCGGATCGAATGTCAGTTTGAGGTATGATGGCAGAACGACGTCGTGTTTTTGCTGGAGAAATTGCTCCGTCCCCGATTTTGCATGGTCGACCTCGCTTTCGTGGGGTGCTGAGCATTTCGGGTGTCTTACCTTGGAGACATAATGAGTTTGACACCTTCGCAGAAAACGACAAAAGATGTAATCGACCTCTTGCCGCAACATCAAGTTGATCACAATCTCTTTTCTAATGAATCCAAGCGTTTACTAGACACAGGTTGATACTCCAAAAGAAGATAGGTTTGTAAAATTTCCTGGTTTTATGATCGCAGCGATAAAGTGACATAAGCATGTCGAATTTATCGACACCACCCATATGTTGATTGTAATGAGTGACAATCGCAGGACATGGCACTTGAACCCTCTTCTTTGCCTTTCGATCAAATCGCTGAACATTTGTTATCGGGTCAACTGAAGCATAAGAAGAATTCAGCTGAATTGATCTGTTGTCGAACCAGCAGACGATAGAAATATTTGTTTTCTTTTCTTGACGGCAATCAAACGAACCACGACACATAGTCTGAAGCTCCTTTTCCGATTTCAAAGGACATCCGCGCAAACGATTGGTTCGCAATGTACCAGCTGATTCTATACCGAAGTCTCTCTTCAACATAATCTGAAGTTCAATGAAATTGAAAAAAATTTCAAAATATACTATATGGTTTGCATGGCGAGGTAGCATTTCGCACACTTTCAAAACCATATCACCAGGCTGATATCCACATGATGAAGATCTCAATTTCAAGGGCGAGCCATCATAAAAGTAGAAATCATGTGTAAATCAATCCACTCCATTTCGAGAAATAACTTTGAAACCCCAACGATGAGGTTTTTTCGGCAAGTATTGCTTCAGACTGGTTTTACCTTTAAATGGTATGATTTGCTCGTCGACACTTTGGTGTTGTAGAGGCTCCAATTTCAAGCATGATCGACGAATGAATTCGAGCAATGTTCTGACATTGAAGAGTCGGTCAAATTCATCACTATTTCGGTCCATCACGTTGTCATTGTTGTCCGCAAAATGAATGAATTTATTCAATAAGAAGAAGCGATCGCGTGACATGCGATCTGCAACTCCAGGAAAGCGAATAGCCCTTTCGCTTCTGTACCTTGGTACGTTTACGACGCCCATTTTGATCAAAATTCCGACATACACTTCAATTTCTTCTGGTGATGTTTCAAACGATTGATTTTGCTGCTGTGCGTATAGGTTTGTTTGTTTAGAAATAAAGGAAAAAAGGCCTAGTATGAAATAGGTTTTGAAATATTCGATTGGCTGACGCAGTACAGTTTCGCGGTTTCCATCAGACCCTTCTGCAGTAAAGGAACGTCGACCAGAGGAGCACGTGCACTATTCCATGTATAGTCATTTTTTTGAATTGGTAGATAATCGACCTTGTAAACTCCCACTCGATGTTGCAACAGCAGGGTCACCAGTATCACTAGATGAGTCGTCATTGTCTGACTCAGATTCGTGAGGACAGTCGTCGGCATCACTATCAATTTCAGGCTCAGAAACATCCGCATCAGGAATAACTACGAACGTACGAATCCGACGGCCAAAACGGTTGATTCTGTATTCGACGTCACAGTCCATCTCTTCAAATGTCAGTATATGAGTTCAGAGTGAATTACTTTCAAGACACGACTTCAAATAGCTACTTCCTTTCAGTGTGTTTGATGGATAGAGTCCATGATTTCGTAAAACTCAAAACATCGCAGTAAATTCAAAACATCCAATCAGAGAGGAGCGACAGGATGCTATGACTGTGTTCATGAAAAATCCGTAGAAGATATCTGACAGCTGTTTCCAAACAATGTAATATTGCAGTTGAGATAGCTGAACCGCAATTTGCTGTAAGGCTTTGAATAACTTTTATTACTATGGTCTTTGCCACTGACTGAGTTCCTCTCTTCTGTTGAGAAACGGACGCTGCTTTTGTATGTACTTGACACAGAGATCAGAAATCAATGATATTTAACCCGTTGAGTTCGGATGTATCATACATGATACACGAACAAAAATTCAAATTTCTCAGAATGTTTAGATGACAAACATTTTATAACGATGCCGATAACTAATTTATGCTTTCATACACATGCCTGATTTTTTATTTTGATAAATTATTAATTTAAGTGCTACTACGGGACAACTGACAAAGCGTATGTGATTTTTTTTCGAAAATGTCGAAATTCAAAATTCAAATTACTGACAAATCTGACATGGTGTCAGATTTTGGCAACTGCTATTAAAACTAAGTTCCTTAGTAAATGGTCTTTCTAAATCAATGATGCAATTCAGTTATTTTACCTTTTTACATGATAAACAGACGCAAACTTGAAATGTATCATATATGATACGGTAGGACTGAAAGGGTTAACCAATTTCTGCAAAGTCTGAATTGAAATCAAATGAAATGGCACTGATGATTTAATCAGCAGTTTGTAATAAACCAAGCGTCAATTCAGCAAGTGAATTGAAATTGCAATTCTTTCTTCTTTCTTCTCAAATAAATTCACTATTCGATTTTCCGCCTGTCTACCAGTCTGTATTCCTATAATCCAGTCTGTGAACCTTCTTGTGTATCTGCTGACATAAGATGACATTGTCATTCATTGTTCAGATACTTTCAGTTTGAAATTCAAAGGCAACACTGCTAGTTGTCCTCACTTCACAAAAATTTTAGAAATTCTAGCTAATTTGAGTTGTTCTTGAAACCGCAACTGGGAGCAGTTCAGCGAAACTTGACCAACGACACATGTGATCCTACTGACATTTCACGACAACTTGACGCAGGATCCACCTGACTCAGGTAGAATCCAGCTCTGCTGTTGACTGAAGGAGACACTTTTGTAAGTGGCAATGTGTCCCTCTGACGCCGTGAGCATCACTAAACTACACGTCCTGGATTATGTCAAGGATTGATGACCGCGCATTAAGAAGCTTAATGGAAGCATTCCTCCCTTCAGAACGGCTATGTGTCATCTTAGTCTGAATGGAGCAACCATGTGTACCTACTTCCATTGTAACATGTCAAGGCGTCCAAGGGTGGTGCATGGCTCTGGCATTAGACTACCATTTGGGGGGTTGGAGTTGTTGCTGCTACTCCGGGATCCGCTCTGCACCTTCCACATAATGACTATCAGGGATGGAACCGGCCGGGCCTGGGACGGCGTGATCAAAGCCGAGCGGTCGCAGTCGTGCCGGAGGTCGATGCTGCTACAACCAGCCGGGGCTTGGCCAGCGTGATCAAAGCCGAGCGGTCGTGGTCCTACCGGCTGTCGATGCTACTAAAACCGGCCGGGGCTTGGCTGGTGTGATCAAAGCCGGGCGGTCGTGGTCGTGCCGGCAGCCGATGCTGCTAAAACTGGCACAGGCTTGGCTGGCGTCTCATTAACCTCCTTGTTAAGGCTGGCAGTAGGTCAACATCGACCGTTGGAAATCATAAGATTTCTCGATTTCTATATCACATTGGTACGGTAGGTCTGTCGGCACTCTGGATGAGCAAGAGCTCCCAATGAAGCGCACAGTTACTGATTTTTATCAATTTCTAACCAATTTGATCTTCAATCAGCAAACATGCAATTATCCGCACTTTGACATCATCCTATCCTTCAGAAACGGAGAACACCAAAACTACATGTATTGTAAATCTTCCTCACGAGATGCAGCAGTTACTCTGATTATTATTAAAGTAACTCGTCATCGTTGACTGTCTGCAATTTCCTATCTTTAATCAACAGCCAACGCTCCAACCATCATGACGTAAATCATGTTTTGTTTTCATGCTCTTGCAATACTGCAACTCTTTTAGTTAAGTAGGAAAATAGCTGTAGAATGAATGTCGTCAATGGTCGACATAGGCCTGATGAGAAACACCAGTCGGCCCAGCCAGCCGCACTGCACCAAATCTCTTCCCGCGCGATGTCGACAGTCACTGCTGATCGCTCTACAACACAATAGACTTGATGAGGTCTAAGAGGGCCGATAGAAACTTGCATCACAGGTCAATGACAAAGGGTGATGATTGCCTATTCGATCACTGCTAGCGACTAACACTGTCTTGTTGTGTTGCAAAGAAGTGCTCCACACATGTTTCCACATGATGAAAATGAAGGCAAGTTTGATGACGATTCATGGCAAAACAACTACCCATTTGCATTCAGATATGATTGTATCGTGAATAGGAAGTTCAAAATAGCCTATTCAGTATAAAATAAAATCCCTCAATTCATTTAGTAGGTCACAGGATTTGTTTGAATGTCTGTGTCGAAATATGTCGACAGCACGCGTTAGGGAATGTTATTGGAAATATCTGTTGAAAAATTAATGAACATTGTATACATCAAGAAACACTAAAAGTCAATTGAACTGAGAGTAAAGTAAGATACGACCGCATCCTCGTGTGATGTGGTAAGCAAATACAATGCACATTGTGTTCAAATACCTACTATTCATCTTAGTTTTAGAAGTAAGCATGCAAAAGAAATAAGGTCTCCTTTGCATGACTTGCACCATATATCGCTGCAGATTGCTACAATAAAGTCAGATGTTAAAGAATGTATTTTGTAGTATAAATATAATAATTCAGCTCATACAGCAGAGAAGCTGACATAGCTGCAATTGATGCCTACACGCAAATTATGTGAAATATCTTCCAGGATTGTTGTCTTTCTTTCATCATGAGTCGAGGAATGAATTCTTCAGAAATGGAAGCAGCAACTTCATCTGCCCAATCGTCAACATGTCGTCCACTAAAGAGAATGCGATTCCGAATACTCGATGACGTAGTTGAGGCAGTCATGAACGGTTCAGAGAATTAGATGACTAGAACTGGGGATGATGATGAATTTGAAGCAGAGATGGCTGACCTACCGATTGGTAATCTAATTCAGTCAATTTCTGACAAAGAATTTGATAATGCAGATACATCCATACTGCCCTCATTGAGGCCAGTAGAAGTAAGCATGATAGTTTCATTTGGCATAAAGTTAGATTTCATCCTACCGGTATATAGATGGTTACATAATGGTTCAAACGATTTGGTCGATGAAGCATCTGTCGATATGAGCCCATTTCAACTTTAGGAGAGGCATTGTGACAAGAGGGAAGACTGAAATACATAAAATGCAACGTCTTCTTGTCTCTATACTCAAGGGTAGCTATAGATTAGCCTTATACCTCTTAATCCGCGTGATTGCACAAATTTGTTTTGCATGACAATAATTTAAAGAAACTTTTTCTTCCAATGACTTTAAATAGAGAAAATAAAAATGAACTCATAATATTATGTATTATCTCAAGCGCTTTCAATGACTCGAATCATAAGATACCGTCATGATACAAAAGGATACAAAATAATCTTACACTGAAAGCTATAGACATTCAAATTACATAGCTATGAAAAGAGATTAAGTAAGTAAATAAAAAATATACATATATACATATATACTGAAATCGAGACATTGGACTACAGAAAATTAATACCGTAGATAAGATGAAAGTAGAAAAGGGGCTATATCCACGGCAGGAGGAAATCACTAGCATAATCTGTCATGATACATAATGAGGGCTTGAATCGTTTTGATAAAATAGCCTCAGTGATCTTGACATGTTGTACATTTTTGCAGTATGCAGCGACAGAGAAATAGGACTCGATCTTATGTCCGGAGAATTGATTGCAGTCCCAGAGATGCTTTGATATTGAGGTGGTTTGATCTTTAAGGCCTCTCAATCTTGTTGCTGCCCACTTGGGATGGTGATCTTTGATTAGGATAGCAAGACATCTCGTTGTCCGACCAACATAACTGCATCAGCAGTCGCATTTGAAATTGTAACAGACGTTTGATCGGTCAACGAGAGGAATTGGGTCCTTCAAAGAACGACAAGTGACCTTTTGTTTCATGACGTTATCTTATGATCAGAGTCATCGAACATATCACATTATATTATGAGTTTATTTCTATTTCCTTTACTTAATTTAAGTCATTGCATAACAATTTTCTTTTCCTTTCCATAAGTTCTTGGCTTGCACATGTACAGGCATACACATTTGTTGGAGTGGCACTGTTGGCCTACGACATGGAATATGAGCTAAATGCGTAATTTTAGATTACCAAGACGGAATAAGTCAATGCGTAGTTTAGATAATTGACAAATTCCACATATCATGCTCATGTACTGTACCACATGCACATTTACGAGAGTGGTGCTGAATGCCTATGCCATACATGTGAAGTTAAATATGCATATTTGGATTGATAAGAATGATTCAATAACAAATTAGCCATGATAGTAGTGATGAGAGATTGTCGATTCTACGAGTCGTACAAAGCAATCATTATGGTAAAATCAGGCTTAACGCGCAATGTCGACATTGTGAAAAGTAGTCATATCATCAACATAAATCATAATATCCCCTACACATGTTCATATACAGGGTGCGGCATAAAAAACGTGACCAAATTTTAATGTAGCAGAACTTTCTAATTGTCCAACAGAAATAAACAAATAAGGTCTCATTTTAAAGTCAATACACATCTGTATTACCAGAATCAGCACTGCAATGCAATGATTGCATTTGACGATGAGAGTATAATGTTCATGCTTCGCAGAAGATATCGAAAGTCAGGAAACTAGATGAAAAGAACAACAACTGAATGGAAAAGCTAGCCCACTTCCAATTCTTCACGTGAAGGATAATCATCATGTCGAAGTCTTTCTGTTGCAGATGATCATACAACATCAATTGGGTGATGACTGGATCAACCTTCAGCAGAAATGTCTTGCAACAAAACGCCATTTAAGTTTTATTTCTTCCACAGTCTCCACATCTCTCCCAGGTTAAACCCCAAACATTTTCATTTACTGCTTCCAAGTCTTCATTGAAATGATAATCATCACGGAGAAATATTTCACCATTGTTACAAATGACCAAAAACATTTCATTTCAATCATGCAATACTGAGAGAGTAGTTGTTGTACGTCAAGAGATCGATGTGTTAAATCAAGCATTTTTAAGGAAGATATTTTTCATATGAAAATTTATGCCCAGGGCATCATGTGGCTTTCATCAGAAAACAATATAACTTGCATATCTATGAACTATCTGCAAAGCCGAATTTCAAATTTGCAATGAGAAGCAATTACATTCGGGCCCATAGCTTGAAATGTTTGTTCAATTTTGTCACTGAAAAATGTCACAACTGCATGTAGAGAGAAAGAGAGTTTAAAACGATGCGTAGAATGCCTACATCACTTGCATCCGATCATGAACACATTGAATGAAGTCTAATGGTCAAAAGTAAATGTGATGACATATTTCTAACTGAAAATGATTGAGGTTTAACCTGGACGAAATGTGGAAGAGATGTGAAGACTTTGGAATAGATACAACAGGAAAACACAAAATGTTATGGCATTCCGGCGTTAAAAGGCGTGATTCCTGAAGGTTCATCCAGTCATCACCCAATTGCTGTTGTGTGATCATCTGCAGCAGAAAGACTTCGACAGACCAGCTTTTCCATTCATTCGTTGTTCTTTTCATCTAGTTTTTTGGATTTCGAGCTATTCTGCTTTGTGTGCATATTGAACTCTCATTCTCAAATGCAATCATTGCAATGTTGATTCCGGTAACGAAGATGTGTATTGGCATCAAAATGAGACCTTATTTGTTAATTTCTGTTGGACAATTAGAAAGTTATGTTACATTGAAATTTGGTCACAAGTTTTATGCCGCACCTTGTATCTCCTCATACGTAAAAACCAGTTGAAATGATTTTGCAATCATACGCAAAAATGTGCGCGTGAAGAGCCGGCACTGGGCTGTCGGCCGGTTCCACTCATGATAGCTATCATTTCAAAACAAAATCCACATCCTTGAAAAACTGAAAGATTTTGCTTCAATCGAGCGCAAATGCTCTCTGGCGCTGTGGCCTTGTGGTGCAGTGTTCGCTCTGCGTCCGGGAGACCTTGGCTCAAACCTCGGTCGGGTCAATCCTTGGACTTCAAAATAGGTACAGTCAAATACATTTGAGGGGTGTGCTGCTTCTCACAAATTACAAATTCATTTTTACTCACATTATGGACCTATTCAGTTGTCTGGCTACTGGGATAGCTGATTTTGAGATCTGTACGTGCCATTCCATTGCTTGTGAAGCATGAAAAACACAAATCTCAGGTATCACATTGCGCTCTGTCCTCCCATATTTACATCGAAGATTATATTTTGGTTGTTCTCATAGGTGCGAGATGAAGTTCGAGAATACTCATGCATCTGCTACTTACGTGTGTAGTAAGTAGTATGGAGATACGTAAGTAGTTTGTCAGCATTGAAGTGCGCGTTGTTTAGATTCCCTTCTTACGTTAGAGCACTCAGAGTATCTGACACAGATCTAGGTATATGAACAGTTAGAGCAATAGAGAGAGAGAGAGTGCAACAAGATGTGATTGATGACCTGTGACCACCGAGAAGGGCTGCTGATCCATTTCGGTTGGTTACCGCTGTTTTACGCTAATATCAGGTTCTTTTGTAGACATCACAAAGAATGCACAGAAACATGACAGACAACACCATGATATCCTCGTTTATCCCAGTTCATGCGCAATCTCTGAAGATAATAGAAGAGGCAAACAAGATCATAAATTCGTTTAGCCCTAGATGTACAGTAAAGCAAGTTTTGAGCTCGACCCCATGTTGGTGAAGGTTTATTATTTGAGAATCTTGCCTCCAGCATATAGCACGATTTTAATATTGTCAAACTTCTCATTCATTTATGTTGAGAACTTCCGCTTGTAAATGAATTGCAGGTGGATCTAGTACACTCTGAAGCCGTATGCAGTTTTCTTGAGTGACATAAAATATACATGTAAGTGAAAATTCTAGAAAACAAGAAAAATATCAATAAATGTCAATTTTTCTTTTCATTAACTCGATGGATTGTCAGTAAAGTTGATTTTTGTGTTCTGTTTAGCGTCCTTAACAAGCTAGTATGAATATAATTGGATTGCATTTCTTTAAAAATGAAGCAAATCAATTTTAAATCGCAAAAATGTTAAAAAATCGATAAAAAGTACCAATTAGTATCAATACCTTTTGATTAGGCCGATGGATTATTTGGCATTCTATATTTTTCAAGTGCTCATGAACTGCTTTGCACGATTGTGATTGCGGAAATGAATTGCATGTTTTCGAACTAAGTTTTTTCGGGACCGGGTAGCCGAATTTCATGATGGCCGATTCTCACTGCGATGCAGTAAACACCTCATGTGTATTTAACTGTTCCTATTTTAAAGTTTAATGTTTGACCCGACCAAGGTTTGAACCAACGTCTCCCGGACGCAGAGCGAACACTGTACCACAAGGCCACAGAGCCAGTGAGACTCTCGTTCGATTGAAATCGAATCTTTCAAAGTTTTGTAAGATCTATGAGTTTGAGCGTCAAACTTTTAAAGATGTGGATTTTGTTTTGCAATGCTAGTCATCATGGTTGGAATCGCTGGTTATTATTCAAGCGTCAGATGACGATAACGGTTGTTTTCTCTGCTTTAGCTACAATTCTCATCGCATATCTTATTTTCTGTCGACATTTAAATTTAGTGTCTGTACGTGACAGATGTGCAGGGCTCCACTCGAACAGGTCTGAGCGCTCAGGAATCATGGGAATCACCTCTTTTAAAGAGAATAAGATTTTATCTTCATCTTAATCTCAAACACTTCAATCTTCCTACTAGATCACAGCAGGGAGCCTTAGTCCGCAGATGACAGGTCTGGTATCAATTTTCAAATAGAATGCATGTAGAATAGAATAGAAAAGTGTTTATATTGCTTTGAATGAAAATCATAGTTATGACAATGTACTGCAGACAGAAGAAAGGATTGTTATGGTAAAAACTAAAGACCAATCGACCGTCAACGTTAGAACAAATTTGACCAAATTGAAAAAGTATTCCCCACACGTTGTAGTATAGCTGTAGAACTCGTAATCAAGGAACCTTCAAGTAAGCAATTTGTCATACTTCGTGAAATTTCCTTTTGATTTATTCACTGGCATTTATCATTTTCATTTTAGTATATTGCCTTTACCTTATAGATTGACTGCACTTTAAAGTCTAGTCCACTCTTGTGTTGTATTGAAATTGGCATGTTTTCATACCATTGCTACTGCTGTGTTGTCTGGCATACTGTACATGGATGGCAATCATCACAGATGTAGGCAGCAGGATGACTAAATGATGTATAGATGCTTAACTATGCTCAGATGCGAAATGAAGTATAAGTTCAAGATACTTGTGAAATTGTGGACAGCTACGTCTGATGATTGACAACGATCATGAAGGCGTTTATATAGTTCCTCATTTTTTATGTCGCTTGCCTACATTCATTGAATTGTTGATTAATTGCAATTTCAATTACAAACAGAGACACGAATCTGATACAGGCCTACTTGTAATCTCGACATTTGGAAGATCTTGAGCTGGAGATCTCGAGATTGAATTCACTGCTATCGGCGTATTAGTTGTCGTCTAGCACCACTTACTAGCACTTACTTCGAGAGACGAAATGGACACCGGGATCTTCGGATGCCTGTATTTCTGACTTAAAAGAAAGAATGATCGAGCAGTGTTGTTGCGTGCGGAGTCATGTGTAGGGGATCGGAACTTTGATGTTCCGGCATTCCAGTGACTGGTTCCACTTCACCTTCTAACATAAATAGATACCAGGACTGTGCGCTGGTCACTCCTGGTCAAACCGGTGCACCGAAACTTTGAAAAAGTCATGCTGAACCACTTGTTAGTACATGGTCGAAAAATAAGTTGTGTCACGCTATAGATAGTTCTGTGGATAAGCTGTTAAATCCTTCAAATATAGAAAGTACCCAGTGGAAAAATTTTGATAATATGATGCTGGGCCATCATCTTCCCGACAGACAGCTGTTGGGAAGTTGTCGGGAGATGAAAGCCTGTGATCATTTGTCTCTCCTGTCGGCGAAACTTGGTGGTCCCGATACATTTGCGACAGTTATAAAACTTCTCTTTCAAGTGCCGATCGTGCTGGCGGAAACGTGGAAAGTGATGAACAAGGGAAACTTCTCTCGCCACCAATTATATCAAAGCTCGCCTCTCGCTTCTCCCATCAGCATTCCCTAAACACGGATGAACTTTCCAATGCATCACCACTGAGATGACGTCAATTTCGCATGCAGACTTGGATCATTTTCTCTTCACTTTCTCTACCATTCATTGTGACTGTTTGTGTGCAATCTTCTTCCGTCCAATTTTGCTCAATTCACCGAAGTCCATAATTTTATGAATAAGCTATAGGTAAGTCATTGACTGCATATGTGTCACATAACTTAATTTTCCAATAAATGTAAAATGTAGGCCTATTGAACTTTCTGTAGTTGACTGTCATCTTATTGAAAAGTTTACATGTCTACATATTGCCCATAATCAACGATAACATTGATTATGGAAATAGAATGGAGGATACTGATGGACGACTAACATATTTTATGAAAAGAATATTTTACATGCTGGTTACGGCTGATGAAACAAGGAGTAGAAAATCTTGTTCTTGATATAATAAGTCATGAAGTTGTGGAAGGACCAAATGACCTAAGTACATCCACGGAGTTTTATCCATTGACAATGATATTAATATATTCGGCGAAAATACCGTTTATTCTTTGTAGATTCCTACATGGCAAATGAATAGAAATAGTTGGTATCACACCATAGATTATTTACACTTAAGTATTTAATACCAACAAAAAAATTAGCCACTAACTATACTTCGTATTAGTTATCTTGCAAAATTTACGGTACCGGTACCAACGAACAAGTGTTCTTCGATGTTTGTGTGCAAGAAATAAATATCAGTAAATGAGTATATTTGCAATTCATGTGGTATATTTGCAACAATGTTTAAATCATATCTGATTTTTCTTGTAGAGGTGTAAAATCCGTTATTCATTCTGTCCAATCTTCTCTGTGGTCTCCTGCTCTGTGGTTCCCTGCTGCAAATCTATCGAATTATCTGGTACTGAAAGGTATGTAAGTCATCACTTCATTATTTGCAAGATTCTAAATGCAATATTTGAGATGTGGGAAATGTAGAAGTTTACAGATCCGCTATAAGTAAAATGTGAACTTTCGGGGAGAGTCAGCAGCTCACTGTGTGCTGAGATTTCCGAAAATTCAGCAGTTCTCACAATGATTAATCGCAAGCGAAATCGTCTCTCATATGATGTATCAGGTTTTGGTGTAAAAATGCATGCATTGTAATTTTGTAGCCTATACTTAATTTTCTACTGATGAAGATCGAAATAGACAACAACAGATTAAAACTATAAAATAATAAAGACAGCTTTATCTTATCATTACAAAAATATTTGGCAAAATTGAGAATTCAATTCAAAAATTGATATATATTAAATATCTTGTTTTTTTTAAAATTTGAAATATACTGTTGCTCCGAAGTCCGAACTGGCTCAAAACACTGTGAACGCCGCAAAATATTAAAATATGTCAATAAATGTTCCTAAACAATGCAATTTAAAGGAATAATCGTGCCTACACTTGAAGAAAGATACACGCAAACCGAACTTTCCACTGTTTTTCTTCAAACATAAAGGGCTCAGTTTTTTTATCACCTTTCTTAATTTTAGCAGATATTTTCAAAGCGATAAGATAAAGCTGCCTTTCTTAATGCACGGGGCTAGTTTCTAGCTATGTACCAGTTCTGAGTTTTGGCTAGTTTAAATTAAATGGTTACCCAATTTACAATTTAGAAAATGCAGAAATTTGTGCAATAATATAATGGAAAAATAATGATAATAGAGATAATGATATAATTATGATAGTAAGAAATACTTGCATTGTAATTACATATTCAATGTTGATCGAGGAATCACTCATCTAGGATCATCCATCTGTTATAAACACATACGTTCTAAACATACTCATTAAACAATAATTCAAGTAAATATTCGCTGAAGATTTTAAATATTGTACAAGATTCATAAAAGGAAATACGCACTGTACGAAGTAGCTTGTAAAATAAATGTGCTATGTAATTACTAAAAAATATTTTATTTTTGCATCATTTTATATTATTTGAAATCAAATGTCTTTTTTCTTCACGTTTTATTCTTTTATCAATGTCCAAATAATTACTGAAAAATAATCTGCAATTGAATTATAATACAAATGTGGAATTTTGTTCCGCAGCACTTCTAATTCTATCGTTCAATCGAGTGAAAAGCGTATTAAGATTATTTAATGAAGATTTAGGAAACAATGTACAATCTTACGTAAGATAGCCTTTGATATTCATGACTTAGCATCATATCTTGATACTGTAGACAAGCTTTGCTCAATTACATGCTGTATTTCATACAACAGCCCGGTCTAAATAATAATTTTTACTATAAATAGATGTAATATTTTGCAGATAAGATAGGATCTTAGTATATTCAATTTTGTCTCAAAAAATGATTAGTGAGTGCATAAGTACATGCATTTCAACAAGCTGAATAAATGATACAAATTTTACATCAAGTTACTTCTTTGTTGTAATTTTTGATAAAAATAAGAGGACAAACTTAATATTTCGACCATGAAGTGGCCATCGTCAGAAATCTATTTACTCCAATTCCTGCATTAGATTCAAATTACAAAAACACACAAACGATGGTAAGCTATATATAACGCATAAAATCCCAAATGAACAAATACCACGGTAAAGAAAATCAGTCAGAAATCTTAAGACTCCATAAAGAGGTAAATAGTAATTGCTCTCTAGATAGGAAAATCAGACCTTCTTCTCTATTTCTTTAGTATTGTATATAGCCTACTACCGTTTGTATGTTTTTGTAATTTGAATCTGATGCAGGAATAAGATTTAATAGATTTCTGACGATGGCCACTTCAGATGGTCGAAATATTAAGTTTGTCCTCCTATTTTTATCAAAAATTTTACAATGGTGAAAAATAATGCAAGTAAAACATCGCAATTGTCTTCCATGTCATACTACTCCCATGCTTTCCTTTCGTAAGAACATGAACATGCTTCCACCCCAACTTAGAGATTTTTTATTCTTGTATGTATGTAGAAACATCAACATTTATTAGACAAACATTATTGATCTTAGAAGTTTGAAAATTAATTTATTACTTTCTTACGATTATGATAATATGGAGGCATGATATTTCCAATTGCATTTGGCTTCCTCAGGAATCAAAGGAAATTTTGTACTACCGGTACCCAATATTTCGGCATTCATAATCAAGGGTGAGAGGATAGATGCACGGTGTATGTCAATTTGTGTACAAAATGAGAATAAGTAGGCCTACAGGCTGTCTGTAAGTTATATAAACTGACACTGCGTTGAATTATCCTGTCCGTGCATTCATTGTTACCCTTGATGAAGAATACCAAATGGGTTGGCCTAATCACTAATACTCATGCAGGCCCACATGTAGGCAACATGTAACTTAGGAATAACTCTAAAGAACATACTTGATAATTTAAAAAACTCACATACTTCATGATTTCAGAGAAAAACTTCTTTTATTCCGATGATAGGTTCAATTTCTCGAATCTAGAAGTCACCATGTTCGATCTCAAATCATGCAATCAACCACTATCTCAGGACAAAGTTGAGACTCTTACCATATAATGTATCAGGAAATTGCGAAGTTGGTAATGCTAACCCAATAAATGTGCTTGAAAATGTTTCTCATTTGCCAGAATCAATTTTAGCTTCCTGAAGCCGAAATATATTTTTTAATACATCGTACTGTCATTTTCATTTTTTGTCTTCCAGAATCCCTACACCGTCAATAAGTCGCTGAGAACGTCGAGAAAGCAGAGGTGAAGGATCCCATTTACTTTACGCGAATGACCTGAACTGGCGCCTGTGGTAATTCCTCTGCTGTATGAAGCATACTATAATAAATATTGAAGTGAAGTACTGTTGTTCTCGTTGTTCCGCTCTTGTTTCATGGGTGATAAGAAAGTGAGGAAGAGGTGGAAGGAGGAGAAGTAAGAGGTTCCATCATGATATCAAACTTATGATATTCTTTGTGCTATAATACAGAAGGGGCATGACGAATTAACCAGCAGTAACAAAATTTTGATCGGTGTCGGGTGAGCGTTGGCGTGTATTGGGCGCGTATTGGGTGAGTGTTGGCAACTCATGTTGGGCCGATACAAATGCGCTGGGCCACTTTGCTTATCGGGCCAACATCAGATGGATGATATTGGGCCGACAGAATTTTTTCCACTGGGTAGGGTCTTTCTTTTATTACGTGCATAAGCGATGATGCTTCAAATTAAATGCTCATTTGCCTTAAATAAAGTACCGGAGAACTGGAGGAGAACGCTGCTGGAGGTGACATCTGGGTGACCGACCTGCCTTTATAAACGACGATTTCAAGTCATTATCCTACAATGGTTTGAGGGAGCGCATTCGGCGCAGTGCCTAGCGACATCGCATTAGCCAATGCAACTCCTGTATTAGGAATTTACTATGAGATTCCGCAATTCTGAGGGAATTGAGATTTCGATTCGAAAACCTCAAATTTTCTAAACATCAGAAATACATCGACTATTTTGCGATGTTGCCGAGACTTTCATGGAATTTCATTCTCATTGCTTACAAATTAACTGCCCGGAAATAAGTAGCTCACAGAACTGAAAGTGATCTGAAATTGTTGTATCCTTAAAATAGTTTTCTCTCCATACTTGCTCTGACACAGGTAGAATGAGTTAGCAATAATCAATGTCTTACAGGAAAATATCAAATTGGTGGAAATTCAAGCTTTCGTTGAAAGCAGAAATGTGCGTTGAACCGGTGCAATCAGGAATTAACGTTGAACCGGTGAAAGCAGAAATGACCGGTAAAACGGTGCAAGCAGAAATGACCGGTGAACCGGTGCAAACAGAAATGACCAGTGGACTGGTGCAAGCAGAAATGACCGTTGAGCCGGTGCGAGCAGAAATAACCGGTGAACCAGTGCAATCAGAAATAAACGGTTAACCAGTGCAATCAGAAATAACCCGTGATCCTGTGCAAGCAGAAATAACCGGTGAACCAGTGCAATCAGAAATAACCGGTTAACCAGTGCAATCAGAAATAACCCGTGATCCTGTGCAAGCAGAAATAACCGGTGCAAGCAGTAGTATAAGGTATGACATCCGGCGCGTCGCTTCACTCATACCGGATGTCACACTTTGAGGGATTTTTCAAAAATTTACGTGGTCTATAAATTTCAAAAATTTAGGTAGACTCCAAATTTCACGTGGCCGAAAATTTAGGTAGTGACAAATTTTCAAAAAATCAAAATTTCAAAAATTTAGGTAGTCTACAAATTTCGAAAATTTAGGCAGTCAAAAAATATCACGTAGTCGAAAATTTAGGCAGACGAAAATTTCAATTGTCTTTTCACGTAGTCTCAATATACCAGAAGATTGTATTCAAAATATTTCTTTAAAAATGGAAACCTCAACGGGGACGAAAATGGAAGAAACCTCGACGGGTGCGAAAATGGAAGGAACCTCGACGGGAATGACGACGACGAAAATGGAAGGAACCTCGAGAATATATATCTTTCGTTATCACAATTAAAAATAACTGAATTGAACATCGGAAAACACAAAGATAGAGTTAGGGATATGAAAGATAAGCAATCTCAATTATTATTAAGATTAGAGCATTATGATAAATTAAGAAAGAGATGATCTAAAGGTAAGAATGCAACACAAGGAATTGGAATCTTTATAACAGTAAGTTTAGGGGTATTCACAATTATAATAACTTCAGGTGTTTTAGTAATTCCAGTAGTTGCTACTGCTTTGTGAAACAATGAGATTTAATTGTACGTTAGGCAAGTTGTTTTAATTCTTTCCAGCGCGACAGCGCACTCACATGACGCCAAAACATCTACCAGCTGTACTGCTTCATTTCTCTCTCTTCTGTCATTAAATCGTGTGCTCAGATTGTTGCGCTATTATTTCAATCAACACTTATCATCTGCTTGCTTTCATCGTTCCACTGTCTTTAATTGCGTTATTCTTGTATTTTGAACATAGTGATTTGTACCAATTTCTCCGTCAATCATGAGTCAAGCAGTCTTTGAACAACAAGCTAACATAGCAACGGTACTTCTACAGTTCTTCAAAAATATTGCGGAGTCGTTCATTGCGGGAAGCAGCTAGTCCCTACAATTCTTCTAAGTACTCAAGTGTTTATGTTGCAATCCTTTAGTGTGTGATTGTCTTTCACAAGATGAGTGTTTTTGGAATAATTGATTATGCAACCCTTCTGTTTTCAATCATTTTCATTATGTTGCTATATGACGTCATTTTTCTCTCATCCAATGAAACCTTGTCCACGGCGTGGACAGAAATTTGTAATATTATAGCTAGTAGACGATTGTTGTAAAGAAGTTAGATAGTAGTAGCTGATTTTATTTTACTGTAGAACGAAAATTCGTAATATACATATTCGTGCAATATTTGTAGACTTGTGCAGATGCATTTTGTAAATATACATATACCCAAATTGAAATGTCCATGTGTTGTTTTTAATTTCACATTTACGGGAATATAATAGACACAATACATTTTATTCCACTTAAAATGAGCAACATAAATGAGTTCTTAAAAATATATGGCAAACAAATCACGACAAATTTCGACCTAAAGAAAATTGCTAATCGATTAGGAATAAAGGATTTTCATCTCCTAATGTTAAGACGAATTACAATTGATCAAAAATAAGCCAACTGTAAATTTCGTAACAAATCTCCACACGTCAGATCAAGAAGGAGTACATTGGTCAGCAGGCCAAAGAAATAAAAACGGTTCTTATTTCCATTTCGACTCTTATGGACTTCCACCTACAAATGAAGTAAGAGAAATACTTGGAAATGGAACCTATAATACGTTTCAAATTCAAAAACCAGGAACTACTTATTGTGGTCAATTATGTCTATATGTTTTGTACAAATTGCAAAAAGGAGTATTATTTCTAGATAATATGTTAGAATTGAAATAAGGGAATTTAATTCCCGAAAAACGTTAGTTCTAAAGGTTAAAGCTGGGTTATTTGTAATTCGTTTTGATAAAATCGGCCTCGGATATCTTCATTATCTAAATCTCTTATTTCATAAGTAAACGGATAAGTTTGATTTATTTTACAAACTTCAAATGTTTCTTTAGTCCAATAGCCAACAAAACCTTTTTCAAATTTATTCTTATATTTAAATATTCGCACTCTATCTCCAATCTTAAATTTTGGCTTATGTTTCTGCAAATTCGGATTACTCTCACTCGAATAATTATTTTCGAATATTTTCTTTCGCATCAAATCAGGATCATCAGAAGCCTTCTTTGGAGTTTCTTCAATACCTGAATGAACTTTATTATTGTACTGCTCTACAATTCCTGGTAGTATCTTCAACCATTTCTGATTACCTTGTTCTGTAAACGTCTTGAAGATCTTACCTTTTAATGATCTATTAAATCTCTCTATTACTACAGCCTTTCCAGCATTTTCTGTGGAATCAACAGTTTCAAATAGTGGCTTAACATTTCTGCTAAAAAACTCAGATCCTTTGTCAACAAACAATTTCTTTGGCTTTCCATTACTTTCCTTAAAGATTTCTTCAAACGCATATTTAACTGATAGACCACGTTTATTTTTTAAAGGCTTTACCCAAGCGTATCGTGTATATAAATCTATAACGGTCAATGCGTATTCGTAGTCTCTTTCATTCGGCATATGAATAAGATCAGCACTCCAAATATCATCTTTATTAAATACTTTTACTTTCAATAGATATCTAGGCTTTCTATATTCTTTATGAATTTCAGACGCGCAGGTTTCAGAGTTATGAGTTTTGTCTAAACCCTGGCCGAACAATATTTTAGCTTGTAAAGCTTTCTTAACAAACATTCCTTCAATTCTTTCTCTAAATGTAGGATTTTGAATACTATCTAATTCCTGAATCATTTTCTTACCTGCTTCATGTCGAGAACTTAGGTCATGATTTCGATAAGCTAAAATCGTGTCTATAAGCTGCTGTATCTACTCTGTTTATTGGTTCTTCACCTGGTTTTGGATCATTATTTTCATCTAGTCTTATATCTAATCGAGTTCCTGGACCGGCATAAGAATGACCAGGAAGATGTTTTTCTTTTGAATATTTACTCCAAATAATACCTGGAAAGTTTTCTAATGTTTTTTGTATATCACCTCCAATATACTGACAATTGCGGGTTTTATGTACTTTTAAGAGATAATTCAATAATTCTAAATTAGAAATTTTTAATTTAATTAAATTTTCGGAAATTGTAGAATACATTTTTTAAGATAAAATAAAGTTAATGTTTAACCTAATCGAACCTTGTTCAGAGGCTTTAGCCGATCGGACCAAAGGTCCTGAGGTTATTACTGAATCATACTGGGACTTAGATATATTCCAGAACCATCTTTTGTTTCTTTTATTTCAATTAAATCATCAACATTATGTAGAATGTTTTTGAGAACTCGTTTTCCTTCATCAACTAAATTTAATTTACTAATAAAATTATCTACTATTCCTTGCACTCCAGCAACTTTCTCTAACTCTCTATCATGAAGTTTTTGTTCTTCTAATGCTGCGTTCTCTGATTTATTTTTATTTACTGCTTGGACAATACGAGCTGTCCCACATGCAACACTTCCTGCAGCTGCTATACCTCCGATTATTAGAGGAATTAATGGGAGAATTCCACCATTCTTTTCTTCTTGTAATTTAATATTCTCTATCATTGGTTTACTTATGTAATATTTCTTTTTGTCAATAGTAATAGTTTTAGGGGTATGTTTGTCAATTATGTTACGTAATTTTAATTCAACAGTTTTATTATTTTATTATTACTTTTCGCTTACGACATTTTTAATAAAAAAATTTTAAGTTAGGAAAAATTTTTAATCTATTCTAGTTATGAAAAAATTTTAATCTAAGAAATTTTTTAATTCATTGTAGTTATGAAAAAATTTCAAGTTAAGAACAAATTTTAAGTTATCAAAAATTTTTTAATTAACCAATCCTAGCCATCTTTCCATCAAGAATTTCAATAGAATATTTTACAACTTCTAGCAATAAACCATAAGCCATCAATGAAGTTGTGGAATCTTTCTTTTCAATATTAATTGTTACATCGCAACCAGTCTTGATAATATCTTCAGATTGTGCACTTAAATCGAAACAGAAAACAGGATATAAATGTCTCCAATCTCCAGGAGTTAATTGTGGTTCAACTTCAAATTCTATACAAAGATTTCTATAACCATCATATCCTTCCATAAAGTGATTATTGGCATCATCGAATCTTAATGGATCAATTGGATATCGGGTTTGATTTAAAGCAACTTGTAAACTTCGAATTGTATCAATGTGAAAAAGATTGTTGTTCTTATCAAAACTTGGAGAATTATTTCTTTGAAAAGTTAGTGATAAATATCTTGGAGTATTCGAAGTTCTAGTAAAATGCCAGTTAAATCTTGGTTCAGTAAAAGTTACAGAAGTAGCAGTACGTTTTAGAAAATTTACTGGAATTGGTTTGTTAGTATTTAATCTTTTTGCAATAGCTAATTCAACCTCTAAACTATGAGTAATATGCTTTATCCACCATTCAAGTCTATCAATTTTTAAATATGCTTTTTTTCCAGTCTTACCAAAAAAGATTAATTCATTATTTGCTGTACGATGAATTATTAATTTAAATTTTAATTGATATGATATTTTATCATAATCTAAATATCCGAAAAATGAAGACAATGACCAATTTACTGTCTGTTTACTTTTCTTGTTAAATTCACGTCTTTCTTTATATGCACAATTGTTTGTTTTATTTAAATGATTTGCAATATTTTCTGCATCTTTCGCAATTCCTGCTGCATCTGTTGCAGCGTGAGTTAAATCATCAACAATTATACCATCATTAGTATCAGGAAACCAACATTCGATTTCATGCTTTTCATTATTTTCACCAATTGTTACAAATCTAAGCATTGTATCAATTACACCTGGAGAATCACTTATTGTTTCTATATTTTGAGTTGCAACATCTAAACGCATTTGTGTAAATAATCTTGGAAAGAAATTATTCTCTAATGCAATATTATCGGTTTCTGGTAATGGTGTTGTAAAATTGGCATCACTATATAAAGAATATTCACAGTGTAAAAAGGAACCAGGTAGATATATGTAACTTTGCTGATTATCAACTTTGAAGATTAAATCACCTCCAGTATTTACTATACTAGAAGATCCGGGATTCATAGCAATTCTTATATAGTCATTCTTTTTTTGAATGTAACTGAAGAACGGATGATCGTCTAATCTAAATTTATTTTCGATAAGAGAAGACATTTTTAAAAAAATAATTTGACTTTTTTGTTTTTTCTCACACACAGAAAAAATTTTATTAAAAATATATTTTAGAATTTTGCTAACCCATTCCTTTAATTCTTCAATTGATTTCTTCTCATGTTTACTCTCTGATGGAGTACCACTCCTCAAGGTTTCACCTGTGTTTCAGCTATGTTAGCAATTTTGTTTTTTGTTTCTTCTGAAAGTTTTTTTAATTTTTTTAGTTCTTCAGAATCATTCTTAATTTTACAAATAGTTTCTAGTTATTTTAATTCGTTTTGTGACTTAACAGCATTTGATATGGCACCAGCACTACTACCTATAGCAGCTGCTCCTTTAGCAGCAGATGGAATCAAATCTTTATTATTTTTAATTAAGTAAACGATACTTCCTATGCCAGAAAAGATGCCATCTCCTTCTTTTTGAATAGTTTCTACATTGTTATAATGGTAAACAGATTTCATAGATGGTTCTTGTGCTATTTTTTGATTTGAAGCAAAATGTTTAAGATTGTGTTTATAAATTATAGGCATTTTTTAAGAATAAATTTGACTTTTGGGAAAAAATATTTACGTTAATATTTACGTCTAGGATTGGTTAGTAACCTGAGCACCTTTGGTCCGATTAAGATTTACGTGTGTGAATGGACAACAACTTCGTGATAACCTTATTAATTTTCTGTTGCACTTCATCTATTGCATGAAGCAGCGTGTGATGTACTTTAATTTCTTTTCTATAAAATTGCATTTTCTGCTGATTCATCTTCAACGCCGTTTTAAGAGCATTCAATTGATTTTTAAGAACATCTAACTGATTTTTAACAGCATCTAACTGTTCTTTATTTCCTTTAGAGTTTTCTTGTTAATTTTTCTTTAATTCATTTTCTAAATTGATTTTAAGAGTTTTCATTTTATCAACTTTTTGATTAAGTGAGTTTACTTCATATATTATTCTATTCATCTTTTTCATTTGTTAAGTAATTTTAGAACTTAATTCATCAACACTTTTTTAAATGTAGCTTGTAACTGCTTTAAATTGTTTTTAATTCTTTCAGGAAGTTTTTCTATTTCATCTTCTAATTGTTCTTTCAATAATTTTATCCGAAGTTCATTCTTAATGACAGCAGATTTTAACTTTATAGAAAGTAATATTAAAATTTTTGATTGTTCTGAAATTTTTTTAAAAAGTTTTGCTATATCTGCTTCTAGCTCTTTATCCTTTTTATCAAGTTTAAATAATTTTTCGTTTAATGATTTGTCATTAAGTTTAAGCAACTTTAATTCATTAAACATTGGAATTAAAATATCGTTTACATATTTTTCTTTTAAGTCATTGATTTGTGTATCAACATATTGTTTATTTGTTAACTCTGTATTTTGTTGCGGAAGAATGGAAAGATGCAATGGACCAGATAAAACGTCTCCAGTTTTCATGATATAATTTTCTATTTCTATTTCTGATTCACGATTATTCGGGATATATGCACCTCCACCAACATTTGGCAACATCATTCTTAAACAACAAAAAGCAATTTCTCTCACATAAAAATAAAAAATGGAAAAAGCAAATTTAGAAAAATTCTATTCGCCCTTATCATCCTGTTCTTCTTATTCGACGAGATCATCGGGATTTGAAAATAAATGTTTTGATAATATTAATAATCCATGTATAGATGTTAATATTTTGTTCGAATTACAAGCTGAAATATTTAAAGAACAAACAAAAGGTTTACCTTCTATTGAAACAAATTATTGTATTTTCCCAGGAGATCCATTTATAAAATTTATGGATATTGTAAGTAAATATAATGATGTGGCCTATGTGGAATTAAATAAAGAAAATATGGCAATTATTCGACATAATAATGCTTATGGATTTACTAGAGCCGTTTTGCCAATTAGTAATACTGATTGGATAGAAAATAAAATAATTAATCTCATTAATGTTACTGAATTGGTAAAAAAATTGAAATCTTTTTCGAAATGAATTGTTGAATCAATATTGTTGAATGAATTTGTTGATGAATTAAATCAATATAATATTCATATTGAAAGTAAAAAACATAATGAAGAATTATTATGTCAAGTTTATTATAGAGATACAATTTATAAAAAAGAAACATCAGAAATGCCTCAAAGATATGATGATGATACTTATATAGGATTGCATTCTAATATAAATATTAATTTATTTAAATCATATATCAATGGTTTGGCACAACAAGAAAAATTTTATATGTGGATTTCACCTTATACTATTAACAATGACCATAATCATAATAATTTTAAAGAATCTTATAATGATAATGATGATAATGATAATGATGAAAATATATAGATGATGATTCTGAAACATCTGAAAAAGGTGTAAATGGTAAAAAAGATTATAAAAATACTAGTAATTATAAAAATTTTAGTGAAGAAAAATTTATATCTCAACATGATATTAATGCTACATATAATCATAATTTATCTAAATTTTATTTTCTTACAATTGAAAACAATAATAATGGAATAGTTGAAGATACTATTGGACAACTATGTGTTGGGTCTACAAAATTCAAATTAGGATTTACATCTAATCAATTTGAAATTTTATCATCTTTAATAAAAACTAAAAATGATTTAGATTATGGTGGCGTTATTAAATTCTCCAAAAGAGATCAAAGACCAATATTTTTCTCTATCATATTATTATCAAATAATAAATATAATTTGGAATTAGATATTCCTATCAGGGAATGGCATCCTATACCAAAAAGTGTAATTTATGATGTTGATGAAGAATCAATAGTTAGTGAAAATAAATTTAAATTATCTTTTAATAAGACTTTATATGATATATTCTAATAATAAAAATTAATAGAAAATACCAAAATATTCTATAAATAAATTTTTAGATGTAATAAAAAATTATTATTCCCATGTGTCATCATCATCACTCAAATTACTCTCACTGACTATTGTTTGAAATATTTCAGCTTGAATATCTTCTCCGTTATAAGGTAACATAATTTTATTTTCATCAGGTGCTTGACGTTTAAGAATATTTATTTGACCAGAAAATTTTTTTTCTTCAGTATTATTATTTTTATCAGTAATACTAATTCCAGTTTCTAAAGATCCTTTCCATGGTTTATTAACTGTAGTCGATAATGTTTTCCCCGAATATAATTTTAGAAAATCTTCTACTTTTACTTTATCTTGTGAATATCCTTTGAATTTTTTCTTTTCACTAAGTCTCCCTTGTTCATCTACAGTAATACAATATTTTATTTTAGGAGCAATAAACTTTGCAAAAATAATTCCACCATTTCCATGATCATTTTTTCCTTGACACAATTCGCCCCCAACATATCCAGCAGCATCTAATTTATTGAAGAGTTCATTAGAAATGTATATTGAATCAGTGTTTTTTACAATTAATGGAAAACCACAATTAAATGTGCCATCTTCTGTTTCAATATCATAAACATATTGGGGTTTATTATTTAAATATCTTACAGTGGTGACATTTTTGGTAATATTATTTTTAACTTGACACGCACTAAAGCATAATGGTTTATCTTGTCTTTCGCTTACTACTAAATTAATACCTAGAGATGATGTCAAATTGTATAAACCACTAAAGATTTCTTTATTTTTCTGTGTAAAACGAATAGTTGCATATTTACTTGTAAAAAAAGATTTCTTGTCCCCATCTGCTGCATAAAATCCAACAAAGAACCAATATCGAATATTATATTTAGCATTTAGAACATGCCAAGGAACACGTTTCTCGTTAAACTGATTATAATAATTTTCAGTAAAGTATATAGCATATTGTTTTGGATTTTGAAAATTAAGTTTGTAGACACTAGATGATCTCATTGTATTATATATTTTACAATAATTGTTATAAACTTTATTAGCATATGTTTTTAATTTAATTAAGAGGTTAAGGTCTTGGTTATTTAAAGTACAACAATATCTGATTCTTGATTCATAATTATAGATTCAAGCAGAACCATCTCCTAAAAATAACCCTTCTATAAATGATTGCTTACATCTTAAATTAGGTGGATCATTAACATAAAAATAACTTACAATTTGTTTCAATGTGATTGTATTGTCGTGTAAAAATAATTTATTATGTATTAAATTTGTTCCTAAATTTAATTCGTGTGGCTTTATTTCATTACCTATTTCATCTAACAATAACTGATCCTCAGTAACATCTACTATTCCCATTTTTGTTCTTATTCGGTAAATACTTTTATTTGTAAAATGTCTAGTAACTTTTTTTACTTTACTCCATCCATTATGAGTATAAATTTCTAAATTATCAACTAATGAAATTTCTTTCATATCACCATTTATTACAAACGGATTAATTTTATTGTTGTTTACAATACTATCTATTGTAGAAATAAATAATGAATTATTCTTTCTCAATATTACAGGCGTGTCAGCTGTTACTGAATCTGTATAATGAATGTATTTTTCGTTGAAACCATTAATTTCTAAAATAAAGTAATTCATGATTCTTCTAGAGTGAGAAAGAATAAAAGAACCTAAGTGTGATGGCATGAATGACGTCTTCCCATCTTTTACAATATTAGCTTTAAGAAATTCATCATCTTCCATTTCTACTTTCGCTAAATATGGTTCATCATTTAATTTTTCATAATCTTTTACTTCTTGAGTGAAATTTTTTCTCAATGTATTCTCATTCTATAAATGATATTTTGTGGTTGTGTCTTTTTGTACGGTTTTTCCATATAGTGAATTCATTAATAATTTAATTAACTCATCGCCTACAGTGTTTCCTTCTGTTTTATATTTATTTCTCAAATTGAAAAGCTTTTCAATATATTTTCGAAATGGTGAAACTTGATATTTTTTTTCATAAATTATACCATCAGTAATAGATAATATTTTTCCACCACATCTAACAATTTCCTGTATGTCTACAGAAGTTAATACATCATAACGTATTCCATTTCTAAACCTTATTACTTCTTGATTGCAATTGTTTTCATTTTTTACCTGATCTTTCGCAGGGACTGGTTGGAAAAACATATCATCAGGATAACAAAACACAACAGAGAATATTTCAGTTTTAGGTCTAAATGTTTGAGTATTAAATTTATATACTATTTCTCGTTCTTCTTCTTGACGAAATTTTCTAGCTGATTCAGATTTAGGGTATTCTGAATTTTCATCATACATAGCTGATGGATATAAAGATGTTGCATCAAAAGCCATTAGAAATTCATTTTTTTGTTCAGGTAGTTGATTTGAAATTTTCTTACAAATTTCAGTTTTATCTCCTAAATCTCGATACTGTTTCATTAAATCTATTAAATTACTTCCAGGTAAATACTGTTTTAATATTGGTAACAAGATGTTACAAAATGGCGATATGTATTTTCTTATATTTGCTGAAACTTTTCCGCCTTTAACAGATTTTCTAATATAATTTCTAACCCATAAATCTATATGAGAATAAATATTTATATTGTCATTTTGTACGCTTTTCATCCAACCGTTAAATGTTAAAGCGGAGGATGTTGAATTAGTAGTTATATCTTCACCAACTAAATCTCGCATGACATTATTATATTTGTAGATACAAAAAGCTAAAGAAAGAATATCGTTAACTAAATATGGTCTCCATTCATTTTCTTTTTCTTTATAATTTCCATGTGTTATGTCTCCAATTTCATAATTTAATTGACACACATTGGTAGGAATTTTAAAATTCTCACACCATTTAGAAAGACTTGTTTTTACATGTTGATAACTGCATTTCATTATAATAGTTTGAAGTGCTAATTTACCTGGAGGTGAATTTTTTTTCATATTGTTTTTACATCTAAAAGATTTTTGAATATATCTACTAACACATTCAGTTGTATAGGGAATTTGTAATGAAGCAGTTAATATTCCTCTTGAAGTTTTAAGAGGCGGTTTAGATAATTTAAAATTAGCTTTTATCGGAAAATAGGAATCAAAACCTGATGAATTGTGAGCCATTAAAGTTACTTTCGAATAATTAAATTTTCCAAGAGTTTTAAAAAGTTGGTGGATCGGACATGCGTCCTCTGGGTTTCCCCCGATTGGACATTCACCTTGTTTCCTAACAAAGATTTCCACACAATGTTGAAGTTTGTTAAGGTCTTGTTCAGTTAAGTTATCATATTCACTTATCTGTTTCTTAAGTTCTTTAAGTACATGTTCATCTTTTGATCGTTTAATTTTAATCATATCACTCAACAAACGTGTTTCTAATTCTTTCAATCTTTGTTTCGGTAAGCAACATATAAATTTATTAAAATTAATAGCTCCTACAGCATAAGGAATAGGATGAGCTGTTGAACAGTTAGGATCAGGAAAAGTTTCGAGATCCCAAATGTATGTTGAACTATAGTGAATTTTTTTCTTTGTTATGATTTTATATGGACGCGTTGTTAGATTTTCATCAGTAACTGTTTTATATATTGGTTTGAAATTATTTTCAATTTCTCTAATAGCTTTTGATTTATGAGATTTATTAATTAAACAATAGTGTCCAATTGTTGAACCTTCGTGAGAATAATTGTAATAAACATAATTATGAAACTCTTCAATTCCTCTAGGATTTAAATGACGATTGGCAGGATTATAATATTGAACACATTCTCCAAAATATTCATTGAACTGAGAAAATTTGCAGTTTGACATTACTCCTGTTCTAGATCTGGCTTTCTCTTTATATAAAAAATTATTAAACATTTCTTTCATCATTTCTCCTTGTTCTTCATTAAAACCTAGCAAAACATTATAACATTTAATAAAACAAAAATCTTCAGAAGGAATAAAACAATATTCACCGAACTATTATTTGATTCTATATTTCATATTAATACCTGCACCTCCATGTGATCTTTCTACTAGCTTCATTCCAAAATCTTCATATTTAATATTACCTGCAAAAATCCATTCTTTAGCATCGGATTTCTCTTCCAGATTAGAAAACCATGTTTCAAATGATTTTTTATTATAGAAGGTCACGTAAAAATTTTGAATTATATTTTCCTGATCTTTAATAACTTTTCCAAGTAAATTAATAATTTTATCATTTGCTAAAAGTTTCCGCATATCATTTACTACATTAATAAAAGATACATTTTCATATTAAAATTTCATTTGGATTAAATAATTTTTCATAAATCATCACCAAGTTCATCCTTAATTCTATCATCAAAAAAATATCAGTAATAGGAGTTTCTAATATTTCTTTTGTTCCACGTTTCTGTTTTTTTGATACTACGTTTAATACTACGTTTCTGTTTTTTAATACGTTTAATACGTTTGCTATGTTTAATTTGTGCATCAAACTCAGCAATTTGTTTCTTGATTAATTCATCAATCCTAGACGTTAGTCCGAGAGACATTTCACGATTCATATTTTTTAGAAGAAAAAATGTATTTTTTAAAAGAAAAAATGTATTTTTTAATAGAAAAAATGTATTTTTAAAAAGAAAAAATGTATTTTTGCACATACACAGGAATATTTAATTGATGTAATGTTTCTAATTCATGTGTTGTTAAATTTTCTTTCTTCACCAACCACCATAAGTTATTGTATGCCAAAAATACTCTGAAACTTCGTAGACAAAGTGGAAAGTCTTTTCTTTTAACACACGGTTTAATATCATGTTTTGTTTTATAATCTGTAACGAGCGCTACGTATTTATGATGATAATAAAATCTAACTTCTTTCTTCGAATTGACAGGGTTTGTAGGATGACGATAATCTTTTAAAACTGGTGCATGTTCTATTTTGTAAGCATTCAACATATTTTTTTTATTAATAAAATAATTACAAGAAAAAATTATTCGATCACTCCGCCAAAATATTTTCTATCGACTTTCAGTCGGGGCGAAGCCCCTCGAGGTGAAGTCTAGTCTGGTGACGACGTTCTGGTTCTTTGTCCTTTCACCAGCTCAGACGATTGCTACGAGATGTTTCAATCGGAACTGAAACACTTGAACTCTTGGTGTTCCTCTCATGGCTTAGAGCTCAACTCAGAGAAAACTAAGGTTATAACGTTCGGCAAAAAGAATCCACCAACAGCATCCCCATTTCCGCACGGCTGTTCATCCATTCGATTTCTCGGAGTCACTATTCAGCAAAATCTTAAATGGGACGATCATATTAACGACATATGCAAGAGAGCCAGCAGCCGACTTTTCATCATACGACAGCTCAGACCACTTCTGCCAAAACACGAACTCATCCAGGTGTATCAGTGTTGAATACGCAGTCTTCTTGAATACAACAGCGAAATTTTCACTGGGCTAAATAGGAAAAATAGCCAAAAATGCGAAAGAATAAATAAAAGAGCTCACAGGATGATTTGTGGCCAACAGTGTGATTGCCGCAACTTTCCGACCATCGCAAGCAGAAGATTTACAAAAGCAATGAAAACCTTCCAGAATATCAAACAAGGCGATAACTTTATCAACCATCTTTTCCCTGATACCTTGAAGTATTCTCACCATCTCATGCAATGCCAAATCAGATCTGAAAGACGCGCGAATTCTTTTGTTCCCTTACTCACAAAATGGTACAAGGACTCACTTTAACTCTACTCGCTGTCTTTACATGTAATAACTCTCATTTCTAAAGTACTACGTACCTTTCCCTTGTAAAGTTTGATTTCCAATTCTTGAATAAACAAATTACTACTACTACTACTACTACTAGTCAGAGAACAATTGTTCGATAGCTCTGTCATGAATTTTTTCATCAATATTAATTGTAATGACCAAGCATGGTTACACGATTGTTTAAATTCATCATTATTTCCTACACATAAATCTCTTAACAAATCACTTAAGTTTCTTGCATTTATTTCAAATAGTATAAATATATTTGTATTCTTTCTAATAACACTTCCGTCTAATGAATACATACTTTGTGCTAAATAAAAAACACTATAGTTATTATGTCTACCTCTTGTAAAATAATTTCTCTGAACTGACTAATTTCTATCATTAACACAATCATCAAAAATTACACAAAGTTTCATTGTTTTATCTAGTTTACTAGGATCTTGCATATTACCACTATCATCTATTAATTGTATCTTTATATGGTTACTTTTATTGAATTCTACTAACTGATTATTTTTTGCTGCTTCTTCACACCACGAACTTATTTCTTCTTCATCTTCAGATTTTTCATATTCTTTGAATAATGAAGCAATTGCTGCTTTTTAAGGTTATTTTCAAATCCATATTTTAAAAATTGATGGACGGGTTGTTCTGCTGTTGTTGTATAAATTATAAGATTGTTATAATCCAAAAAATTTGGAGTCGTCAGAATTTTAAATAAAAAATATGTTTTTCCACATCCTGATCTTCCACAAATAACTGGCAAAACTTTATTAGATAAATTTGGATGATGATTAAATTTAAGTTTTTTTATTTAATGGGGGTAGTTCACTCATTTTTAATAAAAAAATTCTATTTTTATTTTTAAAGAAGAAGAAGAAAATTAAACTTCTCTAACCAAAAGATCTATCATATTCTTTTCACCTCCAAAATTTATTTCTTGTCCTTTCTCATCAGTGATTCTAATGTTAATGTTGTTAATAGTTTTTCTTGTAATAGGGAAATATATTAATGTTTGTGGAATTACATTTAATCCATAACCAATGGGTACAGTAAAAGCTGGAAAACTGAATATTAAATTTGACAATTTACCATTTATATATCCTCCTTCAATAATTGAATTTATTTCAGTTATTTTTGGATTCTTCTCACCTAAATGATGACCTTGACTATAGGTTTGTTTATTAAATCCTAATAGTTTTGACAATGATCTATCATGATTAAAATCAACTTGATGATTTTCGTCTAAAGTAAGAGAAAATTTATTAACTGCCGGTTCAACTGCAAAACGTAGTTGTTTCTTATCCTTAAATGGTATACCTAAATGTCTCTTAATTTCATTTGATATTGATTCAACTTTGTAAGAACCAGGAAGAAAAGTTAGTATTTTCCATGTTTTACTTTTATCAGTTGAATATCTAGATTGATCATTCACATCTTTGATAACGTTTTGAACGGTATTAAATGTGGAGAAACTAGTCAATGCAAATTGATAATTTTTTTTGTTCCAAATGTAGAATGAGTTCTAAATTACAAGTGTGTGATGAAGTAGTTGCTATAATTTTTAACGTTGTACTAAATTTTGATGAACCCAAAATCTCTGTTACATTTTCTAAATGATTATTAATTTTTTCTAGTTCTGCTGATGACAATTCTCTCGAAGACATTTTTTAATTAAAATTTTAAATAAATATTTTTTCATGAAATATTTTTTTATAAAAAAATTAAAAACAACAACATATTTCAGCTATACTTTTATAATCCTCTTCATTTAGAATCTTCTCTTCTAACATTCTTTTCAATATAGCATGAATTTCATTGAAACTAGAATTATGTCCTTCTTTTATTGCAGATATTAAAATATTTAATCTATTTAGTAATTCTTGTGGATCATCTGGTAAAAATACAGTTGTTTCTGTTTTAAAACGTTTTCCTACTTTTACTCCCGTTGATAATAAATTTTCTAATTGTTTATAACGTCTAAGAGATTTTGCTGCACCAACTCTATCTAACATTGCTTTATATTTTATGAAGTCTTCTACAGCATATTTTTTTAAATCTGCTCCTCTTAAAAGATCAACAAAATTTCTATTTAAAATAAAAGGAGATTTATCTGGTGAAAAAATTAAACCTCGCAAAGGTTGTGGAAATATTTCTTTTTGTCCGAGATAAAATCTAGGTATTGTTTTTACATCTATAAATGAAATAGAATGTTCAAATTGTATATATTTTGGTAATTTCTTATTGAAGTTTGATTCTAGTAATCCATAGTCATCTAATATAGCTTTGTGAGCTAGATCTGTTATATTAATTTGTTTATCATCATTTCTAAGTTCTTGTTCAAGAGTTTTAAATGGTTCTATAGTTTTTCAAAATCAGTTTTTACTTGGTCGGTTTGCTGCATTTTTTCAAACATATCAGATTGAATACCAGCTTTTATCATTCTATGTTGAAGATGATTTTCTTTCATAATGTTTTTTGTTTTATTAACTCGTCTACTTGTCTAATTCTTTTTAGATTATCAGCTTTAATTTTATCCATTTTTAAAATATAATATTTGAATTTTGTGGTAACATTGGAATACAACAAAAACATTTTACTGAACAAATTATTTTTTTATTGCTTTATTGTCTGACATCTTTTCGCTTTAAGTTTTGTTTAATAAAGTTTTGTTTAACCCATTTAGCGACAGTGTAACGTTTTCGTTACAGCACTTTTGGGAATCTGCTGTCTTCTCCAGCTGGCGACATATGATACAGCATTATGATTGCGATGCATGATTTATTATATATTTTCAGGCAAACTATCGCCAATTCAAAAATTAGCACTTTTTGGTGCTTATATTTGATCACGAAATTAGACAAAAACTGGGCACAAAATCTGCTTCTATACTGGAAGACATAGTGGATGAACGTCCACATGTGTTTTACTATCCATGTGATTTGTGTGATCCGAGTATTCATAAAATACCGAAAATAGCAATCAATACTTCATCAGATATTCATCTATGACATGGCATGTCAATTTTTTGAAACCGTAACGTTTTAGTTACACTGGCGTAATATGATATACAAAATGTCAAAAACAACAACAGTGAATATGAAGTAAACGGTGGTGAGTACTGTCAATTTTCTTCAAACTAATGTTTGTAGAATACTGAAAACGAACAATTACATTGGATTATTGCATTCTTAGTGTATTCTATGAGTTATTCTATGTTTGTTGCTATTATGAGCCTATGGATTTCCCGTCACAAAACCAACCGAAGTCCATTGCCATAGCACGTTCCTCAACATTAGATTTATCGGCTCATGTAAGAACGAACGTCAAAGAGAGATCAAATATCAGGCATTTCCACTTATAGCCTAATCACAAGCATTGCATGTTGCCAGTTCGCCTGAGCATAGAATGCAAAAATGTCCTCCGACTCAAATAACTTCAATGCAAAACTTCATTGGCCGTAGATGGTGCGTCTCGCCCTACAAGGGCACGCCAGCGACTCGAGATGGCCCAAACTGGTTTGAAATATCGAGCAAGGCTGAACTTGATTATATCAACCTCAGGGATATCCCTGATCAACCCATGTAGCTATCTGAAGACAATACCCAAGCTATTGCTTACTATGGACTGGAATATGCAATAGGCCTAATGCTGACGATGACGGTATAGGACTGTTGCCACAAGACCTCCAGAAGTAAATGCTTCATCAGAGTTATGAGACGGTGAGGAGTTGAAGATGAGTTTATGTGTCTCAGAGGTATGTCTCCCAAACGATGTCTCAGAGGTTGGTGACATCGTAGGGCAGTGTGAGATTGCAACAAAAGATGATTTGATTGATCATCTCAGTAAACAGGGAAATCAGTCAATAAAATGGCAAATATCGGTCATTCTCATCATCGCAAATAGGACAAACATTTTCTGGATGCATTTCAGGGCAAGAATCTTTATGAGATGCTTGACGCGCATGCTCATGGTCTTATCGATCTCTAAGTGGCAGAAACCAATCACTACCCGGGACAAAAGAATTGTTTGGGCCTACATAATGCTAAACAATCTCAAATGCGTTCACTTCTTACTGTTCTTTATTGATGTGGACATTGCGAAATACCGAGACGTCTCCAACTCTAACTTGACTTTGGAGTCGACGCAGTAGGATAATCAATTTCTCGACAGGAATTTCGAAATATAAATAACTTATTTTCATTTCAACGATAACGATTTCATAGCAAGCAGCAACGACAGGTAGCATAATGCAGGCCTTTGAATAAAATTTGCTAATTCACAGTTTCGACAACTACCTCTGAAATGTGATGGAGAGCTTTTATGATGAAGCTATGACTCATTACTTCGGCAGGAATTGCTTGGAGCAATTCATAAGCTACATTTGAAAAAAGCATGCTTTTGTATATTTTGACATCATAAGACGCCATCGTAACGAAATCGTTACGGCTCTAATTTCTAAGTAATGGTTATTGTAGTGCACTGGTCATCATGTATTATTCTTAATCATAACTTTCTGAAATACTTACTACCATTTTTATAGAAAAATTTGTCGATATTCATGTAGGCGGCCTTAAATGGGTTAATAAAGTTTTTAGTTCTTCTAAAAAAAATTTATCATTTTCTTCATTAGAAATTTTACCATCACTAAAAGTTTTACCATCACTAGAATTTTTATCATCAACTTTTTCGGACTATAAATGAAATGATGTTTTATTAGCTTCATTAGCTATTTGATCAAATTTTTCAATCTCATCTAACGTAATAACATTATCATCACAGACTCTTTGAAAATAATAATGTAGTTTATCATAGACTTCTTTAATATGTAAATGTTTAGTTTTTAATGATTTTCGTTTCTTAGTAATTAAAGATTTGTCTAACATTGTAATAAGTGAAGTTGTTAAAACACCCGTACCTGTTAAAGCAACTACTGGAATTACTAAAACACCTGAAGATATAACAATTGTAAGAGCGCCTAAACTCATTGTTAAGAATATCCCAATTCCTTGTGTTACATTCTTAACTTTAGACCATCTCTTTCTTAATTTATCATAATGCTCTAATCTTAATAATAATTGAGATTGCTTATCTTTCATATCCCTAACTGTGTTTTCCGATGTTCAATTCAGTTATTTTTAATTGTGATAACGAAGGATATATTCTCGAGGTTCCTTCCATTTTCGTCGTCGTCATCCCCGTCGAGGTTCCTTCCATTTTCGCCCCCGTCGAGGTTTCTTCCATTTTCGTCCCCGTTGAGGTTTCCATTTTTAAAGAAATATTTTGAATACAATCTTCTGGTATATTGAGACTACGTGAAAAGACAATTGAAATTTTCGTCTGCCTAAATTTTTGACTACGTGATATTTTTCGACCACGTGATATTTTGTGACAACTTAAATTTTCGTCCACGTGATATTTTTTGACTGCCTAAATTTTCGAAATTTGTAGACTACCTAAATTTTTGAAATTTTGATTTTTTGAAAATTTGTCACTACCTAAATTTTCGGCCACGTGAAATTTGGAGTCTTCCTAAATTTTTGAAATTTATATACCACGTAAATTTTTGAAAAATCCCTCAAAGTGTGACATCCGGTATGAGTGAAGCGACGCGCCGGATGTCATACCTTATACTACTCAGTGCAATCAGAAATAACCGCTGAACCAGTGCAATCAGAAATGCCCGTTAAACCGATGCAATCAGAGATGACCGATGAACCGGTGCAAGCAGAAATGACCGATGAGCCGGTGCAATCAGAAATAAACGTCTACTAATGCAGCGGTGAGCCACGCTTGTCCTTCATAGATGTACATGTACATGCATCATCATTCAAGAACATTTGAGGAAAAGTCACGCAAGAGGGTCATTTCCATGTAATAAGCGTTAATCATTAGACAGTTTCAGAGCATTTACCGACCGATCTCTAATAACACAGAAAACTCATCAGAACTCACCGCCGGCAGCAGTGACAATGAACGCGTTCCTATCATCAGGAAGGATTGGTAGCTGGTCACCATCGGCACGCAGATCTACCGTTCTCCTCTCTTTGACTGCATCACCCTCATACACGTTTCCGCTCACATCCGAGTAACAGAGACCATTCCAGAAGACGGGCTTCTTGTTGAATATCCCGACACTTCTTCTCACGGAAATCAACTTCTTGTCTTTCTGCACTCTCTCCGCAATCAGCGCCCGCACTTCTCTCACAGTTGGATGAGAAGACAATTTTGCAGAGAAGAAGAAATCCTTTCCATCATTGAAATCCTCAAGTTGATTGTCAATCCAGAAGAACGTAGCTGTAGATATAACAAATGCAAGACAATCAGAAATGGAGGATTTTCACACATTTAACAGATTCAGATCATTCTAGTTGAATCATTCCTTCAATAAGAAAGTAGAATAATTAAAACATCATTTTCAACATTTCTCAACATCATCATTCGCATGAAAACGTCATTAGAGAGGGAGAGTGGAAGCATTTCATTATTCCAAAGTTCTATTTCGAAATGATCAACAACTCGAACTGTGTTCGAATATTTCTTACTTTAAAAACAAACAAAAACACAACAAAAACAAACCACAACAAACAAAAACACAAACAAAAAAAACAAAACAACAACACAAACAAAAAAACCACAAACAACACAACAAACCAAAAACCAAAAAAAACCAACAAACAAACAAACAAACAAACACAAAAACAACAACAAAACAACAACAACCACAAAACAAAAACAAACAACAACAACAAACAAACAAAAACACCAACACAAAACAAAAACAACAAAACAAACCAAAACAAACACACAAACAAAAACAAAAACAACACAAAACACAACAAAACAACAAACAAAACACACAACCAAAACAACAACAAAACACCAAACACAAAAAAACAACAACACAACAACAAACAACAAAAACACACAACCACAACAAACAACCAACAAAAACAACAACACCAAAACACACAACCAACCAAACAACAAACAAACAACAAAACACACAACAAAAAACACAACAAACCACACAAACAACAAAAACCACAACACCAAACAAACACCAAAACAACAACAAACCACACAACACCAAAACAAAACAACAAAACACCAACAAAAACAACAAACAACAAAACCACAAACAACACAACAAAACACACAACACAACAAAACCAACAAACACAACACAAAACACAAAAACAACCACAAACAAAACAAACACAAACAACACCAAAACAAAAAACACAACAAACACAAACAACCAAAACAACAAAAACAACACAAAAACAACACAAACAACAAAACACAAACAAAAAAAACACACAAACCCACACAAACCAAACAAAAAACAAAACACAAAAACACAAACAACAACACACAAAACAACAACCAAACACAAACAAAACACACCACAAACAAACAAAAACAACCAAACCAACACAACACAAAACAAACACAAAACAACACAACAAAACCAACAAACCAAACAAACACAAACCAAAACAAAAACCCGATCTCTTAAATGAATCATCTTTTCATTCTAAACGCTGACAGATGGATTTTCATTGCAAAAAGCAGCGCTTGTTAATTATCAAAGGTGTATCAACTTGGACGACATTTCAGTGGTGTGTTTGAGCAGCATTTTGATGAATACAGGCAGAGGTTTCACTTAATATTGTAATTAGTAATTAATATAGCCTTTAAAATTGTTAGTTATTGATATAATATGGTCAAAGACAGTGGAAGATGTAAATAGTCTTTGAATATGGTGACTGCCGATATAACCCAATTTACAATATTCTTCTTTCAGTACGTGATGAAATCAAGAGCTTTTAGCGAAATGCCAAGTATTTGAGTTAGCCTAAATGCAATGGGTGGATAAAAAAAAATCGAAATTTCGAAAATCAAAATTTGGGTAGTCAAGTCTTTGGTCTATGGCTATTTTGAACTCACATCCAAAATTTCAGTGAATTTGGACAAGGTCTACTATCCCCACAGTGGCCATCTATTTGTTGACAATTTTCTTTTTTTGTTAGTTTTTTCGTCAATTTACGCTAGTTGAAGCTGTATTACATACATGTAGTACTTCCTAATGAGCTAGAACATTGAAACTCTAAGTGCAAGTACATGTTGACAGCCTCTTTTAATTGAAGCAAAAAATTATATGACTTAGGATAGCGAACTCCTACTGAGAGACCTCCAAAATTTGCAAATTTTCAAAATATGACTAAAAATTTGATTTTTGCAAATTTTGAATTTGACACTTTCTTGTCGTGAATTCGAACCAACATTGTAGAGACTAGATTTTTAGGAGCTTGAAGGTGCGAAATGCATCTTGTGGCATTGCGAGTATATGCTGACATAAGCCGCGTGTGTACACGTCCTGTGTTTAGCACATAGGCGTACTGTGTTTTGAACTGTGTTTTGAGAAAGGCTATGCCCAAATCATTATTCTTTATTTCCCTTTTAACTAAGATCTGGTGACTGTAGTGTAGACGCTAATTTCTAGCAAAAACAGTGATGAAATTGAATATTCCTTTGAGCAAACTGATATGAAGTGTTTGCTTTTTGCTGCTGTCGCTCATACTACTGGCCATTTTTCTGGCGTATGCTGTCCTTCAAGCCAGTCTATTCCCCACTCTACGGAAAGCTCTGCTATCTATTCATGTTAAAAGGTTGACGCAACTCATTTGTCCACGGTGATGACGTTGAACCGCTATTATACATTTGGAGATAGAAGTTGCTATAGAGACCGATCATAGATATCTGTG
Organism: Prostheceraeus crozeri; assembly: GCA_907163375.1. NCBI lineage: Eukaryota > Metazoa > Platyhelminthes > Polycladida > Euryleptidae > Prostheceraeus > Prostheceraeus crozeri. The sequence continues at coordinate 100,238 of CAJQUW010011168.1, forward strand.
GTTGCGAAATGTTGGTTAATCTTGGTGTGTTAATGATGTCTACTTCATTAATCTCTTCATTTGCTGGTTTCTCTGCAAAATGTTGCGATCGGACACGAATCACTGCGTTTTGGGTCATCCTGCACAGCTGCCTGCCAACACTCTTCCTACCACACGCGAGGCTCTTCAGCACATGAAGCTTCTGAAGCAAATGAAACCACCAAAGGAGCCTATTATTAACTTGGCTGTTGAGACAGCGAAAAGTGTACAGGCGATTTGGGAACACTGCAGCATTCCAACATCAACATGCACTCACACAATTGGTACGAGACTAGCGAAACTTTATGGTAAAGCAATGGATGTGAATAAGTGGCAGTCTGTATGAGATGATGCATGTAGTAATTACTGGGAGAACACCATCCAAAATAGTTTCACAAACTCCAGGCCCACTCAATCATTCACGGTGGGTAACAACTGCATCCCGAATTTTGCGATTGTATATAGCTACCCCTCATCCTGATTCCAAACTGAAAATATTGACAAAGTATGTGATCAAAGTTCATGCTCCGCCGTGGTTCCTGATCAAAAAGAATCCAGCCCTCCATTTTGGTACCGCACACTTCATGTGGCTGTGAAATGGCATCCGAGCTACTCTCATTAACTACAAGGCAGCTCAGGGAAAGCTTCTGGATGTTCTCAGAGGAAATTACTTCTTTGCTCATGCTGAGCAGCTGATAGTTTGCATGTTGGGAGACGAAGACATAGAGACTCGGCATCAAGGCCTACGGTACGTACAGCAGACACGAGCAACAGAGATTGCAAGCGATGGTAGAAGATTATTCACCAGACCGGAGTTGAAGGGTGATGAGTAGCTGTCTCATGAAACTTTATGGCGTTCAAATAGTCAGAGAAGTGACCCACCTGTTTTGAAAGGAACTCCTCTTTGGAGTTTGAGGCAGCAGGTTGAGTCAGGACCAATCACCTTCGCTCAATACCCTTGTCATTCTCAGGGCGTCTTGTCATTCACGACAAGACAGTGTCAAATTCAAAATTTGCAAAAATCACATTTTTAGTCATATTTTGAAAATTTGCAAATTTTGGAGGTCTCTCAGTAGGAGTTCGCTATCCTAAGTCATATAATTTTTTGCTTCAATTAAAAGAGGCTGTCAACATGTACTTGCACCTACATGTAGAACCCTGTCAAGGTTCTAGCTCATTAGGAAGTACTACATGTAATACAGCTTCAACTAGCGTAAATTGACGAAAAAACTAAAAAAAAGAAAATTGTCAACAAATAGATGGCCACTGTGGGGATAGTAGACCTTGTCCAAATTCACTGAAATTTTGGATGTGAGTTCAAAATAGCCATAGACCAAAGACTTGACTACCCAAATTTTGATTTTCGAAATTTCGATTTTTTTTTATCCACCCTAAAATGCATTTAAGTCAACAAACTTTAGAAATATTTAAAAATGTTGGAGAGAATCAAACTAATTAAAATACCCACAAATCCAAAAATATGTTTTTAAAAAAGTATCCATACGACCCCTATAAATAACTAGGCCTAGTCATGCGAGTCTTTATATAATTCCCATCACCTTTTACTATATCTTTGCAATCTCTTCCATAAGTCACCAGTTTTATAATCCAATTCTGAGAAATGTGCGGTTGAGAGAACGAAGGTTGAATCGCAGTAGTCCATTGCTGAGTTCTCTCCCAATTTTTTTCCAAGCAGAAATAACTGGTGAACCGTTGAAAGCAGAAATAGACGATTAACAAATGCATCGGGAAAACAGGCAAAACCTATCAATACAGGCATCATACTTTAAGTATACTTGTAGAAGAAATTTCGTCAGGTAACCAATAGTTAAAGTGGTATGAATTGGCCAATTTGATGTGAACAATATGATATAAGTAGTATCGATGGGCACCATTTATAGTGCAATAGTATTTGAAAGCGTTAAGTTGATGTTCACTTTGACAGATATTATATAGTGGATGGAGCTTTAATATATTGCAATTGAGCTAAATATAACATTCGAAGTTCGAGTTTTGATAGACTGTGAACTCTTTATCAATCGACATTGTAATTTTGATTGATAAAGTTTCTGTAAAATGCTCAGGATCCATTTATCTTACTGTTTTCTGAAGTAATCAATTACATTTAATAACTTCAATTATTCTAATAGTGAGATATCATTCGTAACGAAGCGGAGAAGAGCCGTAAAACATCTGTAACAAACGCTATTTCAAACCTGATGTTGAAAAATATTGTGTAGAAAAGATATGCAAGACAATCAGATTGTGGTGGAAAATGATTTGAAGTTGTATGAAGTAGTAGAATCTCTTTCAATAATAAATGAATGACTTATGAATTGCCATGATGATCAGATATCAGCGAAAGATCCCTCATACAGGAAATGCATTTTTGATTACACTAATCAATAGGTAAAACTCAAATTGAAAACAATATTGACATTTTAGTATCATTTATAATTTCAGTCTAAATGGACTATGAGTGTCACATGTTCTCAGTTGTGATGTAAATTATCAAACATTTAATGAAAAATGGGCTAGAAATGAAAAATAATGCAAGCTAGATTAACTGCAAACTTGAAGTCACTGAATCTCTAAATATTCAGAATCGCGTGACTTTTGATTAATCATGCACTGAGTTGCACGATTCGACATCGCGCCCGCCACTGGATGACCCTAATAGATTCCCAATGTATTGTCGACAGATTTTCAGTCTTTATTTTCTTGGTTATTTCCTGGTAACGGCAATATGTTCCCAAGTATCAATGTGGACTTACTACTGATTGGCAAGCATCATTAGTCAAGAATCTTCATTTTTTGTAGGCTACCCTTCTGTATTTGTAAATGGTACTGAGAAACTCTCATCTGCGTCTCACGTCTCACTGATCCTATTCGAGATCCTTATATTTGGCGAACCGCAATTATTAAATCACACCTGAATGAAATAGTTCAGACTTTTCATGCGTAAACGGAGGCTTGTTTATGTAAGATACATAGATATTACACGACTACGGCTGACTGAATTTCATGTAATTAATGTAAAATAATTAATTCGAATTGTGTAATAATTCGAATGTAAACAAATTACTCCAGTTCATGAAAAAATTAAACCAGATCAATTTCTATGCCTTTCTTGAAACTGTACGCTACAAAAGTAACCCAGCATTCTCGGGTTCATGAAAAGAATGCAAGGTAAAGGGATTCTACCCAGGCTTTGGAGATTGGTGCAAAGTGTAATGCTATTTCCAAACAACAAATTAATTCTATTCTTGTCCAGAAAGACTGCACTATATATCATCATTTTAATGTGATTATTAAGTGATCAATTTAGAATGCTATTGAAAAACAGCGGAATGGAACGGCTTCTTATGATCAATATTTTCACAGTATCATGATACTAAAATGTCAATATTGTTTTCAATTTGAGCTTTACCTATTGATTAGTGTAATCAAAAATGCATTTCCTGTATGAGGGATCTTTCGCTGATATATGATGATCATGGTAATTCATAAGTCATTCATTTATTATTGAAAGAGATTCTACTATTTCATACAACTTCAAATCATTTTCCAACACAATCTGATTGTCTTGCATATCTTTTCTACACAATATTTTTCAACATCAGGTTTGAAACAGCGTTTGTTACAGATGTTTTACGGCTCTTCTCCGGTTCATTAATAATGATATCTCACTATTAGAATAATTGAAGTTATTAAATGTAATTGATTACTTCAGAAAATAGTAAGAAAAATGGATCCTGAGCATTTTTCAAAAACTTTATTAATCAAAATTACAATGTCGATTGATAAGGCATACATAGCCCATCAAAACTCGAAATTCGAATATCATATTTAGCTCAATTGCAATCTATTGAAGTTTCATACACATGCTATCTATCAAGGGGAGTACATCTTCACTAAACATCAGCTTAGCGTTTTCAAGTACTATTGTACTATAAATACTGCTTCTCGATACTACTTATACAATATTGACATAATATATTGAAAGACATATATATTATCAGCCACAACATCTGATTTGGCTCCTCAAGACCCTATACGGCAAGGGAACTGGAGTTATTAGACTGGGAGAGCAAAGAACGAAACCATTTCGATTTCCAAAAGGTGTACGACAAGGCTGTCTGTTATCCCCGCTACTATTCAATGCCATCGGAGAAATTATCATGAGAAGTGTTCACAATAGTCTACCAGGAAGAATAGGAAAGATCGTCGTCGGAAGAGCCATTGGGCTTTTGAAATGTTGTTGTGGAGGTGAGTATTGCAATTCAGTTGGACTGAGAGACGCTAGAATGTGTGGGTAAGAAGAGAGATTAGAGTTTCTGAAGAGAACGGAATGCTGGAACATGTGAAGGAAAGAAAGCTGAGGAAATGCGGACATTGGAAAAGAAGAGGAGATAGTTTGTTGTTGGCCACAATCGAAGGAGAAGTGTGTGGGAGAGGATGACGAGGGAGAAGAACAGCAGAATGGGTGACGAACATCACGGAATGGAGTGGCGGAATCGACCGCGCAAGGAAAACGGCAATAGAGAGGAATACCTACGGCCCTCGTAGGGCTATGGTCTGACGAACTGAACTGAATATTGAAAAATGTGCGAATTCATAACTGGCCAATTCATGCCACTTTGACTATCGGTTACCTTATGAAATTTCTTCTGTAAGTAATTGAGCATGTTTCTGAGTTTCAGCGTCAACTTGGAGTCAAGACTGGCATAAAGAAAAAAGCTAGTTTCTTCCATTTTCGCTGATTCTTATGTTAGCAGTATGTTACCTAATCCAATCCGAAGTAACTGCAATCTACTGCAGGTCTTCTACAAACACACCACCCTTTTTTTGACAGAAACGTTTAAATTACAACCGAGCTTTAAAGAATACTTCATTGATGAAAACAAAGACTTTAATTAACTCAGCAACGCCCAACGGTACATATCATCATGTAACACAACTTCCTGGGACTGTACCTGTACACCTATGAGCATCTATTTTCCCTATATTTGAAGAATAGTTAACCAAGGATGAATGCTTCGTTATAGAATGTCTCAAAATGTGCTACTTGCTATCTATTTCTTACAAGGAGCCTTTCCTTTGTACATAGTAAAACTTGAACATTAATTTTTTGTAATAGCACTAGTTATACTTGAACACCCTGTTTAGCATGCATTTGGCGACATGTCAGGCAAAACACACAAATGTCTTACTAGTTTATCTACAATAACTGCTGTGTATCTGCAGATTAAATTATGATGTGGTGAATACGAAAAATAATGGTTTACATATGTGTAACAATGGGCGTTTGTGTAATGAAAATCATCACTTTCAAGTCAGTTATCTGCATTGATTACTTGAGATACTACGGTTTGTGTAAAATGCTTCAGATTGATTTGCTTTGTTGAATCACTGATGGAATGACCTTGAGCGTGTGCATGTAGACTGGAAGAGGAGATCAATCAGGTGATGACCTTGGTTACCATCTTGTAGTGAATGACGAACTGATAGTCCAGGCAATGTGTATTTTAACCCACCAGAAATTGCAATAGTTTCAAGAGTGTACTGATATTGTATAGAAACAATCCATTGTCAGCATATCAACAATCTAGGAATATCTAGTAAGTGGGACAACCTGAACTTTTCGCTTGAAGTCACGAGCCTTTTTAAAATATAGAAACACGGCTACTCCAATGAAATCGCACAGTCCGATAGCAACAGCCAATCAAAATGAAGCGCTGCAACTTTCTCTCACTAACTGCATTTACCATCCACATGGCTCTCAACAATATCAGCTATGTTTTCTGAATTATTGCCTTTCCAAGCGGCTAGATTTCTTAGTCATTAGTTCAACAATACTTGTACAATCTGCAAATGCAAGCTGATGTAGATTTGCACAAGTTAAGCCACAAATCTGCGAGTTTACCATCAATATACGATTACTTTTTGCAACTACCGTCTTGTGAAAACTCATAGCTGTTGAAGCCTCTATAGGTCGAAAACGCGTTTGTGCACCCTTGTCTTGTAGATAGCTTTCTTTGGTACCTTTCGGGTGCAAATTGATAAAGATTTGAGTCAGTTATGACCCAGGTTTCCATTATTCCATCAATAAGCGAAGCTTTTTTGCCAGTACTCTCTTGTGAATATGCATAGAAATTCAAGAATCTCTATCAAAAACACGTTTACGCATACTTATCATCTAACCAACATTCTAAAGTACACATAGACGTAAATCGATGCAAATTTGTCTACGGCAAAGTAAAAATCTGCACCAAAACATCCTCTTTGGACACAACTCTCTCATGAAAATGCTTAGAATTTCAAGTCTCCAGATGAAAGGTAAGTATACATATGTCATGATCCTGTGTGCCTGCTTCAGCCTACTGTTGCAGAAAATTAGGTGTTTTGGTGATAGAAATACACGCAGATTCTTCCTCTGCATCGATTTACGTCTATGTGTACTTCAGAATGTGGATGAGATTATAGGTATGTGTAAACGTGTTTTGATAGAGATTCTTGAATTTCTATGCATATTCACAAGAGAGTACTTGCAAAAAAGCTTCACTTATTGATGGAAAATGAAAACCTGGGTCATAACTGACTCAAATCTTTATCAATTTGCACCCGAAAGGTACCAAAGAAAGCTATTTACAAGACAAGGGTGCACAAACGCGTTTTCGACCTATAGAGACTCGAACAGCTATGAGTTTTCACAAGACGGTTGTTGCAAAAGTAATCGCTTATTGATGGTAAAACTCGCAGATTTGTGGCTTAACTATGCTAAGTCTATGCTACTACGCAACTATCCTTATTTTCTTTTGTATCCATTTGTTCTCACATATCTAAATTTATTTGCTATTGAGTTTTGGCTACGGTTCCTCAAGTTTGGAGAGACCTTCATTATCGTTCATTCGATGTGGTTGGCTTGGCCCCGCCATGTGGTACGGGTTGGAGGTTGGAGGCCGAAACCTTGCTTTATGCAGACACATGGTTCCTCCCTGATGATTCCGTGTACAACGATCTTATTTTAGTTTCTTACGTATGATTCCTGATTTTTGGCATTCATAATTTTGGTTAGCTTCTCGTAATGCTACATGCTGAGCTCTCAACTTTAGTTTATAGTTATAAATAAAATTGATTACAAGTTTTGATTTATTTCCCGTCCATTTGAAAGTTGGGTCGACTAGCCGTTGTAAGTATTGTGTATCCTAGGGCAAGGTTCTCTATTTATTAAGTATTAATTTATATTTGTGCGCTCTGCACTTTACGTAACCTACTATATTACACGATTTTCGCTAAGGCAGCTGCTTAACTTTGGTTTCTTCCGTTTCCAGGATTATTTCGAATTTTTTAGTCTTACCGCGTTTTAATTTAATTAACAATTGATCCGCTGATAAATCAGACTTGTCTTCTGCCGATCAAACGGTGACTCTATCTAGGCTTGCATTCGCGAGATTTTGGAATGATAAAACATAATCCCAGAATTCGGGATCACGAAAAAAGCATTATCCCGAGATTCCGTGATTTCAAAAGAAATCGCACTCAGTATATTGTCAGCATATTTGTAATAGAAACAGTTTGCATTATGATGATCATTTTACATAGATCTTACAACACTTCGCACAATCTGACTGTCAACTATGAATTGGCGCGGTTGATTAGAGCATTTTTTGTGAGTCGTTTGCTCGAATGAGTCAACATACACCTATAGCGGTTTTACTAAACATTCACACTGCATTTTCTATTATTTTGTTGCGTCATCGGAGAATATAAAATATCACAACACTCCAGATTAAAGTCGGACTACGTCAGCACCGTCAAAGCCCCCAATATGGAGTAGTAGTGACTTTAAACTATCACTATTTATTCGAAGCAGGATGGAAAGACTCATCAGACAGTATATAAACACATATATACAATTTGTATCAGTATTTAACTGCATATTTGAAGTAATCAGAATTTATTAGACATATGCCAAGATTATTTGGTCCATCCACTGTCTACTATATGAAAATTTGAAAATAATCTAACATTGAAATGGAGGGCCATCTATTTATGATATTTCAACCCTCACGAAAATATGAAAGAAGAGGAACCAAATAATTCGAGAGATCATTATTGGCTGCAGGCCTACAACGGTTTGATGCTGATACAGCCCGCAGTGCAGGCTAACATGCGAGTTTATAGAATTCAGAAACACAAGCCGTAGCACCACACGGATGACAACAATCAATTTTCAGACCTTATTCATTGCTTCTGACCCTTGTTAATGATGCATTGCTGGACAGAATCGGAGTAGGAAGATCAAGAAACAGTTCTCTAATTCCTGCTATTTTCTGAAACTTTCATTGTCCCTATAGCCTACACGTACCTCTAATTAAAAGAAAAATACAGAAAGGCATTCGAAAATCCTTGAAAAAATCCATTCAGTTTCCATTGTCAAAGCAGCCAAGAACTACTAAATTGCTATCGAAGCGTCTAGCAAGTACTACCAAAATGACAACTAAGTTAATCCCGGGATCCCGAGGAGAAAAACACTGGAATTTCGGGATTTCCCTATCGGGATCTCTAACTCTATCTATAACTAGGCTATAACCGCACACGGCAGTGAAGCTCTGGTTTCGACTATAACCGCACACGGCAGTGAAATGATTAAGCAGGGATTGTGCACTTCGTTGATTGGATCAGCACGATGTGTTGAGTTCAAATCCTGAAGCTGAATTTTCCCACACTAAAAACGGCCATCAAAAATACTTTATCATCACGGATTTAAATTCTAATTTTAGTTGCACTCTAAGCATAAGACTTAATTTAATGAAAGCACCCGATGTTTAATGAAAATTGCTACATAAGTACTTGAGCAAACGCAAATGTTACAAAATCAAATCACTTAAATCTGATTACTCGGCTTCTTGAATCAATTGTTTTGCACTAATTCGACTTCATCAATCAGTTTCACAACATTTATATGAAACATTCTATGTAAATTGGTCTCTAGAATTGGACTTCATTACAGATCACGATGCTATTGCCTCGGATGTCCCAACAAACTAACTGTATTACACTCAAAGATGAAATTCTGATCGTTATGGATCGTCTTGCTAAGATCCATTATTCAGATTATAATCTACAAAGTTATATTTTGTTATTAACTTTCGGCTGCTTCATAGCATTCATTGAACGAAGCAACATCTTTCAAGATCCGTACTGAAGGGGTTAAAATAGCATTCAGCTGAAGAAATTAGATAACTTGTTCGTATTCCATTTAAACATTTATTTCTGTTATCACACAGAAGACTCATCAGAACTCACCGTCGGCGGCAGCAACAGTGAGAGTTGTTTTCTTATCAGGAATGATTGGCAGATGGTCTTCATCGACACGGAGAGCTACCGTTCTTCTCTCTTTTACTGCATTCTTCTCATGAAGATTCCCAGCGATGTCACAATGACCATGACCTCCAACAAAGTAGACTGGTTTCGTGTCAACTAGTCCGATCTGCCTCCTCAACGAAATCGATTTCGTCTCCACCTTCATCTTCTCCGCAATCAGCGTCCTAACTTCTCCCACAGTTGGATGAGAAGAAACTTCGGCAGTGAAGTCGAAATCTTCGCCGTTATTGTAATGTTCAAGTTTGTTCGCTATACCGAACATTAGTTCTGAAGAGATAGGAAGCACTGATTAGAAGATGTATTGAAAAAGATGAAATCAAAGTCTAGTCTTATAGTCTGAAAATATGTATTAGATGAAACATAAATGTTTGTTTCATAAGAATACTTTCTAATTTTGGTGTATTCTAAGACATTAGGTAGAAGGACACATTTGGCCAGCCTTGGTGTTCTACGCTACTAAAAAACCTTGGCACGGTAAGAGTTAAGTAAATTTTTTTTTGTGGGAGTTCTGTCGTTAATCATAGAAAAAGTCATTATATGAAACTTTCGTAAAAAAGCTCTATAATACTTCAGGTACAGTATTCGAAAAGAATAAGAAAATCTAGGAATAGGCCAAGTGTTTATTTTGATACAAAATCTAAAAAAAAAAAATGCACTAATTAGACAAATTATGGCAATCTCCGATACGTATTTCATTGACCACCGGTCAATATCATCAGGGAGTATAAAAAGGATGATGACTTCATAGTTTTCACTTAGTACACATTTCAAAAGGATATTGAGAAGGGCCTATAGATTGTATTTAGCAAAATAAGAAATTTTTGCAGTCTTCCATCTCAGCCCGGCTGTTTACCTTGGGCTTACACTTGTCTATATCAACAGTTTCACGTAGTCTGAGATTTGCACTATCATGGCACTATCTCCGTTTGATAACCTACTCGTATATTCGAAGCAATAGAATATTTTCGGTGAGGACATGTTCTTGACGGAAGACTCTTTGTAGAACCTTTCACTAAACAAACACCTGGCTTTCTTACAATCACAATTAACACTAGAAAGACCAAGCGGTCATTTTTGACCGCTGCTCAACTACGAAGTGTTGCAGCGTCTATGAAATTCGATATTCCGACTTTTTTGAATATGCAGCATCTTCAGATAAGTAGCATCAAAATTTGATTGGACTTTTTATTTCCTTTGTTTTATGTGTATCTACCAACAATGACCGGACCGGTCAAAAATCACCGCTTATTAATATCGCTTAGGATTTTTTTCACTTTTGACTATTTTCGAATAGAAATTAGAGTTACAGCGTAGTCTCAAGCCAGATTGCTGCATTGTCAAAAGTAAGTGAAATGTATCGCATGAGTTTATTATGCCTTTGACTTCCATTATGTTACCGCTGAACCACAAAAATCCCTCATATTCACAATTTCATGAAAATTAGATATGCAGAAACACGTGCTGAATATCATTTCTTGCTTCAATTTTGCACAAATTTCTTTGGTATACCAACAATCAACATTGATTGATGTCTTGAAACAAGCAACCAAGAACCATGGAGAGGAGGTGGTGAATAAGGTCATGGAATTCATTAGTCAGTGACTGTGTAGATATCATGACTGTTTCATTAGCAACCCAAATGGCCAAACGTGATCGAAGCAATGAGCGGCCAAGAAGGCTCATTGCTAATCAGATATTGACTGAGTTGCAAAGAATCGTTTGGAATGATTCTAGCGTGACGAAGACATGCAAAATAGTGACTGGTATGCGGAATACTCTGACAGTAACAGTGACAATGAAAGTGATCGCGAAACAACTGAACTTCTCTAACATCACGTTCAATGACTGAATGGATATTTTTCGGCAATGATCGGATCCAGCGGCCTGCGTTTATCAAGAATTTGATCAGCATCTGAAAAGGATTCCTGAAACGATTATACATGGTACCACAATGCAAACTGTGGAGTTGAAGTTTTTGACCATGATGTACATTCATGCAAAACTGGTAGTCGGCGTTGGCCAATGGCCGTGTTTTTCGACCTCATTAATACGGCGGGAATAAAATCATAGACAATATTTCGAATGACAACTACATACGATTTATCACAGCGACAGTATATACTACTTGTATTTCACAACAATGTACAGACAGAGATAAAACAGAAGTAGGCCTGCCGAAAAGGTATTGCAGTCGATTCAAGAATCGCGAAAATGTTAGCCTTGGCGGAGAGAAGATGACTGCACGGCGGACTGCTAAAACTGAAGCAGTTGCTTCATCTTCTCATTGCTATTGAGGTGAAGTCATAGTTCATATTGTTCTACTGAGCCAAACTTAGATTGTTTTTGAGCCAAACTTAAAATGTTGATTTGATGTTCAAAAGAAGATTTTCATGTAAGGTCTAATTTCTGTGGTAGTCGATTTTGATGGAATCCTTCTAATTATCGAACTATCATTATTTTTTTCTATTTCTTATAATCACATCATCATACATGATGATAGCATGCACATGTCTTATCCAACACAGGCTTTGATGTGATATTATGCATCGGATGTAGTGGGCTATGACTAAAATAATAACTGATGTAATGATATAAGTGAATATTTATAGCTGAATGGATGAAAATAGATTAATTGACTACTGAAGACTCGAGACAATGATCAAGATTGCAAACCAGTTCTTAAGAGGCTAATTTCAAGAGGCTTCATTTTCTACCTGGGCAACGACCCTTGTTCAATTCGATCAGAAATATTTTCCACGCACCCTTCCATCCCGTCGATGTCACAGCAACTTTTCATCCGAACTGTTGTTTATCCGACATTTTAAAAATATGGTGAGAGTAACGTCACAGTTCCTCATTGGTGGCCTGATCTTGCCGCCGTATGTTTACGACACGCTGCCCTGGATGTCGTGAGAGCGTTGGTTGGTGAGAGTAACGTCACAGTTCCTCATTGGTGGCTTGATCTTGCCGTCGTATGTTTACGACACGTTGACCTGGTTGGCGTGAGAGCGGCGGTTGGTGTGAGTGACGTCACAGTTCCTCATTGGAACTGATCTTGCCGCTGTATGGTTACGACACGTTGACCTGGTTGTCGTGAGAGCGGCGGTTGGTGTGAGTGACGTCACAGTTCCTCGTGGGAACTGATCTTGCCGCCGTATGTTTACGACACGTTGACCTGGTTGTCGTGAGAGCGGTGGTTGGTGAGCATTTAATTTTTTCTGATCTGGCATAGACACGTTATCGAGCACGATCATCACCTCCCATGAGAGATAGATATAAATAAGCTTTTTACAGAAGGAGGCCTTGCTTATTGTACACCTGAACTGATGGCAAAATTTCCTTTTGTTTTAATGTCGGAATGTGTGAGCCGTTCAAGTTTCGTAGATCGTCTCTGATTGTGTGGAACTGCTGTCATCATATCACGACTAAGAAACAGCGACAGAGCAAACATGAGCATTGGGGTCAGCTTCTGTCATCTCCTTCTTAAGGATTGACGAGACTGTAAAATTTGAATGATCTCGTGTATCGATCAACGCTTCATAAGAACTTATCTTTAAAATGAAATAAATTTTGCATTTAACCCACAAATTCATGTGAATAAATTTTTATCTTCATTCATGTAAGTAGCTACATTTTGTAGCTTTTTTATTATTTTCAGTTTTACAAGTTAAATACATACAAAAAATCCATGGAAGCTAGTAGAAGGGAATGCTGATGATAAAAAAGCACTTTTTAGCTATTTATATTTATCTTTGCAAATTTCTAAAATGTATTACTGTACATTATATGATTAAATCTTACTGCCACTAGATGTCCCTACTACTGCGTCCTGTGATAGGTCGGGAAAAGAATTTCTCCAGACACTTATTTGTATTGTTCTAGAAATCACAAACATTGATTTTAACAAAATTCAGATTTGCATGATCTCACCAAGACACGATGGGAAGGACAAATTGGGCGACGACACGATTCACACTTGGATCTGGTGTTCTTGTAGCATGAGTGACAATGCTGAACACTATTGTCCACTGGCTGTAATGGAAGAGGCTGATTCTGTCGACGAAATCCGAGTGAAATGCCAGCTGCAATTATGTGCTGCGATAAATGCTTGTTATGTCTGTGGCGAAATACTGCATTTTTTTCTACCAGCTGCAAGGCTAGTGTCCGTAGAAATTCCTTTCGCTCCTTTCTTGGATTGTCGTTTTTCATCATGATGAAGGCATTGTAAGCCGCTACGTCGAGAATATTGAAAAATACAATCAGTGGCCAGCGGGCAGTCTTCCGCCGACATGTATATTCATCCACATTTTGGTCAAGCTGGTCGACCCCTCCTTTTCCTCTATTGTAATCCAGTATCAAACCGGGCTTATTGTTTTCGATCACTTCCTCACCACTATGAGACAAACCTTAAGAAAACATCATTTTTATTTCTCTTGGGGATATACGAAACGACGACGATCTTGTCATCGTGATCGTATGCAAATATCACGGATTGGACGGGGCGTTGCGTCCCCCTTCGATTTCATCTGGATGGGAATTTCCTTCCTTTGAGGTCCAATTGTACCCAGAAGGATCAGTCCTTGTTGAAGCAATGACACAGCCAATCGATGAGAGGTGAAATAATTGTCTGTCACAATGTCTCGACCTGTGTTGAAGTAAGGTTCACTCAATTCCATCACTATGTCCATGGCAAGATTTCGATGTGGAGGTGCATTGCGATCTCTTCCTGAATAAATCTTCGCGTTTAGAGCAAAACCACTTCCGGCTTCAGCCAGCCAGAACACTTTCAGGCCATATTTTGCCGGTTTAGAAGGTATGTAGGTACGTCCTGGAATCCGGCCTCTGTACCCAACAAGTTGCTTGTCGATTGTCAGTGTTTCTTGAGGCTCGTAGTGACGACGATGGTTGTTCAGAAACTGATCCCATATGCTGCGAACAGCAGCTAAGCGATCATGTTGCAGTCGATTGGAGCGATCACGATAATTATCAAATCTCAAACAGCGTAGGAAGAAGCAAAGCCTCAGTGATGACATGACTGCTCTAAATGTCGGACGTATTCCACATATATTGAATATCAGTCATGTTGTCCCGGTCCACACCGGCTCGCAACAACAATCCAAAGCAAGCACACATCTCATCGTAGGTGAAGTTGCTCATGTAGCCGCGCAAATGTTCGGAAGAGCGTCGGATGTCGGTTGCTTTTCTGTTTGTATGACGTAATATTTCTCTTATCGTTGATTCATTGACAAATAATAAGAAAGCCTCAGCTTCGTCGCGAGAATGAGCAAGACTTCTTGAACTGTGAACAATGTTTCTTTGACGACGGCGAGAAGGAAATGGTTGACTTTGAAAGTTGATATTCAAAGAGTTTGAAAAATCAACTGAGTCGATCGATTGTTCTGATTCCTCATTGTCACTGTTATCAGAGTCAGAGTAATTAGACACAATTTCGATGTCGCCGTTGTCATCTTCTTCACCAGCTGCGGATTCTTCCTCATTTTCCGTGTTACCAACTTCTACATAATATTCGTCATCGTCCGACAATTCGATGTCATCCTGGTCATTGGAGTTGCCCATATTGAACAGAGCTTGCAGCGCAGCCTCAGCCGTAATCCTTTTTGATCGACGCATGATTGCCGAAAAGACACTGACGTAGCCGCGGATACGTGAAATGGGAGCTCTTGGAAATCAATGCAGAAGGCTTCATTCATGATCGCGTCATCAGATCTGTTGTGCCAATCAGATTCTAGGATTGTACACACAGCTTCAAGCGATATGATTCGACAAGTTTCAGACGGGGAGACTCAATGGAATCACGCTGTTGTGTGTGCAGTACTTCGTCTAGTTGCTGTGAGGGACGGCCAGGCTGATTATTGTATGTAGGCCCTACATTTTTCTTTGATCTAAGTACACAACTTTTCGAGAAACAAGAGAGCTGTTCTTGTCATCATTTCAGAATCTAACAGAAAATGAATAAGATAGAAAGCAAATTTGATTGCATTTCCAACGTTCTTTCATCCACATAACTTGAGATATGGTCTATGCAGACTGAATGAATGGTCTATGGTCTGAATGAATATGGTCTATGAATTTGATGCTTATACTTCATCATTCATCGACACCGAAGAGTTGTGCAATTGTGAAACCCCTTAAATTACAAGAATGACTTTAATTACGAAAAGCTACAAAATGTAGCTAATACATGGATAAGGGTTAACCCACAAATTCATGAAATATTTTACCGACTTTACTGCATGAAATAAGTCCTCTGAGACCCATTTACAGATATGATGTATCAATTCGTTTTAGATGCCTAAAATCATATAGCATTTGTATAGTAACAATCAAACTGTGTATTCTCAACATATCCTCATAAAAACCCAATGATGTCAGCCTACGTGTGTATTCATAGAATTTAAAATGCATGTTCCGCATATTGTGGTTGATCAAATATCAACATTTCCAGCAACGTTCGTCTAAAATTAATTAATATTCGAGTTTAAGTAATTAAAGTTTTAATCAGAGCATTTCGTCATACCAGTCATACTGTACATTGGAAAAACGTCTCAAAAGTTTAAATGTTGTCTTTCTGAAATTTACAAAAAATACGGTATCAATGCCAAAGTAGTTTTTAACACCAAAAAAGTAGAGTCGTATTTCTCACTAAAATGTAAATCGGATCCCTTGTTGAAAGCGTGCGTTGTTTACGAATTCTCATGCCTGGGAGATCCAGGTAGCCAAACATACATTGGCAAAACCAAACGTCGACTTCAACAGAGGATCGAGGAACATTGTAAAACAGACACTGCCATCAAACAACACATCTGTATATGTAATTACTGTACGTATGATATAAAAATTCAGTTCCGCGTAAAATATAAAGGTGCAGTTAAATATGAAATCAGTTTTGTAGAGGCATTAATGATAAAAGAGCATCAGCCAAAAATTAATCACTCTGCTGAATATAACGGAATGTCGTATTTGCTAAAGGTATTTAATTAATTTCTTTGTCTTGTGCTAAATAAATGTAAAGTCACGAATAATGAATATGATTGAATTACGAACTAGTTTAATTAAATCAATCATGTTCTTGGTTCAGAGTTATTGATCAACTTAAAATACATGTTCCGTATATTGTGTTTTTAATCAGCCCATTTCGCATTTTTTTTCAAAAGAAACATCGATATGTAGGAGCATGCTTGTAGATTTGAAAATGCAGAATAATGTTGTACTTTTAGGAGAACCGCTTATCAAGCTTATTCAGTTCATACCTAATCAGAAGTGCTTTGCATTATGAAATAAAGATAAATAGATAAGTGAACCTTATTTACACTCTGCATAAATGACATTACTGATCGATAGTATCTACACTGTACTGCTTCTTTGGTCTGATTGCAAAACAGAATGATATCAGGCTTTCTTGGATTCTCATCCACGTTGTCATCATGATGCATTGTTGACATCAGAATAGCGCTCTTATTTCTTTGTGGAACGAAAGATACAATAATTGTTGTTTTGGTCGTGTTCTTTTCTGTTGATCCTGCTAATTGCTACGAACGACTAATTAAGGAAAATTTTGAGATAGATTGGAATTACGTGTACATTGGAAAATGAAAATTTGGAAAGGTCTTCGGTAAAATCATATCCTTTGTTGCGCCTGTTCTTTATGGTCTGTGCATGTGTGACTACGCGCCTTTCTAATCGCCTTTGGTTGTATATAAATCTATTGTTGCAGCTCTTAGTGCATTTTATTCATCACAAACAACATCACAAACGTACTATTGCTTGCTACAGTAGTACAAGTAGCGGCATTATAATTTTGATAAAAGGAAATTAAATTAATTTATCTTTCGACGCGCATTTGTTTTTACTTCGTAATATATAGTTCGGCGAACAGCCATTCTTAATTAGGTTTTTAATTTGCAGTGATCTCATCTAACAAGGTCTCTGATTTTAAATGAGATCACTATAAAATAAAAATCTGATTGAGCTCCGAAATATATATTACGAAGTAAAAATAAATTGTCTGTGCGTCGAAATTATTAATTTCATATACTTTTATCAAAATGTTGTCTAAATCTTTCTTTATAAGTTCGGTTAATATTGCTAGAAATTGTCGTTATGATTGCAGTACATGTAAAACAAATTACTCACCTCCCTGGACTTTATTGCAGGATGAAAAATTACTCATGGATCCACCAGCTACCCAATGAGTATGTCTCTGTGAGACGAAACGTCGGATTTTTATTGGTTACTTGCTTTTATTTAAATCATCCTGCAATCAAGTCCAGGTGGCTGAATAACTTGCTTTACAACCTCTCGTCAAAAGCAGTTCACACAAGTAACGTCACACAATGTTGTGAATAGATACATTAGATATCAATGTCAATAGGAACACGATGAAGAAATTTCTATGTCCAACTCCTCTGATGGGAATGGACCACAAATCTACAATAAAACGTTGGTGAAGTAAAGAAGACGTTACTGGAAGTCTCCTCTTCAGAAAGAAAGCATTATAGTTAGAGACCTGCCAACATTTTCTTCCTCAATTCGCACACGAGCTTCTTGCTATTTTTACTTTGTAGATTGTCACCCAACATCAGTAAAGCGACAATTCTTGAGCTGCACCTCCAGTCCTGTTACAAGTTACGGAGGTCAAACATCGCAAGATTCCATTTGTTTATGTAGATGCAAGTGCTTCCGAGTGATCCGCTTGTGATTATAACTGTCTGTTTGCCCATCTTCAACAATAACATCGGCTGTCATGACGTTTTCATTATCTTTAACAGCATTTCGGTCAAGCTAGTGGATGCGAGGAATATCACATTTCTGCATACTCTGGAAGATGTCTTTGAACTTTGAATATTGAGGGATCGAAATCAGTTACTAATGCATTTGTGACGCGATGCATCCATGCAGTTATTGAAAACTCTACTTTCTTCAGACAGAAAACCTTAGAAGATACCGCTAATTGGTGAATGCCATCAATTCTACGGTTTGGTGATCCGAATGCAGCTATTCAAGGAAAATGATTCAATGAAGCTCATCGATGAAATTCACCATGCAAATATCAATCGGAAAAGTAGTTCTGGTAGTTTGAAAGCCTTGCGACTCTTAAATTCCTTCGTAAATCAACATTATGTCAGGCAGTTTAAACTTCTCACAGGCTAATTAGTGCCATGGATACGCTGCAAATCAATTAACCCTAGTAGTCAGTTGTATCAATCTGCTGTCTGTTAAAATATTGGAGTATACCTTGCGACAGAGATCCACATGTTTTCAAACATTAGTAGTTAGAAGTTCCTGCAAATAATACAACTATGCTGTTTTCTTGTATCTGACTTACTGCTCCTGTGGTCAGTGGTTGCCGATTGGCGGTCCGTGGTCGCTGGTTGATCGTCAGAAAACCATCTTTTGCCCGTCATACGTCCTTGTACATAGCAGTATTGAGACTTCATTCCTCTGTTGTCTTTTCGAAGACTGGAAGAATCAGTTGATGTTGAAGCATCTGAAAGCGAAGAACATCATACTGACAATCATCAGAACAACAGGAATGGTCTTTGAATTTGAAAGAAATGCCAGAATAGCAACGAGTTAGACATGCAGAAGAATGTCTGAAGAAGATAATTTTACATATAACTCACCCTTCAAAATAACATGCTTCTCCACTTCCAGCGTCAAGGACTGCAAGCGGCAACATTCCGTCTTCAGCACCTGGTACGGCTCTTCATTCTCCCAAAATCTTCTTCTGCATCCTCTGCAGAAGAATTGAAGTCTCCTCAGGAACCGCCAATGGACACACATTTCTACAGAAAGCTGAAATATGAAGTCTCCGAACTTCATCCTGCCACAGCCTGTTTTCCAGGCTACATCCTTTCCATTTATATGGACGACGATCTGATCCTGGACGACCTTCACAGGATGTTGGAGATCTCCGACTGGTTCATCAGGCTCCAGAAGTCGTCCCATGTAATCTAAGGAGAAGTCAGTCTTTTCCAAAAGTGAATCTTTCACCTCCTTCTTCAACTGTGCAACATTTGCCTCTTTCGGTAATGATACTTTAATTACCTGCTCATCTTCAAGAATGACGGACACGGTCGATCTTCTTTGGCTGATGATTGCGTCATCAACAAGTCGTGCTTGTCGAACAGTCTTGAAAAGATTCAGCAGGCGTCCTTTATATTCATACGAGGTCTGAGGTCCACCTGGCAGGATGTCGCGAAGTCTGTCCCTTGGTCTGACGTCAATATGATGACATTCATTGGCATACCAGACAAATATCTGCCTGGGTCGTCTATAAGTTGGCTGTGAGCAAAGAGCCACTCTGACAGTGACGATTTTCGTGCCCTTTCCAGTTTCTCCGATCATTTCTAGCGTCAGATCTTCGTCCAATTGTTCCTGACCGTCCGCAGAAAGGAACTGATAATCACCAATTGCATCATAATCATCTTGCCACCGTCTGACCAGTTGCGAGATTCTGAGATTCGGAGATACGGTGAAATTTCTGTTCATATCTGGATCCTCACCAACGATTAGGACGGTCCACATGTCTGAAATGGAAATTGGAATACAAAATATCTGCAACTGATCTGCTTAAGTTCTTGTTGGGTTCCCAGCCCCCTGCGAGCTACTGCTTATGATTGGAGGAGACACTCGTGTAGCTTAGTGTCAGGGTTAATTCTTGTTAGGTTCCTGATCACTGCGAGACGTTTTCAAAAGGGATTAAACGATTTAATCGCTTTAAAAAATGGCAATCGAATCGGATAATTGGATAATCGCTAATCGGAACTTCATTTTTCCGAATCGCGCCCACTTCTGATAAATAATCATATTTTATAATCAACAGCAACAAACTCATATTGTACATTTTCCTGCTCATTGAAAATGTTGATCAAAAATGTATCCATCAGTGAAAAATACAAACCATTTAGAGACTAGTCTGAAAATCCACACCAAGTGGCAACCCTGGGCTATATCTTTAAGAACCGAAACTGCCCATCAACTCATTATATAAGTATTTATCCTACGCTGTATTTAGGGAATTAAAAACATTTCTTAGATGAATAACTTTTAATGAACATCGATAACAGCAGAAGCTGCAAGTTGACGAATTACCTTTGGGTGTTGTCATGCTGTTGCCAATGATCAGAGGCAATTATCCATATTTTAGCAATTATCTTGAACTCGTTATTCCCTAATTCATTTGTATCGCAGCTATGTTCAATGCTGTGGTTAACATGCACAGTACTTCTCGCTAAAAAGGCACAATGGTATCCATCTAAAGTAACCAAATCAGCACCACAATAGCAAGGACGAGAAATGCATATTACACATGCAATTTAGACTTCATTTTAACCTCTATTGCACGCATAGAAATAGCACGAATCCCCCAGACCTCTCCATCCTAACAGTCTAACACACATGACGTATAAATGAACGGAACTTACCTCCACAGGTAGCCATTTCTGAAAGTTGTAGTAGAATTATAATAACCTGCAAAAGAATAAAATGCAAACTATTGAAAGTTTTACGAGATGTAGGCTATCAAAAATGAGTGCAATGGTCAGTCACTGCCAAAATTATAGAAACGTTCTGCACATTGATGATATCGCCATATTCAACACTACATCAATTTCAAGGCACTTGAAAGTAGCAAGAACATGCGCTTTTAAGTTTTGTCATCCATCACAATCGGATGATTGAAAGACTTGATGTCATTTTCGCAAGCAAGACAAGTAGTCCTACACTGATTATCAGCTTTCCATATTGTTGTGACGCTTTTCAACCTTCCACTGCAGCTGATCATCAAGCGGAACTCCTGATCAGAGAGCATTGAAAGCAAGTGAATAATTTCTGTTTGCTTTGGCTATGAGAGCTTCTCAACATTTATAATTTGTATTTATTCTCTTAGTATTGTTTTCTGGTCAGGAGCAACTGATATAGTTATCTTGACTTCGAGATAAACTAAAGCCTTTTTCCTTGACTGAAACTTGTGTTTTCCATGAACCTGAACTAAACAAAGTGATCTTTAAGTGAATAATTGAATTATACCTCTTACACATTTTTGATAAACTGCACGATGGTCTGACGATTTTAGCCAGAATCCACTCAACTGTTTTTATATAATTCGCCCAATTCAGATGTCCGATTACAAATATCCCCGATTTTAATATCGCATCAAGGTTTTCTTATGCATCGGATTTAACTGAGAATTTCATGTGCCTCTATGGGAACACGTTACACCACCGACAAGTCGGTTACTTACTACGAGTTCTACACTGTAAACATGTACATTGGCAAGAGTTCAGAACTTCGTGCGGGCCCAAAATCTTGTTATACATTACAGACATTCTGTTTTGATAATCCTGTGTATTCGAAATTATGAACATTGATGAGTGGCCTCAGGACACAACATTTCAAGTTTTCTGTGGAATATTCCGTGTATTCACTGCTTTATGTGTAATGAGATAACAGATAATGTATTACAGAGATGCTTTATTAGGACTTCTTGTGCATATTGATAATTTTTAAATTATTTATCACATTTATCACCTGAGTACATTTATATTACATAATCCATGTAAATCAAAGTCATTTTATCTCCATGTTAGTGATTTACCGATGACCGGTATATACCGTCGGATTTACCGGCATAAAAAGGCCTGCCAATCACACTCCATTCAGCTCTACCCTAAGACCAACTTCTAGCGGTCTTCCCCTTCAGACGTGCGTGACACACCGAGGCTATTAGCAGTCAGTCAAAATCATTGTCAAACACTACAGACATTTCATAGAAAGCGGTAAGATGGTGAGCTGATGTGTTTAATAATTCAAAATCAGAATTGATGAAATGAGCCAGAGTGATTAGATGTCAGTTCTGATTGCTTCTACTGAATGTTAAAATTCATGATAATCCTCATAGAAGCGCTATTGGAGCTGTAGGGATGGCCTCAACACCCATACATGGGTATGCCCACATAATCCCCATACTCACGGCAACCTTGATTGACACTGAGATTAAAGGTATGGTACAACAATGAAAATGACTGTATGTAGCTCAACATTTACAGGTACGGTACCGCAAATAGTTTGGAAATACTTGGAATTAGTGTCTATGTTTCATTTCTGTTCCTTGTTTGCAACAAACTTAGGTGTAACACAATGTCATAAAAACTATCAATTGATGCAATAATGAGTATAAGGCATGTAATAATGCAAAAGAAGCGTCGTAATTGTGGTAGCCAGAACCCGGGACACGTAAAACATAGGTTGAATAAGCAGCAGCTTTTCATGAACTAATTTCTTGTTCATACAACAATCACAATTTATTTATAAACTTTATTAACATGTTTTGGGGAGACGGTCATTATACAATGCAATGACACATGTATAGATAGCAAGTATTTTATCAGATTGAAATATAAAGTTATCAGGTAGCTCACCTGTAAAATGAAGTATCTCACAAGCAAATGCAAGAATCATTAAAGCAGGTACGAGACTTTGTCAGACTAACTAAGAAGTCATGAGAACTTAGAATCGACACTGGACGCCTGCGAAACATTGGTGAGTGCCAAGGAGTTTTGAAGCCATATTGAAGTCTGAAGATTTTCCTTAGAACTTGGAATAGTTCACGTGCCTCGTCAGAACAACGCTTCGTATAAATTCTGTGGTCTTGTCACCAAACTTCCTATTATGATAAAATCTTAAGAATATTTTTCTTGAACAGTGTTTGTTGGTAACATTGAAATACAACAACCCGGCTAATTGAATTGTCTCCTCTATGATTGTCACGTTACTTACATTTTGCTCAAAAACTTAGAAATACTGCAAAATGTATCCGGAAACTTGCAATTTTCGAAGTGTGTCTATCTCTGGAAAGTCACTCTTTATTTTAAAATGATTTTACTTCGAATTAGCTTCAGTTGAATAAAAGACGAGCCTTAATCATGAAAAGTTATAAATTAGACAGAACGGTCAACAAGAGGACGCGAGAATTAATTTTTACACACAGAAAGGCATTGTCTTGTGTGGAAACTGGAATACTGGAAATAGGAAATGACATTGTCTATAACGTAGAAGTGAATAGAAACTGCAACAAGAAGTCAATTGAAATCATTCTTGACACTTATAACCTAATGGTTTTGATGAAATATCGTTCGATCAATCAATTATTGAAAATTCTTAGAAGTCTCTACAGATTAGAAGCGACTTACACGCAGGAGTTGAACAGCAGTTGATCAGCGTCGGCGATGAATGAGAAAATTATTTGATGCACAGACGCTACATCATCGAAGTGGAACCCTTTTGAATAGACTTTCTTCAGGGCGTTGCACGTATCACTTTAGCTTCAGTTCCTTTCAGCTCGCCGTTGTCATGGCATATCAGGTGATCTCCACCATTTTCTTTCACAATAGAGGCTGTATACTGTGACCGCCAAGTCTGAAGAAGAGAATGATAGTTCAAAAATGATTTCATCTTCAATCCGGATGTTGACAGACCTGGGGGCTTTTACACATTTAAGGCTAATATCATCTGAGGCAGTACCGCTATCTCCATGTAACTACAGATAGCGATGTAAAAGGCAATAATTACTGGTAATATTACCGCCAATGATTACCCAATCACCATCGGCAATAATTCCCTGCAATTTTTGGATTTTGATTTGATTTCAACGTAAATTTTTATTTATATCACATAGGATTTCTCTAAGTTCATCTGCATTCAGGCTATGACTACTACAACATCTATGTTTCAAGACAAACCAATACCGAATGTGTGCAAGTTTATAAACCATAAATATAAACCATGGACTATAAACCATTGGATAGTCACACCAAAGGAGCTTCTGCGCCTTGGATCAAGATCTTTCACGAACGAAATGCTACAAATGCACTGTGGGATTGTGCGAGAAGTGTTTCAAAGCATGCCGCATTTCGTGACTTATTTCATTACGACATGAACTGTTGAGCACACATAAGCAAGATAGTCGTTTTACAGAGCAAAATAGGCCTACCAAAGAGAAAATTACCAATATAAGTGCACGTGTGCAATGCATGTGTATTTGCATGAGTTTTAGAGGCTGTTGTGAGACCTGTTTTATACATGCAACAAATACACAAATTATTTTTTGAGTACAAATAAAAATTGTAAATTATGCATAATCTGAATTCGATTTACATGTAGCCTACATGTAGCTGAATACTACATCAAGGCAGTTGTTATGAATAATGGACGTGTAAAATGAAATTTGAAATGTACAAACAAGATGTTCGCACCAGACAAATTGTTGTTATTGCAGTTTTATAAAGTTAGGTGATTCAACTTTGCCTTTTATTAACATGTCCAAAATTTACTACTTTTTATGAGTGGTAGGACGCGATGGTATGCCATATTCGAAATCGATCCGAAATGGCTCGTATCCATTCTACATGTGAAAATATTCATGTTTCGTGATGTCTCAAGCTATGTTGATTGATGTAATTCGAAATATCCAAA
Source organism: Prostheceraeus crozeri (assembly GCA_907163375.1). Classification (NCBI taxonomy): domain Eukaryota; kingdom Metazoa; phylum Platyhelminthes; order Polycladida; family Euryleptidae; genus Prostheceraeus; species Prostheceraeus crozeri. The sequence continues at coordinate 125,141 of CAJQUW010011168.1, forward strand.
GAAGTCACAGCCGCGTTTAATGGGTTAAGACAATCACAGGTAAGTAAGTCTTTGTGGATGAGTTTGGAGATTCAAGCGACAGCATTGCTAATGATGCACATATTAGTAGAAACAATTATACAAAAGTAGAATGAGAACATATTGAGAATATATCAGCAAAGGATCAAGATCTGGAATGTTGTTCCAAAGATAACGCCACGTGCACATAAAGTGACTGCATCAATTCTCAGTTTCATATTGACACTGATATTCAATGCAATAATTGTAATTGCAGCATGATCACAATTTGCTCCAGTAACTGAAGCAGCTGTCGTCATGGTATGTACATTCTACCTCATTTGTGCATCGCAACACTGAAAGTGTAGGATGATATCTTGAAATTTACGATTGAGAGTCAAAAGGCTGTACCGATGATTTCAGTGGACTGTCTATTGCATTTGAAATTCTTTACGAAATTTTAATACAATAATGAAGAGTATATGATATGAAATCTTTCAAGTTACAACTTACGAAATCATTCTTTTTCAGAATAATGATTGCATTCGAATACAAGTTGAAATGTGTGCTATCATTCACACAAAAGCGCACAAGGTTCGCATTGGGGTCCGTTATTTTGGTGTTTCTGACAAATGATTTACTTCTTGATGCAAAAGTTTGCAAATTTCATATGGTGGAGTATAAAAATGTTAATTCGCTATAGATATTGGTGACACTGTGTATAGCTCGTTCAAGATGTTGTATCATTCATTTTGCCATTGACTGTTGATTAGCTTGAACATAGATGCGAAACTAAGTTAATCTAAAACTCAATGCATGGAGTTAGGAAAATTCTCAGATTGCTTGGTTCTTAATACAAATGGAGAATGTCAAAAATATGTAACTATTGACTGTAGGTTTCAATGTAGGTCCCATTCAAAAGTTCATTCGAACAATTGTACAGAAACTTAGTGACATGAAAATAGTCTAAAACACTTCATTGGTGGAAAATTGCGCCAGAGATTCATGGAAACGAAACCTATGTTCTCTTTCAATTTGATTCCGCTTCCACATTGTTAATGCTTCCATTCTCCACATTATAAACACAGAACTTATCTTTGAAAAGTGTAGATTCCGCGTATTAACCATGCAATGAAGGATTACTTGGTCCAAGCCTGCATATATAATATTGGATGCATTCGGTCTCTACGTGCACTGGTGTCAAGCAAATCGCTTCATGAAATCCATTGGAAGATCAATAAGGCAAAAGTCGAGACCTTCTTTTCCAGAAGGCGTAATAGGATAATAATCTGAAAAGTGATGCATTATCCTTCTTACAGCAAGGTGAACAATAGTATCCAGCAGCAAAGTTTTCCCCGTGGCCATTTGGCAACGATCATCAGTCACAATAAAGCTCATTAGAGCATCAATCATTTCATCTGATAGTTGAACAAAATCAGCCTATAAAATATTTCCACTGAAATGGAGTTGGTCTGTCCTGAACATGTTTGAAATCATCTTGATGAATTCTAATAACAGTTCAAAATGTCTGGTATCAATTGAAAAATGGTTATTTTGGAAACTCAATAAATTTAATCCTAATGAAATCAATCTACTGTATGTGCTTTGCTTCTGCAGGTGATTGATTGATGAAGACGATTATTGGTTACTCAACTGACTATGTTCGATATAAATGATGTTTCCCAATAAAAGACTTCGATCTTCAGAATAGGCTATTCAATTGAAATGATTTTTTCTGCAGGCCAGGGCCCCAATTCTCCAAGGTCTGTAAGTCATTTGCAGCAATAATAAAAACCGCAGTTTGTTTATAATTGTCATCATTTAGAGTACAGGGTAAAGTTAAGTCTCAGAACAACATGAAAGTCAAAGCACAGCCTATTACTTCATCATGTTAGAACTAGCATTATTTTGATTCTATTAACAATAGGAATTGTAATTAGCTTGCAACTTTGACAATTATTTTTCTGATTATCTCAGTTGTCAGGAAACAGGCTACTTCACTTTCCATCAATCCAACTTCGTTTTAATAAAAAATGCAACGGTTTTTGCTGATGGATTTCCCGCCCTTCGCTGAATTTGATACTGAAGTTGACTGCGGTATTCAATACTATCAATGTTAACTTAATTAGGCCTATTAAGGAGACTTCATTCAACAGCTGTACGTATTACTGCGGCAATTTGCTTCTGCCATATTCAACCTGTATCGCCGATAGAAAAGTTATTTATCAAAAGCTTCTGATTGTACTAGATTGTTTATTGTTATGAGATCGAAAAGCAAGTTGATGCAAAATCTAAAACGTCAAATGATGTAGAACCAGGGTTGGCCTATGGTGAACATGGTAAAAACCACCAGCTTTTGTCACCATTTTTCGGCAAAAGCTGGCTAAAACTATTTTCCAGCATTACTACTTTAGTTTTTTGGGTACATACAATATAAGGGATCATCGTCACTCCTTACTTTATTGATGAACGTTAGTCGCAATAAGTTCACTTTACTTTTTCATTATTCGATTAACCTTTAGGCCTGTTTTTTCACAATTCAAACCTTATCAATATCGTATTTCAATCAACAATATGTTCCAAGTATAGGTGTAAGAATATGAATTATTATAAAAAATATTGTTATAAAGCTGTTGTGCATTATTCTTCTAAGAGAACACGCATTTTGTTGCTTTGCGAATTTCATTAATTGTAAGATGCAACAGACGTCCATGCTGGAAGAAATCACTTGGCTCTATATAAAAGATCGAAAACAGGCATTCCATGAAGCTAGAAAGTAGGAAAATGTAGAAATCTGGCCTCGGATTTCTACGATTAACCTCCCTGCGGATCTCATAGAATGGCTTGTCTTCTAAATCTGTGGCAAATGTCCCATGCCCATTGTGATTACACGAATATTACTATGAAATTTATCCTGAACTCCCAGAAGGACTAGATTAAAAGTTTTGCCCTTCAACATTTTTCCTGTCATGGTAATTTACTCTCACACATTTAGAGGACAAGACTATGTTACATGAATTTAAAACAGAAAATAAAGTTTTGATTTGAACTCAAAATATGGACATTTCAAGAACTTTAGACAAACTTGTATATCACAATAATGTCAAAATTGTTTGTCGCTCTCAGATTCTATTAACAAGATCAATTTTACAGCTTACTGGACATGTTCTTTTGTTGAGATTACAACTGAAGCTGTTCAGACATACATTATACCTCACTTTATCAAGATTGCTGGTGCGAACTGTTGTCTAATCACTAATTGTTCTTACAAATCATGATTTCCTGCTACAGTCACAAGCATTAGTACATTCAGTATATTTCTAAAAAAAGTAGAAATGCATTCTAAGTGACAGTTGCACATTGCTTGATTTGGGAGGTGAGATTTTCTGGTGCAGAGACTTTTTGATAGAGTGTTTTCTCTGCGTTCATGAGACCTGGGTTCGAATCTAGATCTGATGAAACCTAAGCTACTATTGAAGCACACTCTATATTCTTGCTGAACACTCAACACAGAAGAATGACAGTGGGATTATTGAAGCTCGTCCACATGAAGAAAGTGGTTTGCTTAATCTAGTTCTATGTATCAGGGAGTCGGAGTCCTATTAAATGATAAAAGTCCGGACTCCGGCCTATGACCCTAACTATAATACAAGTAAATTATTTATCCTCGTGCATAGCTGTCACTGTCTTGATGTCAATTTTCTCCGTCAAACAAAAGTACAGAGACAGCAGTGCATGTAAAGCTTGTAATTGTTGAGGGAATGAACCGTGATAGTGAAAAAAGGATTGTCTTTTCACTCGGTGATTTAGTATAGAAGACAAGCCTTCCTAGTCTCGATCAGGCTTACGCGCCAAAGGTCAGAGACAAAAATAAAATACGTTTGTTTGAGAACATTACCTCTTACCCTCAGGCTATTCGTGATCGTGTGTGATTTCTCCTCCAAAGCGCATACTGAAATCGAAAGCGAACTCATATTTTTTGGAGAAAAATGCGGGATATTTCTGCCTGGTAGAGACTGGAGAAAAACCGAGTGCGGCATACATTAACCCTTTAAGGACTGGTGGTACATATATATACCACCTTCCTTTTTGTTGGATTACTATACTTTAAAGCCAATTGAAATAACCCAACAACCCTTATTTTGTTTGTCTGCATAAAAATAACTCATGCAAACAAAAATTGCGTTTCAACAAAGTTTCGATTTGAAATCTATCATATCGTGAGGTAAGTTTTTGCCTTATATTACGAATCTCTCAATAGTCACCGTGAGTACTTGTGCAACTCTTATTAGTATTTTCTCCTAGAAAATAACCTATATTAGCAGACTAGACCACTTGACGGAAGATTTTTTCAATAGAACACCGTACAGACTAATTTGAATTTTGGTTTTTTTTAACTAGATTTCAAGTACCTGATAAAACCAATATTTTATCATGCACAGACAACAATAGTTGTACAAAGTCAAGCTGTTTATGACATTATTCATCTAAGTATTGACTTTTTTCGTTGTTGCATATCCTACACTGCTTAATGCGGAAATGTAGAATGTGTGCAGGTAGATAGTCAAGACATACGTACGTAGATTCAGTGGTAATTTTCTATCAGAAATCTGAGTGTGCTAGTGTTTTATACCACTTTACAAAAGAAGTTGTTGGAAAAAATGAATACTCTGAAATTCTATTACAGACATTGCATCACTCAAAATATGCACTCCCGGCGGGAGTAGAACCCGCTACCATGCATCACAGTCGGCTTTATCAGCATGCTCTCTACTCGATGCGCTATCGTAAAAAGAGAAACCTCCCGCCAATTGCAAAGAATCCAAAGAAGATGAAAAAGGGTGACATATCTGGATCCGTGGAAGAAGATGGAAAAGTTGTATATTGTCAATGGATGGATAAAAGGCCAGTGACGATGCTGTCGAGCTTCCTGAAACCTTGCGAGACAACTGCTGTGACAAGAAGGGTGAAAGGCCGTTCGATAAGAGAATCTGTTCAAAAACCTGTCATGGTGAGTAGACACTGAGGCCTACACATACACTTTTGGATGCATAGAAAACCTCACATGATGTGTACAAGTGATAATATTGTTTGCCAGTAATATGTTGACTTGTATTATGTTCAGAATTGTACATGTACATGCAAATCATAGCAATCCAACATCAATTTACAGTGCCGCACCGGCACTGTCATTCACAGGAAGCCGTTGTGCATGTGGACTTCTGAATGAAAGTGTATTGATTCTTCCTCCTTTTGAATTTAAATATCTGATATCGCCTATTACATAATTGTGCAATGTGCATGCAACCCTTCAATCATGTCATGAATCAATGAAGCTGTATCACAATAGGCCTACAATCCTATACGAAATATATTTTCAATTTTATGAAATCGATTTGTGCATATCAATTACATAAGCAGGTCATACAGACAATTCGCAGAGAGCTAATCTAAGAGCATTCGAAGTACATGTATTTTGACATTTCCTAAATGACTCACTCTAAAACGTAGGATATACTCGTACGTGTACAACTGTAAGTTACATGACAGTGCTTACATGATTGTGCATGCAGTAGGCCTTTGTTTCCTGCGTATTTCTATAATCACACATCTTTTACGCACAAAAATATTTGCATGTAGGCGTAAATGCGCAAGCATATTGACGCTTTCTTTTTTCACAGGTGTCATTCTACAATTTAATTATGGGTGGTGTTGACCTAACGAACCAACTGAAGGAGTGCTACCAAATCGATCGACGAAGCCGGGCAAAATTCTATCTGCGAATATTCTTCGACGTCATCGATTTGAGCATCCTCAATGCTCACATCATCTACCGGAAGAAAATGGAAATTTGTCGCATGAAATCCCAAACACTGCTGCAATTCCGACAAGCAGTCGTTCGGAAGGTTGCTGGACCATTCAGTTCTTGACAAAGACTGCATCAAGGCAGAAAGAACCCGGGTCACTTCGTGGTTCCTGGCCATCACCTGCCAGTCTTCGGATCCTAGCGCAGACGCTGTTTCCTGTGCTATTGATTGAAAACAGTCAAAAAGAAAAAAATATATACGTGTTTATTCATACTTGAATGAAAATCGTCACTACCGTACAGAAAAATTAGCGAAAATACATCATTATGAAAATTCGAAAAAGAAGGAAAAATGACATGAAAAATAAGGAATGTTCTTAAATTCAACGTGGATGAAATTGTATCGTTGGCAAACATGCAATACGAAGGACTTCGCACGTCGATCAGTTCGTCTTATGGGTAGCAAGAAGCGACTCGCTTCCGATCTCGGTGGCAACAAGCTATGAAGAATGTGATCAGTTTCCATCATTTTCACGAGAAACATGTCAGAGAGCATGGCTCTACGAACATCAAGAGAGACAAAGCAGTCTCCGGTGCACCTTGACCACAGATTAAGCAATGGAATCGGTGCTGTATAGTCTCAAGATGATTCGATTCAGTAGCTGATAAGCCTGAAAGCAACGGAGCACAATATTCGAGTATCGAACGAAACAATGCGAAGTACGTAGTTCTTAAAAGCGCAGGAGTTAGACATGTCTTCACTGCACGTATCGAATACATTCTTCTGGATGATATCTTACTCACTTTGCCAATGTGATCAGACCATGTAGCACGAGACTTAAATCGGACACTCAAGATGTCAAGCGCATCAAGATGAACGTCGCAATAGCGGATGCATACAGATAAGGCCCTAATATTGAGCCTTGGGTATACCTAATGTGACAGAGAAGTCCATGCTTTTACTCACGCCTATACTCACGTGTTGTTTTCACTGAGATAGCTCATTGCCCATCTAACTAACTTCAGTGGAACTTTTGAGTCTATCAACTGCTGGATGATGATATCCGTTCTCAATCTGTCAAACGCTTTCGAATAGTCATAAAACACAATTAGTACACCACATGTATCTGGACTGGGTGAGGTGATCGTGCAGTGAAATTAATGCACACAGAGTGGATGATTTCGGTCGAAATCCGAATTGTGAATTGTCGTAGTTTCGAAGCAGATATGGCTTCAATGTCTTCGCAACAACCATCTCCATAAGTTTAGCGCAAAGTACACTAAGCGATTTATGTGCCGGTATTGTGCATTGCATGAAGCTTAATTTCCATTCTAGAGATTTTATTGTTGTCAATTTCAATGGTGTACACTACCCACCAGACTGCCGCAACAAGCTGTTGTATTGGATAGCTATGGTCTTCTCGATCAAAAGATTGCAAAGTCAAATGCATGCGACTTTCTAATGACATCAGCTGTAGTTCCACCCTTCCCGTTACATACGCAGCTATAGAAGTCACCAGAGATCGATAAATACTGATCACAGCGAAGTTGGCCAAAATTTGCAATTTTGAGCGCAGACAAGCATGCGATGAGTCGATGATGATTGAGTATTAATAGCGTTGAAGAACAAGAGAGAATCCACACAACGATTAAAAAACGAAGAAAAGTGATGCGCTAGAACCACAGAATTAGACAGGTCGTCTCTTCTTCTGTTTGACTCACAGAATTAGAATGTTTAATCGCATCACTTTGCTAGAAGTGCAAACTGATTCAAACACATGGCACATGCAAGAACTTAATAGGTGGGCAAAAAGAAATTTTTAATACCTTGCAGAGATAGGAAAAATAGTCGTGCGTCGCTTGCGGATTGCTCTGAATTCCTTCAAAATGCCCCGATCGCCACGACTCCTTCAGATTCGAAGAATTCAGATCATTGCGCAAAAGTCTTCCCGATAATGTTGGGCCCTCCGATCATTCTAAAAAAAGTTAACAGGCGCATGAAAAAACGTTCACAAACTTCTCTGTAGAAGTTGACATCGTCTGCGTCTCTTTGCTGTGTGATTCGGTTGATAACAGTCACTGAAACTTTGCGCAATTTGGCGTGTTTAATGTTGAACTGGCTGCTCATTGTTCGATTGTTATGGTATTTAGTCAGAAGATTGTGCCATTTCATTCACGTTACATGTTCAAATGCTTCCCTTCTAGTCAAACAGAAGAAGAGACAGCCTGTCTAATTCTGTGGTTTGACTAGAAGGGAAAAATTGGAACATGTAACGTGAATGAAATGGCACAATCTCCTGACTAAATACCATAGCAATCGAACAATGAGCAGCCAGTTCAACATTAAACACGCCAAATTGTGCAAAGTTTCAGTGACTGTTATCAACCGAATCACACAGCAAAGAAACACAGTCGATGTCAAGTTCTACAGAGAAGTTTGTGAACGTTTTTTCATGCGCCTGCTAACTTTTTTTAAAATGATCGGAGGGCCCAACATTATCGAAAAAACTTTTGCGCAATGATCTGAATTCTTCAAATCTGAAGGAATCGTGGCGATCGGAGCATTTTGAAGGAATTCAGAGCAGTCCGCAAGCGACGCACGAATATTTTTCCTATCTCTGCAAGGTATTAAACATTTCTTTTTGCCCACTAATTAAGTTCCTGCATGTGCCATGTGTTTGAATTAGTTTGCACTTCTAGCAAAGTGATACGATTAAACAATCTTATTCTGTGGCTAGAACCGACGATACGTTGTGAAAACACTATGTGTGATAAAGAACGGAGAGACACGACCGGTGATAAAATCAAACGATAAAATGACAAACGAGGAAAAAAGCAACTTCCATTGATAATTATAACAGGAGTGGTGTTCTTTGTCATTCATATCAATCATTTCACATTTCTTATGTGATGAGAGATCTCATCTTGTGTATTCGATTAGAAATTGGATTTCTGCTGTCAACCATTCCGCAAATTTTATATTTTACATCCTTTTCGCGTCTTTATCGCGAGGAATTTGTGAGTGAGATAAAGTCAATGTGCTGCTGCTGCAGCATCTCAGGAGCGGTTGGACCAAGTGACTCAGCTTGAACAGCAAATATACTCTGTTTATTTATAATAGACAGAACTGCACTGCATGTTGAAGATCCTTGCAGGAATATCAACACCTTCCTTTCACGATTGATGTGTACAAAGTAATTGTCGTTCATTTGTTTATTTCCACGCTTGCTAGTTGGACTGGGAATTCCGCGTGAATTTGAACGGAATAGGACAATGATATGCTTATGTTAATAAAGGGTTAGGATATGTGCTTGTTTTAAACACTTTTTATCTTAAAAACGTGATTTCTTTCTCATTGTATTTTTGTCAAATAAATAATGACCTGCAATATCAGAATTAATTATTTGAACCGAACACCTTTATGTCTCATTAGTCTTCATTTGTCTCTTTTGATAGTAGCTAGCTGAATGTTGTGTACTAAATATCACCCGATTCTTAGTATGCCACTTACAAAATGTGCAAAGATTGAAATAATGTGAATAAATTACGAAATAATGATAATATAGTGAACTGAGATTAATATATGAAAAATGAAGACTTCATGTTGGTGGTTTGTATTTTCATGAATGTCAACATTGCTTTCTTTTCCTGACGACTAGAATACTGTATTTTAAGTATTATACAACTTCTTTACGAAAGTTTCATCTAATGACTTTTTTCTTTGATTAAGCGGAAAGCTTCCGAGCATAATAAATCATTTGACATGATGAAGGCGTCTAAAAGTGGCAATCAAATATGCACTCAAATATTTGCAATCAAATATTAGAAAGAAGTTATTCGCAAAAGTTGCCATTTATTTCGTATCAAGTGGGACATTTCATAAATAGGTCTAATGATATAAATAATTAAAATATGATAATTATATATTTATAGACAACGATCTTATGCCGTCCGGCTATTCAATCCATTTAACTAATGAAGTAGTCAAGTTTATGAATAACAGCAAGATAGAGGAAGCGCACTTTGAATTCGTGCACGATCTTGATAATTTCAGTCAATATTTGGCCTGCACACTTTCATGTTTCAATTATATAATACGGTTCATGATATTGCCTAGATCATCAGCTTTTTTCCACTTAGTTATGATGCTTATCAGCAAATATTCATTCCTTTTGATATCCAACTTGTTTCACACTAGGTGGCTCCATCTCGGTAGTATATAAATTCGCATAATCTTAGCTTTTTAAAACTGAAATCTTTAAAAAATGATTCCCCTTTACTCAGTTTAAAAATAAATAAGGCCACTAAATTCATTTTGATAAAATTAAAAACTAATTCTTCCACAATGCATTTGCACAATGAGTTCAGATTTTGTATTTTATAGTTTGTCCATGTTTGCACTTGAAGAAGAGTGGACGAAATGCATTGTGCAAGAAGAAGTTTTTAATTTTATCAAAATGAATTTAGTGGCCTTATTTGTTTTTAAAAACTGCTCAAATAGTCTTTGAACTGTATACAGATAGTTTTTTTGAGCCCACACTGTACCTAAATATCCTTACTCTATGGATGCATGTAATTCTCATATGACCGTCACTCAGAATTTGCCTTTGGCTGTATGTATTAGCTTATTGTGCTAGCTGCTCATTGGTTGTTAATGTGCATTGCTCCACCTCAATTATGTAGTCACTATGACCATTCAGAACTGTAGACAGTTTCAGACAAGTAACCTGGCAATTGACTTAGTTATCAAATCTCAACAGATGTACAGTTGCCACCACGAGACATGTTTCGGCCTGCTGGTTCTCATAAGTCGTGGGTAAGCTCGAACCTTCGACGTTGGAGCTAGAGGACGTGCAGGCATACCCTCTAACCACAAGGCCACCGGACCATGTGTTGAGAGCGTGAATTAGCCAGGAAGGCTCTGCTTTAACGCAGGCACGTGGAGGGCGGATTGCATTCTGCAACCACTTTATGCCGCATCCGCTATTTAGACGCTTCACGCAGGCGCTACTCATTACATGTTCAGACAAGTAACCTGGCAGTCGACATAATTTTCAAATCTCAGCAGATGTAGCCACCACGATGAATAATTAATTAACCGTCGCCAAATTAAGGGAAATGTTTGAAAACGATAGACATAACAGACAGTTGGTGAATATAGCATCGAAAGAATAGTTGGTAAAGATAAGCAAGAGCTTTTCTAGTACCAACTTTCCAACTAAGCGTCAAATATTACCAACCAATTCATTAAAAGATATATGTACACAGCACACTATAATAATTTTTCTTCAATCACGCCACTAAAAATATGTGTTCAATAAGTCACGTGGTTACAATCTGTAACGAAGAAAAGGTTATTTAAATACTACGTATAAACAATTAAGCAATAGGTGATGTTCGTTAAATATCTTTAAGAAATAAGAGCTACCATTATACCACGAAGGTTATGACAGCATCACAGAAATTTAGTAATAAGTTAGTAACAATATTTCGTAAACTTAACTTGGAATGCAAGGTTGATATGACCTTGTTCAAAACTGGAAGATATTTCTCCCTTAAAAGTAAGTTAGGTCCAGACATGCAATCGCGTCTTGTCTATTGCTTTCAATGTCAGGTTGATCCTGATTGCCAATATATTGGCAAAACCAAAAGACGTCTGCATGAACGTAAACTTGAACACTTAAGTGGCAATAGTGCCATTGCAAAACACATAGAACAATGTAACCATTGTTTTCGTAACTACAGTGATTGCTTTAAAATCATTTACCGTGGAAACTCGGACTTTGAGATTAGTATTGTTGAATCTATAAAAATTTTCAGTAGCAATCCATTGCTTAACCGAACATTAGGTTATAATGGTAGCTCTTATTTCTTAAAGATATTTAACTAACATTACCTATTGCTTAATTGTTCATACGTAGTATTTAAATAACCTTTTCTTCGTTGCAGATTGTAACCACGTGACTTATTGAACACATAATGACGAATATGAATACAGGAATTGTGTTTTTTGATGATCAGACAAAGTTGTGAGCTGAAAAATGGATAGCTGATATATTTACGAGCTAATCCGTTGTAACTACTTACTAAACGAGACTTTTAGCTACATAATTGAATATGCAGCTTGAATTCATGGCAGATTTCAAATGAAAATGGGAAGGCAAATGAACAAGTCACGTTCCATCCACGGCAAAATAACCAGTGCCCTAATAATCATAATTAAAATAAGTTTTGAAAATGTGCTTGCTCTTGTAAATCACCTTTATCGGACATATCTTGACCCGTTTTTGTTTGGAGATAATACGCAAGACTTTTTTCTAGTACTAATGAACAACTTGTTGATCTATCGATGTGGGAACGGATCTTGCATTGTTGCGAAGTTCGCCGGCGCACTATGTCGCATTTAATCTTGCCTCTTATTTTTCTCTAGTATCCCTGATTTTGGCTTCTATTGCCGAGGCTTCCACCACTTCCTTTCCTATGTCCACACACGGCCGATCTTTATGCCAAATGGAAGTTGCCGGTTGTATTTGATGATATTAAAATAGTTCAGATCAATCTGTTTACATAGATTTGCACAGCATCTCCTGCCAATAAAGAATTTATAACAATAATAAATATTCATGGAAAATTAATATTTTTACCTTAAACATTCGTGAATTTGAAATAATAGCATTTTTTAACCCATCAGATTGAACATGCAATAGATTTTCACAAGAAGCTAGCATACAAACATTACTACTTACTGATAAAATATCCACTACTCCATCGGTCGGCGAAAGATCAGCTCATATTAACTTATTCCCCATCTGCAGCTTCGGATTTTAGATTTATCATATCGCTATCTGTTTACTAAGATTTATACTAGTTCATACTGACTAAGATCTAATTTCTTTTCAAAAGTCTAAATCCCTACAACTTTCAAAATTCAAATTTAAAAATGGTGCTCTTATTAGTTCTACGCATTTCTGAGAGTCTACACAACACAAATGCAAAAATAGGGTCAGAATGTCTGTGCAGCACTTTTTAGCACGACCTAAAAGGAACGAATTCTATAAGCGGATTTCCTCGAAACATGAAGAGCCTCGAAACAACCATAGCCCGTGTCTGCAGGGAACAAGGCCGACTATGAGACTTCCATAGAATGATGTGCAACCAAACCTGTTACGAATCTGCGCGTCTGTCAAGCTCTAATTAGTTCCTCTTTTTGTCAGACGGCCAAGGAAAAGCGAGCTTTAATCCAATTCTACGCAGATTGAAGTTTTTGTAGAAATGAGATTTTCTATAATTTCTCCGATTATGCGAAAAGTACTAAGCCAAGAGTCATCATTTTTGACATGGAATGTCTTTTCCAATGATGCGCAATGTGCATGTGATATCATATTGTTTCTGATCTGCATTGCATGTGAGAATGTGGGTAAATCTGGATTAGATTCCTTAAAATGCTTGTGTTTGCCGACATTAGGAGGCTTATAATGTGTTTAGAATTGCGCTAAGATGTGTCGACACTTAAATTTTGGTTCCTAAATCTTAATAGTCTGTATCAGTTTGTTTTACCTTCAAGAAGAAATAACAAAGAATGTCAACCATGCATATTTTTGAGGATTTTGGATAGTATTCGCCTATAGGTCGATAAAAAGTCGGAAACGATGAAAGTCGGACCGGACCGCTTCCACAGCTGTGGTCATCAGGTCATAATTATTGTCAACTTTGTTTTATGCGACAATTTGAACGCTAGTTCTTAACCTAATTGCTTTCTGTTTCGGTTATCTTCCTAAGTTTTGTTTTTATGATCCTACTGTATTCCTTCGTTGTAAAATCTAGTCATACATGTGGGCCTATATGAGGGACCACATTCCTTTCGAATGTGCTCAGACAAATGTATTAACATCATATCTTTGTCCTTTATTACCCTCGGAAGCCCGAGAATATTCACCACAGCATCAGTGAAGTTCTTTAAGAAATGAAAATTACTTTCATTTAGCATTTGATATTGCGTGTCAACATTTTGTGGGTTCTCTGATCAAGTTTCCTTATTATTTCAGGTACGATGGAAAAGTCGAAGAAATCTATTCGAGAGAGGACTGCTCCTCATAACCATGGGAAAGGGAACCAACCAGATTCTATCTTTTCTTTGTCAGAAAAGAAAACAAGTACACTGTAAACCGTAGACCGACAATTATCCTACAAAATTACTGACCTCCAATGTCCTGTGATATCCGACGAATTTGTAGGTTCTCCACCGACATCGAAACAGATGCTTTGTATGCGAATTAACCAAACAAAAACTGTTGAATATTGATTGATTTTTTCGATTAGTGATAGCTTGACTTATAGGCAATTTCTATTATTGTGTGGCAAAACCATGATCTATTTTGACATAATATAATTAATAACCTACATTTTTGATAAAATGTATGCTATAATTCATTGCTATTCATTGTGTCGCTTTTTGTCAGATATTGTAGATGTTCAGTGGCAATGATCTTGCAAGAACTAACAATGACCGACAAAATAGATTTTGTAGGATAAATGTCTGTCAATTGTCAATCAGCGGCTTACAGTGTATACGTACACTGTAAACTGTGTGATAACAAAGCTACTTACTAAACCGTTGTACAAAGCGAGAACAACAAAATGTGCGAAAGCACTATTGTTCGCGCTCACACACTACGACAGTGATTGGCTTTCCTATTAGGCGATCTTTATCATCCAATAGGAAAGGCAGTCGCTTTCGTAGTGTATGATCACGGACAATAGTGTTTTCGTACATTTTGTGATTCTCGCTTTGTACATCTGTTTCGCAGTCAAAATCAGCCAGCTTTCGTACTCTTCAGTTTACAGTGTACTTCAGTACCATATCAAAATGGTGGGCTTAAGACTTAAATCACACAAACCTTACGAAAAGAGATACTTTTACTTTTAGATATGGTAGTGACAACTTAGAAGTTGATTTCATCACATCAAGCGAATCCGTCAGAAAGATAGGAAGCAAAGTAGAGAAGTTGCGGAAATACGAATTTTTCATTCCTCAATAGCTCTGCCAATAGTGGAGTGGCTGCTACTCAGAGCGAACGAGAAGACGTAACTGAACCAGACGACAACGTTAACCAAATAAGTGATACTGAATCAATCTCGGATTCAAGTTCCTGCCCTTCAAAATCGTCTTCAGATAGTGACCGATACGTGGAGCCTGGAGGATTTCCTCGAAAACTGAAATCTCAAAAATCATCGCTGCATTGCACTTCACATACTCAATGCAATGACTGTCCTCAGGTGTGTCGGCTCTTGCGAGAAACAAATCGGTTGCTTAAAAGACAAACCCAAGAAGTGCGTCGAATGCGACAATCAATTCACCAAATATCTCCTAGAGATGTTGCCCCTGAGCTTGATGAGCGCGAATGAGTTACATTCGATGGCAAATATTTGACAAAGATTGGGCAAAGCAATTTAGATCACACTCAATACGCGATCTACCTCATACGTAAGCTATTCAATGAAGAGGAGAGGGTTGGAAAATCATTTTTCCCAAAGCGAATTTCTTCAAGGCCTCTACTTCCTCCACGCCGCTCAGAAGCAATGGCAAATGCTATCAAATCAAGATTTAATTTCGATGTTGAAAGTCCTGAATTACAAAAATGCTTTAATTTTTTTTTACAACCTTACGGCGGACGTGAGTCGTGGGAGGAGACTGGCCAAGCGAAGGAATCCGTTGTAATTTTGTGCAATGATATTATGGCTAGAGATACTTAGATGGATCTGATTCACGGATTTTCGTAATCCATGAATACGTCAATAAGTCAGTAAATGTCTTCTTCCAAATACTTTGGAAAACATGGAAAAATATGGGGAACATGTATGTGAACAAAAAAACATTCGTGTTTCAAACACAACTATGAAAACTCAGACATCAAAAAGTACATTTCAAGCGTGCGGTCAATTTCAACAACAACAAAAATCGTGTTCAGGAAGGAAAGGAAAAAATTTGCTTCTAAATGTCAATGAGTTTGTGTTCTCCGTAGTAGACTGTCGCAACTCTTTAGCTTTTTGAGGGAATGTAGCAATACGTTTGAGATTATTTTGAACATGCGTGTTCATCAACTTGTAGAACTCAGTTGTGCTTTTGCAGTGGCATAATATCGATGCTAGTTCCTGTCGTAATTTCTGACATCTTGAACATTCAATCATGAAATGATGCAAATTTTCTACCCGTGAATCACTGCTCACATCGACGTTCTTCATGCCTCAAACGATTTCCATAAATGCCGGTGACAACTTCTAAGTTGTGGTTTAATGCTCTATACTTCAGTATGATATTGATATAGTTATAATCGATATCAACATTAAGATATGACTTAATAGTATCGCCAAACAGACATAACTCCAAATGATTTAGCCCAGAATGGCTGTTTTTTGCTGAGGACATCCACTGGTCCCTATGATAATCAGCTAATAGACCTTTTATAATCTTTAAATATAATTGTTTATCAACAATAAACTGTGTATCCCATCATTGAGATAGGCTAAGTATTATAAGTAATTGCTTTATTCGCCAGCACCACGTGTATCTACTATCGTGTCCGTTTGAAATATTATTTGAATAAATCGCCTTGTATGCTTCCTTTATGATGCATTTTGAATACATTATGAATACATGCATTTTGTAATTTCTCACTGTGATAATGTAGTGAAAAGTGACTAAATTTGAAGATTTCGTTGAAGTGCTCTTTACGTTTGTACCGATGCAATTTCATATATAGTTGCAGTTAAATTCCTTCTGCCTTATTTCCTGATTTTGAAAATTTCCAATTTTGATAAATTGCCAATTAGATAAGCCTACTTTGCTAACTTTCTCAATAAATGGGTTGGCTCTCTACAATCAAAGCTACTTCATGCAATTTGCATATCCTGCCAATGATGACCGCTTTGATCTCGTCGATTCATTCTCTGGATGTTGCTACACTGTAAACCGTAGACCGACAATTATCCTACAAAATTACTGACAAAATAAGCCGACGATTGTCACCTCCAATATCCTGTGACATCCGACGAATTTGTAGGTTCTCCGCCGACATCGAAACAGATGCTTTGTATGCAAATTAACTAAATAAAAACTGTTGAATATTGATTGATATTTTCGATTAGTGATTGCTTGACTTATAGGCAATTTCTATTATTGTGTGGCAAAACCATGATCTATTTTGAATTAATTTAATTAATAACCTACATTTTTGATAAAATTTATGCTATAATTCATTGCTATTCATTTTGTCGCTTTCTGTCAGATATTGTAGATGTTCAATGGCAATCATCCCACAAGAACTAACAATGACTGACAAAATAGATTTTGTAGGATAAATGTCTGTCAATAATTGTCAGTCAACGGTTTGCAGTGTAGACATTAGGAGTGATTTTGATTTTGCAATGTTGACATATATATGATAGATTAAAACTGCCAGCGATTCAGGTGTAGAAATCAAATTTTTTAATATATTTTGATTGGATACCAATCATATTTTTTGAAAGCATTAAATGGATTTGATAGAAATTTAACGGATTATTTCATATTAGATAAATAGAAAAATATATATTATACTAATATAGTAATTTTTATAGTTATTAGATAAGTATTTGATAAATATGATATGTATTTGTTCGTGAAATAATCAGCTTGATATGATTTTCATTGTGAATTGATAAATTTGATATTGATTTGATTAGTACGGTTAAATTTTGTGAAATATTTGTCAATTCTTTGGTTCAGGATTTGCCTATAGGATTTCCTATAGCTTGACAACCGAGTTGATGTTGTAAAAATCAGCTTTGAAAATTGCAGCTTGGTTGGGCCAAACCGTTGAACAATCAGTTCGATTGGAGTTCATCAAGAAGGCGAGGCGCCTGCCTCGCATTAGAGGCAAGTAAGAATGCAATTATTTAAACAAGCGTTAGAAGTGTGTGTACACGTGGCAACAAGCGTGAATACTTATCTAAAAGCAGAACCGAATCACCCAAGGGCGAAAGCTTCACTTCATCAGGTTCGACGGCTTTCAAATGAACCGCCCTACACCTTGCTGCGATGACGGTAAGTGGTCCAAAATCGCAAAAGTGTCCTATCTCATTGGGGGAGGTATTTTCTCCTCCTTTCTGATCGAGGAGGCTTGTCTTATCTCATCTCGAGGCAGTGTCTTTTCTCGTATCATCTCGATGGGGGTTCCTACTTCATTCTATCTTGCTCGAATAGTCCCTGCATTATATTTCGAAATCGGTTGGAGCCAGGGAAAAAACCAAGGTGTTCGGTTCACGTTTTCTTAAAAAAGACAGGATGCATTTCGTGCACCTCCGGCGCACATGCTCACGCGAATAATGAAGACATTGCACAGTTGGTGACAGACGCTCAGACGATGACATCATAGCGCGGATGATGTGTAACTACATTGCTAAAATAAATAATGTACTCAGACGAATACTACTAAAATTAAAAAACAAAAGTAGAAGGACAAAGTCAGAAAAAAGGAAAAAGAGAATTGAAATCATTCTATCTTGAGTGGGAAGGGATTTCCGGATTTTGGTGCCGCCGGATACTGTTCGTCGAGATGTGAGCATCACTTCAAGCACCGTGAGTGACCACGAACAAGTCTCTCTATGCTATTTCACACTACTCATTCACTGTTTCATCCACAGAATTAGACAGCTTGTTCGTTCTATCTTTGTTACTAGAAGGTATCGCATACTATTGGAAATGGCATACACACACTATCTCAAACAATGTCAGTTGACTTTTGGACAGCAGTTAGTGGCAGCCAATGGCGTCCGTGTTGCAATATCATTTCGGTTACACATCGCTGTCTAGTTTCATTAAGTGAGGAATACTGAGAAGAGGGTGATGAAAGCATCATTGAACAAATTTTCGTGCGCCTTCAATATTCATTCTTCAATAATGATCGGAGCGACCAAAACTATCAAGAAAACTTCTGCGTAATCTGCGAATCTGAAGGAATTGCAGCAAAAGAGGCATGTTGATGGAATTTACATCAATCCGCAAGAGACGCACGGCTTTTCTCCTATCTCTGCAAGGCATTGGGAGCTCTTTTAAACCAACTTACTAAGTATCTCGATGTGCCGTAGATTCTGAAATGGTCTGCGCTCAAACAATCTAATTCTGTGGTTTAATCAGATTGTACGTCCATCAATTTGCTGTTTCGTATGCTTATAACTGCTTGCGCTATCTACAGTTTTTTCAGTACTTTTTCTGGCCTGAACTCTTCTGACCTTTTTTTCTTGACTTTTGAAAATGATCTACAATTAAAAGTTGGTCAGCAGATTGTCACATCATATCATCTAGCTAACAAAAGGAAATTAGTTGTCGATCAGATTGACAATAGACCATGACGCAAAGTCACAGTGCTTCAGTGATGCATGTAGTGCAAATGATGAGTTGATAATGGACCTTATATATTCGTTGTAAAGTAAACATTCATTTACGTATAATATAACGTCCGTTCTTTTCTCTTGTTGTTGATTCTATCTCATTGCAGTGCCCATTCAATCTGTACAAATTTAGTTGATTTTATTTATAGTAGCTGTTCGTTCCTTAAGTCCCTGAACTGATCTGAGTGAGAAAATTGGTAGCATTGCAATTTATATAATCAATTAACTGACATGACCGCACCACTTCATTTTCCTCTTGTGAATGACCTTGGCCGCCGATGGTAGTTTGGTTTGATGTCGCAACTCACTTGTCGTCTGGTGATGTTATAATCATCTACGGCACACGTCATGGGGAACACAATTCAATGTCGGAATACCTCTATTTAGGTAGTCCATAACGTGGTATAGCAAAAGTACTCGCTTTGGATATAGCACTTGCAGCTCTTTCACTCGGCTTTCATTGACAGACGTCGGTTGTTGATGACGTGCTTCTTGAGGAAGGCGTCCAAGATCTGTGGATAGGGTTTCCACAGAGTCACTATGTGTAACTATAATGTCTGAGTCACTACTCAGGATGCGACCAATTTTTTCCTAGTGATTGATTCCTGTCTCTGCAGCCTTGTTTTCAATAGTAATGGAAGCTTGATTTTTCTCATAACTGTTAAAGTGCACAAACATGCAAGGTAAACAATCTGCAGTCAGTGTGAGAGAACAATGCTTATTATTTTATTTAGAACCTTCGTTCATCTTACTTGGTGTTTGTGTACTTTTGCGGTAATGAGAAAAAATATTGAAGAAATTTGAAAGACAACTACTGAGCTTACCTGAATAAAAGGGCAAAAGGAAATTTTCAATGCCTTACAGAGATAGGAAAAATAGATGTTCGTCGCTTGCGGATTGCTGTAAATTCTTTCAAAATGCTCCGATCGCCACGATTCCTTCGTATTCAAAGAATTCGGATCATTGCATCATTGAGCAAAAGTTTTCTCGATAATGTTTGTCCTTCCGATTTTTATTAGAAAAGGTAGCAGGCGTACATAAAAACGTTCTAAAACGTCTCTGTAGAACTTGACATAGTATTTGTCTCTTTGCTGTGTGATTCTGTTTATATCAATCACTTGAAACTTTGCACAATTTGGCGTGTTTAATGTTGAACTGGCTGCTCATTGTTCGATTGCTATGGTATCATGTCAACCGATTATGCCATTTCATTAACGTTGCATGTTCCAATGCTTCCTTTCTAGTCAAACAGAGGAAGAGACGACCTGTCTAATTCTGTGCTGTTTGCTAAGAGACATACCATTTATTTGTTCCTTTTCGTTGACTCCAATGTCTGTCTGTTTTTAGAAGGTGTGTATGCCGAGCACAGAGATAGATAGATTGATTCATTTGTGTGTGAGTTAGTCTAGAACGGACATGGCTCTATCCTATCCATTAAATGCAATAGTAGCAAGTGATAGAGATTGACATACATGTAGATATTCGTCTCTCTTGGGCTTGTTTGATTGGCCAAGCGCGCGTATTCAGAAGTGGCTCGTGTCAGCTAACACACATCAGTTTTCAGGAAAGTCATCCCTAGTCCAAAACATGCAGACAAGGCAATTTATCTCTACGATGCCCATTAACAGCATCCAAATGGTGTACTACTCAGCACAGTTTCATGAAATTTCAACCTCACAATGGGTTGTGTAATGAAGAGACTGATTTGAATTGATTTTCAGAATTGACCAATGATGCAGTATCACACTTCTAATGATTTCTACCACACGTTATTCACGCACCAATAATCTAATTCGTGGGCAGGTATAAATTTGCATGGCCAGCATCTCCTTTTCAATTTCTTCAGCACGCCGGGGCACGTTAGTGATATACTACATTAAGTGAATCTTGTAAGTACTTACACATTGTAGCAAACTCTTGTAAGTACTTAAGTACATAGTGATTAAGTGTGTCTAAAGAATTCACATCTAAAATTCGGCATAAAGATGCGCCTCTTCAAGTCGTTTTGCTTCTTTATAATGACTTTCAACCGTTACTCGACGAGTTATTTTTTCATATTCTTGGACGACGGAATCTTCCGTCTTCAAAATGATTACTTATCATTTATGCCATGATCACTGACGAAGTTTCCGTCGTTGTGTTTGTGTCCGACAGCCCAAAAGACGGAAGTTTGCGTCACGTAGGTTCATACTTTTCTCATTAGTTTAACATATTACCGATGTATTATGGAATGTGTGAAGAATATTGCGACTGCAATGACTTGACGCAGTAGGTTGGAAGCTATCGAATTGAATTTTTTAAATTGGGTGAATACAAGTTGACAAATGGTTATGGTAATGGCAGCTCAACGAAATTATTAGATTATCAACGCTCGAAGTGACAAGCTGAATCAAATGAGTTTGAAAAGCTGTGATCGAGAAAGGTGGATCGGAAGTTATTCGCCCAGCTTCATTGGAATTCTGTAATAACATGGGCGCAGTTTACCCAGCTGATGCGCAGCTACATCCGTACGATATAACCCGAAAGACTTTGACTTGGTCCAGAAAAACTGGCATCCATGTAATTCACCGACTAGCGTTGAATGCATTTAGCTTATACAAGCAATCAAACGAGAATCTGACATTCTTGTCATATCTATTTGAGTCCACTGACATAGGACGGAAGGCAGGTCACAAGTGTGATACCACGAATCTTACAGGAACTAGCTAAAAACCACAAACCAACAAAATTTACTGTCACTGAAAATAAAAGAAATCTTTCACTTGTATGCATAGTATGTAGCCGATAACGATTTTCTTCATAGTTTCTGAAATAATGTTAAGAATGTTTTATGAAGTCATCACTTAAGTTTTTGATTTTGTGAAGTTGAGGCTGCTGAAAAACTCGTCTACGGGATAGCAAAGCTTTAAATCAATTAGCTCTGCTGATTACAATTTGACGACGGAACTGTTCGTCTTTGATTTAAAGAAATATTTCAACCCGAGATTTTAGTCAGCTTAAAAAGTACTGAGGCTTCCGTTCACCGTAGAGAAAGGGTAAATGTTATTAGAATTGTAGAATATTATCTCACAGGTAAATCGCAATGGTCACTTTTAGACAAAAGTCTCCCACATCTCATGCAAGTATACATGAGTTGTATTCATAGCAGAAGTCATTCCTTCCAATCTATTTTGTTATCATTAGTTGTGTCTCAGAATATTCAACCATTAAAGATTTCACACACGAAATATGTTGCACCGGGGTTGGAACCGGCCGCCGGCCCGGTTATAGATTTTGTTGAGAGGCTGGCCGGTAAGTCGGTTTTCTAGTTAGGCCTACATGTACGGCGACCATTGACCACATTTATTCTAGAATTGATTGTTTAGTCAATTAAAAGGATTACACCATTGCAAGAGAATGAAAATATAACATGTTTATGAGGTAAAAAGAATAATGAAATAATGAGTTGCATCCTCAGTTGAAAATGGGAACAGACCTGATTGACTGCCATTTCATTCAAGATCAGGAATCATCAGCAGGCCTAGTTCACATCTCTCAAGATCGACACAACTCCCTATTTAAAGTAGGAGCCATGCCCGGGTAAATTTGAGATCTGCAAATAGCAAGTTAGTGAAATTTCGACTCTTTCAAAGTCGCTCCCGAGAATGGAGGTCCATTGGCAGAATGCAAAATGGCAGGAGGTCCATAGCGACATATCCATGACTGAAATATAGCTTTTGCACAGGTTGATGCAGAAGAGTCACGAAGTGGCACTGCTTCTAGCCAACGAGTATTGTGGTCTATCATTGTGAGAATAAATCGATATTAAGTGAATGTTGAACTGGAAGGTGACCAATCGAATCGATAGATACAAATTCAAATGCTTCAACTGATGGTGATTTAGGAAGATTGATATTTTTCGCTGTAGATCCCCCACCCGATTTTGAAACACAAAAACAACAACCAGAAACTTCCTTAGCAATTTGTTCTCTCATATATGGAAACCACTATCCGGCTCCAAGGATAGACTCGCGTATCTTCGAGATGGAGAAATGAGCATGAGTATGATACTTGTCTACAATCAATTTTCTCTCAATTTCGAGGACTACTCTCTTGCCAAAATAACATAATATTCCACGGCTATCAACTGAGAAACCATCTTTACGCCGTCCTTTTGCCACTATTTTCATAATAGTCGAGGAGTAGTTATCGTCCTTTTGCATGTCTATCCATCTTTTGGAATCGTCAATACAGACAGAAGAAACGGTGGCAGAAGGGGAAATTAATCGGCTCAATGTATACGCGGGTAAGTTCTCTGATCCCTTTTGTAACATATATCAAAAGTATATTCTTCAAGAATCATCAAATATCGTGCATGACGAGAATTTGAAGGAGTTCCTGACAACATGAAACCAAGTGCTTGATGGTCAGTGTAAACAGTGAATTTTCGACCGAGAATGTAAAGGACGAAAATGTTGAATTGTATTCACCAAAGCGAGGAACTCCCTATCAGTAGCAGAATATATTCAGCTTTATTCAAAAGGCAACTGAAGTATGCAATTGGTCCATCTGATTGATAAAGAACACCAGCAATTGCGTAGTTGCTCGCGTCGACGTCCAAAATGAATTTATCATTGTAATTTGGGTATCGTCTTTCGAAAGATAAGAAATAATGTCGTCAAAGGAGGACTGACAAGCAGAAGTCCAATGAAACGGTTAGAATTCAGACCTCGGTATAGGGGCTTCATTATACATGAAAAGTTTTCGACAAACTCTGAAAGATATGACACAAAACCACAGAATGATTTAAGTTCTTTTTTGGCAGATCGGACACGAATTTCTTGCAAACGGACGACTTTCTCTGGATCAGGACGAATTGAATCACTGTTGATAAGATGACCAAGATATACAATAGAGGAATCAGCAAAGTGGCATTTCGACGAATTAAGTTTGAACTCAGTTTTACGCAGTTTCCAAAAAACATTTGAAACGTTGAATTCATATAATGAATTATTCACTTGAAATGCTGTAAGTGGTTTTGATTCCTCAGATAATTCGATTTCCCAAAACCCCGAAGGCATATCTAACTTTGTGTAGTATGAGGCCCCACGCAGATCGTCCAATAGCTTTGTAACTAAAGGTATCGGAAAGCAATCGCCAATTGTTTTGCATGTAATTCAAGCGACGATAGTCAACCACAGATCGATATTTTGATGGTTCACTCATGGCCGTAGTTTTCTTAATTAAGAAAGAAGGAGAACACCGAATTATCCCATTCTTTATCATCGATGAGATAGCAGTATCAACAGATTCTTTCGTTGACTGAGGTTGACGATATGGACGAATCTTCTGTGATGTATGATCAGTCAGCTGAATATGGTGTTTCAATATATTCGTACGCCCATAATCATCTTCTGAAAAGGCAAAGCAAGCAGGGAATTCAGTTATCAGTTTCTTGAGTTTGCTCCGTTGGTTTAGATCGAGTTCATTGTTAATACGAAAGTCAAAAGTCTTGACACCTGCGCAGTTGCATGAATTGCTGCTGGTTGGAATTTTGGCATCACGTCGGCGAATTGTTTCAAAATTGTAAAGGATTGTATCATTTTTAAAGTCCGGAATGAAATTGTTTGCGTAAAGAAAGTCAGTTCCGAGGAAATTACAGGACTCAAACAGACAGAACCGATGTTGAAATGAATGTGATGACATAGTGAAATCCACAACACAAACTTCTCCGATAGTGTAACTTTCTTCACCGCCAACCGAATTGAATGACAATTAATATTTCTCAGTAGTATCCAACACGTTCTTTGGAAATATACTTGGTCGAACAAAAGAAAAAGGTGAGCCAGAATCAAGCAAACATTCGACGGTTTTAGCACAAACATTTGCATCGACCACAGAATTAGATTGTTTAATCGTATCACTTTGCTAGAAGTGGAAACTGATTCAAACAGATGGCACATGCAGGAACTTAGTAAGTGGGTAAAAAGAAATCGCGGAGGGTCCTCCGCTCATTTTTAAAAAAGTTAGCAGGCGCATGAAGAAACGTTCACAAACTTCTCTATAGAACTTGACGTCGACTGTGTCTCTTGGCTGTGTGATTCGGTTGATAACAGTCACTGAAAGTTCGCACAATTTGGCGTGTTTAATGTTGAATTGGCTGCTCATTGTTCGATTGCTATGGTATTTAGTCAAGAGATTGTGCCATTTCAATAACGTTACATGTCCTAATGTTTCCTTCTAGTCAAACGGAAGAAGAGACGACCTGTCTAATTCTGTGGCATCGACGGTGTGATTAGAATTATCAGAGTCAAAGGCACCGCCCACCCTTAACTCTTGAAATCGTTTTATGGAGACGGGCACACTGAAACCACATGTTTTCCACCACACTGGGCTGGCATTAATACAGACGTCAGCCTTTTCTATGCTTCACTTAAGCTCAAAAATTTTATCACTGAAAGCAATATTTTCGAAGTTCTTGATCTGATCAATTGGACGATTTATTGTTTCCCATGCACGTTCAATACAATCAAGAGCGCTCTTCAAGGTTGCGCGATTATCCCACTCAGCATGCACAAGAATATCTGCATTAATATTAATTAATATTAATACAGACATAATTAAAATTGATATCTGCGAGATTCAATATCGAACAAGAGAGATTCAATTTCGAAAAAGCGAGATTCAATTTCGAACAAGGGAGATTCAATTTCTGACAAAGGAAATTCAATTTTGAACAATGGAGATTCAAATTCTAACAAGAGGGAGATTCAATTTCGAACAAGGGAGATTCAATTTTGGACAAGGGAGATTCAATTTCGGACAAGGGAGATTCAATTTCGGACAAGGGAGATTCAATTTCAAACAAGGGAGATTCAATTTCGGCCAAGGGAGATTCAATTTCGGACAAAGTAGATTCAATTTCAGACAAGGGAGATTCAATTTCGGACAAGAGAGATTCAATTTCGAACAAGGGAGATTCAATTTCGAACAAGAGAGATTCAATTTCAAACAATGGAGATTCAATTTCTGACAAGGGAGATTCAATTTCGAACAAGAGAGATTCAATTTTTATACAATCTAAATATATAAATTTTTTTATACGAAGTCTAAGACGCTGTTCTATACCTCGTTATTAACAGCATCCAATTCCACACGTAAATCCTTGATAGTAAAACGGAGACCGTCTAAATGTCGTGAAATAATTTGCTGTGTTCCCTGTAGATTGAATTTAGACAGCAAAATGTCCTTCAATTCCATTTACGTTAAATCTGGCTTTTTTCAATTCTTTGAATTGGAAGTGATGCTTCGTGCACCTCGTATATCTTAGTATTTCTACGTCCACCACGCTGTTTCGGCAATTGACCAAGCTTTAATATGTTTGACAGCGTATTCCTCTTGCGGATTTTTGTTTATGGTAATTGATAATTGATTGATTAACGTACAGGATCCTAATTCGACCTTTAATACCAGATTCAGTTATGAGGCAACATTCCGTCTCAATGGGAATGTCCACCGGTACAATTGTTTCCTGCATGTTTGCACAAACCCTAATCAGATTGAGGAGAAGGACTTGAAGGACTAGCAGTCAATGCCAAATTCAGCAAGGACATCTTGTTGAATAAGGAAGTTCCACTCATGACACCGTGACAAACTCGAACTAGGTAGTAACGTGGAGGCGTGGGACTGCTCTTGATGTACGAGAATCCAATTCAAAATTGAATCTTTAGATTGGTCGGAGTAAGCCTATTCCGTGGCCTCTATGAAACTGAGATTTGTCAATGTTATAATTTTGGCTATTGGGGCCTCCACCTGGTGCAAATATTATTTCCAAAAACATCAATGCACCAAGTCCGAAAGCTCAAGACGGATCAAAACAAAGATCAACCTTTCTAATGGACAACATGAACACAAGTGATGCTACTCTTGCTTGTCACTCCTTTACAAAGTTCCGCATCTTTGAAAACGCTGTGATGAGAGAACATATGGAATACCTTTTGTCAATTTTGAAATGAAAGCAGTCAGAGGAATGCGACTTATGCTACCTAGAACCTGAAGACTTCGTACTTTTTGTCAAGATAATGACACGAAAAAATCCGCAAGAAGATTGCGAGCACCCTATAGTTTGGCGATACCGTAAGGATAATCAGACTCCAATATTCGGTGTTGTACTTTAGAAAATGTAGCAAGAATGTATTGACAAAATGTCCGAAATTGAATCTCTATTGTCCGACATTGAATCTCCCTTGTTCGAAATTGAATCTCCCTTGTTTGAAATTGAATCTCCCTTGTTCGAAATTGAATCTCTCTTGTCTGAAATTGAATCTCCCTTGTCCGAAATTGAATCTCCCTTGTTTGAAATTGAATCTCTCTTGTCCGTAATTGAATCTCTTTGTTAGAAAAATGATCTCTCTGTTTTAAATTGAATCTCTCTTGTCGTGAATGAATCTCCTTGTCCGAAAATGAAATTTCCCCTGTTCGAAATTGAATCTCTCAATCTTTTTAAATTGAATCTCCCTTGTCCGAAATTGAATCTCCCTTGTCCGAAATTGAATCTCCCTTGTTTGAAATTGAATCTCTCTTGTCCGAAATTGAGAGTGAAAAGGTGTAGCAGGTAGACTGTGGAGTCAAAGAAATATCTGCATACAGTGAAAATTTTATGTGAAAAGATTCAGTTTTTTCGGAGATAACGTTCCTGAGGTCCAAAACATTATTTGTTCACTTTTTTAAAAAATCTAAATTTCTGTAAAAATTTATAAACTTCCGACATGAAGCCACTTTATAAGTAGCATGAAGCAAGTTAGATATCAAAAGAAATGAATATTTGCTAACAGGCATCGTAGCTAAGAGGAAATGATACCGATGATAAAGGAAATTTCATGAACTGCATTTAAATGGAAGTCTTCAAGGAAAAGTTGCGATCTTATTGAGCTTTCTTGGCTAACATGTCATGTTTTTAACTCAATTTTCACAGGCATGATTCTATAATTCACTAAATTCATGTTTCATTTCTTGAATCTGAATGGTGATGTGGACCCATTTACATCTTTCAAAGTTGATTGAGATCATTGTCTTTGATTATGTGATTTTGCTCTGCCAGTAGCAGACTGATTGTGATATGATCACGCTTAAGAAAATACTCTTGAGTTTGCCGATGACAGTAATAGCAACATCGAACTGCCAATTTAACAAACATTGCCTCTCCAAGGCTGTCATGATCGGAGGATCTCTAAAATTCCATCATTCCTTCTGCATTGCAATCATGATTAGTCAAATCCGTGGTAATTTCCGCAAAACTGCAAAAAATTGCGTATCACACATTTGGTGACAATCCCAACAGTATTCACCTCGAGTTCATTTAATAAAATCGGAACTGTATGTATACTCTATGACATTAAAAACGATCCACTTGATATAGAAAATCTCAATGGAAGTGGACGACTTTTATTTCATACTGCACTGACCAGGATGTCTATGCATCAAATTTGTCATGCTAATATAAAGCAGCTGTCCATTGTCGATATCTTCGGCATAGTTGATGCATTTCAAATTCGACCTTTTATCACTATCAAGCAATTCTTTCTGACTAAATTTGAAGCAAAAATGTCGCAATCAGAGTTTGTAAAAGGAATGGCTGTTGGAATGCTGCGATGTGGAAAGAGTTGTAGGTTTGTTGGACGGAAGTTGGGTGTGTCACACTCCACTGTGAGCAGGTGGTGGAGTCGATGGAATAATGATGGAAATGTTAAAAGAAGGAAAGGATCAGGGAGACCGAGATTGACAAACAATGCTACCGATAGGAAGTTGGTTATCTCAGCAAAGCGCAATCGCTTTAAGAGTGTTCCTCGACTGGCCATCAGCTGGAAAGCTGCAGCAGGAATTGCATGCAGTATACGAACAGCATATCGCCGTCTAGCAGAAGCGGGCCTGAGGTCATACCGACCTGCTGTAAGAATTCCTCTAGGTAAGTAATGCGAAAATTTCACACAATGACATTGTTTCACTGCCAATTTTTTTCTCCGTAGGTCTCGAACACAAGCAAAAGCGTGTGGAATGGTCTGAGCAGCATCTGTCGTGGAGCACAGAGGAATGGCGTCAAGTGATGTGGACGGATGAATCCCGTTTCACTTTGGATTTTCACGATGGTCGCATTAGAGTGCATCGAATGGTTGGTGAGAGGTATTCACCCTGCTGCATATCTGAGCATGACCGCTATGGTGGTGGTAGCGTGATGATCTGGGCCGGTATCTGGTACGGAGGTCGAACTGTCGCAGTCATTATGAATGAGAACTTGAATGGAGAACGATATTTATCGAATATCATATCTCCAATCGTCATCCCAACGGTAAATGAACTCAACCTCATATTCCAGGATGACAACGCTCGACCACACAAAGCTCATTGTGTAACAACAGCGATAGTGAGATCTGGAATTCGCATCCTCCATTGGCCTTCACGCTCCCCTGACCTGTCTCCGATCGAACATGCTTGGGATGAACTTGGTCGGAAAGTGAGAGATGCATATGATCATCCGCCATCAACACTGACAGCTCCTTCAGAGAGACTCATCGATCAATGGTCATTGCTGGATCAGGAACGGCTTCATCATCTTTGCGACTCGATGCCGATGAGACTTCAAAGCTACATTTCAGTGCGGGGAGGACATACTCGGTACTAATGTCTCCCATTTATTCAAATATGATGTTTTATATAAAATGCTATCTTATATTTCATGAGTGTGAGTGGAATAAAGTTCATATATTTGAGTGGAGCATTTTTTATGTCACGCAGTATATATTGGAGATTTAATAATAATAATAGTGAAAGTGATAAGGAAAAATGCATTCATCTTCTCAGCTCATTTTCTCTGAGTGTTAGTAAAAAGTATCAGCCAATTACTCATCATGGATAGAAAGGTGTCAATAATAAGTGTAAAGACACGCGCTTCTTATTTCATGAGAACAACCAACTCGCTTGCTTTTGTGGTCTAATTTCGATAGTACTTGTGTTTCATGTCAAGGCACTTACATAGAACTAAATGTATTTTCCAGAATGGAGACATCACGAATGAAAAAAGTTGTTCTGGTGACTGGTGGAAGTGGACTGGTAGGAAGAGCGATTGAGAAGATCATACAATGTGAGGAAAAATACGACAATGAAAGATGGGTGTTTGTATCATCCAAGGATGTAGACCTGAGGTAAGGATAATAATTTGATGAAAACATTTTCAAATGAGAAGATTTTTCACAGCAACAGTGGTAAAATGTTGTTTTTAGAAAACCCAATGCAGTACACAAGGAGTTGGACACCACTTATACGACACTGTAAACTGCACACTGTCAAAATAGCAGCAGCCACATTGAATAGTCACTGCCACATACAGTACACGGCCATACAGGCTGCTCAGAGAAGGCAATTGACACCGAGAATATCGGACAAAGCTGTCTACTTTTCCAACGTTGCTACAAATTGGGAAACTTCTTATCTATTTCTGACTACAACATCACTAATAATAATAATATATATACTAATAATATATGTATATATATATATATTTACACAAGTAACCTGGCAATTGATAAATTTATCAAATCAAATCTCAACAGATGTAACCACCACGAGAGATGTTTCGGCCTGTTGGGCCTCATCAGTCGTGGGTAGGTTTGAACCAGCGACGTTGGAGCTAGAGGACGTGCAAGCACACCCTCTAACCACAAGGCTACCGGACCATCTGTTGAGAGCGTGAATTAGCCAGGAAGGCACTGTATTAAAGCAGGCACGTGGAGGGCGGACTGCTTTCTGCAATCACTTAATACCGCATCCGAGATCGAGGCGCTTCACGCAGGCGCTACTCATTACATGTACATATCATTACATATATATATATATATATATATATACATATAAATATGAAATATTAAAAATGAAATGGCCAATACAATAAATAAGAAATAACTCAGGAAAACTAAGATCTGGCTTCCCGACCGGTTTCACTTCATTTCTTGAGGCTAGTCATGGGAATGAAAAAGTTTATTTCCAAATCATGGAAATAAGACATAGTTTTAAGATAAATAATAAAAAGCAATCAACTCATATTCAGCTTGGGCTGAAGCATAGAAATAAAACAATTTTCTTTTACCTCACGTTCAACCTTAGTTGATGTGGGTGGCATTTTAAAAATCGGTGAGGCCTCAAATTTATCATATGGTGAGGAGATATTCGCTGCACACTTAGATGTATGACGACTAACGTCCAGTAACATATACTGAGGTCTAAACATCTGTTGTCTATGAACGGTAAGTCTATTCCTAAAACTGCCTCCAGTTTGCCCTATGTAATACTCTTGGCAATTTTTGCAGTGAATTACATAGATGACATTACTAGAGTAGCAGTTGAGATTAGAATTAACATGAAACTGTTTGATGGCACCGTTAACTTTGAAATCAATGATTTTGCCTATCATCGTCTCACAACACACACATCTCGGCTCATCACACCAACTGACACTATAAATTGTTCTGCGGTTGTTCTTACAGAGAGATCTAAGTAGAGATTTCGGTTGCTTGAACACACGCATTATTTATTTGTCCTTGAATGAATCTATCAAATTCAAGCTACCGCTAGTTGGAAGAATCACTTCTTGAAACATGTTCGGATTGTTCTTGTTATGCGTTGTTATGAACGGGATCATAGAATCTTCATTTACATGTAATTTTGAATCATTAGTGACAGGACATTGTTGGGCTCTTCGAAATGCATTATTGACAAGAGATTTCTAAATGCCACCCACATCAACTAAGGTTGAACGTGAGGTAAAAGAAAATTGTTTCTATTTCTATGCTTCAGCCCAAGCTGAATATGAGTTGATTGCTTTTTATTATTTATCTTAAATGTCTTATTTCCATGATTTTGAAATAAACTTTTTCATTCCCATGACTAGCCTCAAGAAATGAAGTGAAACCGGTCGGGATCTTAGTTTTGCTGAGTTATTTCTTATTTATACATATATATATATATATATATATATATATATATATATATATATATATATATATATATACTATATAAAAAAGAAGGTCAATAATCAAAATGTAAATGAATATCCAAAATTACAAACTCATGAAAAGTCAATTAAATCCCGACCGGTTTCACCTGCTATGACAGGCTACTCATGGGAAATGAATTATATTGAAAATCAAAACATGACAGATAATAAATTTACATAGAAATGAAACATCTAAAAATACATGAGAGAAATTATCAATGATTGTTGAGAGGAGGGTTGAGCAATCCAATCATAGATCTTTCCTTTGACTCACGCTCTATGGAGCTCCAATCGGGATGGAGCTGGTATATTGGGGCAGCCTCAAATTTCGTACTCTTGGCACAGTTCGCAATGTGCCTACTGACAGCTAATACCATGTATTTAGAATGAGTCATCTGCTGTCTATGTACAGTCAGTCGATTCCGGAAAACACCACCGTTCTGTCCCACATAAAAGTCTCCACAGGACTTACACCTCAACACATAAATAACATTGCTGGAAGTACAGTTCAAGTTCTTGTAGATGTGAAAGGTCTTGTAACCACCATCACCTTTGAAACTGATAGACCTTCCTGTAATCAAGGTCTGACAGCAACCACACCGTGGATCTCCACATTTGGTGATGTCATTAATAGTTGGCCGATAATTATGGCTGAGAATCCTATACAAGGAAGGGGATTGCCGATATGACCTTAGTAATTTGCACTTATCAAAGGGCTTCATTAATTTAAGACTGCTATACGCTGGTAAAATTGCATCTTTATGGATATTAGGATTGTTCTTATTATACGTACACATAAAAGGAATTGTCCTTTCACCCTTGACCATGTTCGGTGCTATTGGAATCAGTTCTGCTATCATTACCAGCTCGTACAAATGCGTTATCAATAAGGTTTGATGGATATCTTAATTTCACTGACTGTACATAGACAGCAGATGACTCATTCTAAATACATGGTATTAGCTGTCAGTAGACACATTGCGAACTGTGCCAAGAGTTTGAGTACGAAATTTGAGGCTGTCCCAATATACCAGCTCCATCCCGATTGGAGCTCCATAGAGCGTGAGTCAAAGGAAAGATCTATGATTGGATTGCTCAACCCTCCTCTCAACAATCATTGATAATATTTCTCTCATGTATTTTTAGATGTTTCATTTCTATGTAAATTTATTATCTGTCATGTTTTGATTTTCAATATAATTCATTTCTTTGCCTCTGTCTCTGACTATGACGAAGCAATCGTCCACATAACGACGATAAAAGAAAGGCAATTTGACTTCGTACTTATCAAATTTACTTTATATCATGTCTAGCGCAAAAGCAGCCATGGTAGGGCCAAGGCTTGAGGCCATGGCCATACCGTCCACCTGATGATAAAGTTTGTTATCAAAACTGAAAAAAATGCTCGTGCAGACAAGGTTTAATGAATTCTTTAAACCAATCTCGGATAAAGGAAAATCGTCAGTAAAATCGATCATTGAGATGATGTGGTCAATAGTCTTTTTCACCGGTATGTTAGTGAAAAGATTCTTTACGTCGAAACTATAAAGTTGAAAATCCTCATCCAGTAAAGAACGTTTTTTCAAAGATTCCACAAACTGAAAGGTGTCTTTTAGATTGCATTTGGTGGGAACATATTTTGCTGTGATTACGTCATTTTCGTAGGATGTCATGAAATGCAAACGTAGGGCAAATCAACGTGTCGTTTGTCTCCGCACCTTGCGCAAACTTGGAGCTGAGGATGACTAAATTTTCTCATTCAGTTTGTTTATATAATTGACTTTCATCGTCTTTCATGATAACAAACAAGCGGAAATCAGATGGGTACTCAGGTTCATATGTGAATGGTCTGCCGTTTGTTCGATTGACCCAAACATAGTTTGCATCATTTGGCAGCCATGGACAAAGCTCCTGTATTCCACTGATTGTTAAGAATCCTGTGCGTTGACAAGTAGTATTTGTTAATCGATATCTAATCATAAACCGGTCTTTGTAAACAAAATAGCCCCTCATCGAAAAAAATCCGAATTTCGTCGCTTTTCAAGCGGGTAATGTTCCACGGATGAGCAGCAGCCAGACCAGAGGCAGTATGCTTGGCTGCATACAACAACGCTAGCACCAAACCTTTTCAAAGTCGCCTTACCCTACTTCCTTTCGTTTCCCACTACATGGCTGGCGGAGATAGGATTTTCCCATGTTGTTCACATTTTATCAAAAAAAGAGGAGTCGGCTGGATATTGAGCACCGTGGTTTGCGTCGGCTAAATTTGAACCAATCATTGATTGTGGACATCGATGAACTCGTAAAAAATCATCAAAATCAAGGGAGTCATTGATAAGAAAATACACGTTGTTTTCGTCTTGGACAGTTCAAGTTTCATGTTTGTGATTTAGTTAAATTATCATTGAGATGTAATTGCTAATCAGGAATACACACTTATCTTTTCTAAGTTCGATTTTTTCAAGTTTTAGGTTACGCAAGTGGTAGACGTTAGGGTAGCTTGTATGTAAAGGATCAAGAAGTACAAATAGATTTCACGACATATAGACCGACGAGTGTAAGTATATCATTTTTAAGGTTTGTCATTGAAAATGAGAAGGCAAAAGAAAACTTACATACAAAGGTAACGAAAGACATTTATTGTACAAATATAATATTTCCATCAAATAGTGTTTTACAAGTATTTGATCTATGAGCATATTGAGGACAATCATTTCAAAATTTGATATTCACAATAAGACCTGTAAAACCAAGCTTGATTTTTAAAAAATGGGCCCCAATTTTTCACTGAGGAAAAACTGGGCCCCAGCACGTCAAACGTTGAGAAACACTGGATTACATGACTCCGTTGATATTTCGAACTTGAATATAAGAATGACAAGTAGTAAGTTGATGGTTCTTATCATGTTTGGGGCAATATACAGTTAATATAATATAATAATAAGTAATAGCAATATAATAAGCAATATAATTAGTAAATGTATTTAAATGCAAGAATGATTGTTCAAGGAGAATGTTGTCTTGGTTACAATGAAAGAAATATGACATCTTTTAAAAAATACATTTCAATAAATCATTTTTCATGTACCATTATCCATTATTTCTGTCTACTTTATGCTCAAAACAATGATTACACGTCATTTACAATCGAAATCTCTTCAACTGAAAACAATGTTTTGTCTTTGAGGTAGACAAAATCAGAATTGGTAACAATGTTTTAATTGAATATCATCCGTGAGATTATTTGCGTCTATTGAAACATCCTCAAAGTTCAAATTTATTGTGTCTATTGGAATAGCGAATCAGGTAGTGGTGAGTGTGAGAGCTCAGAGACTCGCATTTAGCATGTCATGCAGTTAAATGTCTGCTTATAAATCGTTCAATAAATTGGCTCCGCACCATGAAGCGAATGCTATTCCAAGTCTAATCTTTTTACGATGATTTCAGAAGCATATGTAACGTTGGAGGTGGCAGTGTACGTAGGCTGCATTTAAGTTTGCCAAAATGACTTCAAACGCGGATGAATAAGTGAAAAGTATTCAAGAATGTGCGGTGAGAGTGAAACAAACAAGTTGTAGATGTGAAGTGCAATGAAATAAAGAAATTGGCAATTAAATGTTATGTCAAAAAGGCATGCCCTGACGTGCATGAGAAAAATTGAAATAAATGCGATTATTTGTGTCGTGAAATATTTTTAATTTTTATTCTGCGGCATAGTATGACAGACCTCAACATTTTGCAATTAACGAATACGATGATTATCAAATAAAACTATTTTTTGAATTGTTTCACCACGCAATTGATTGACTTGAACTTTCATGTCATACAGTCACAAGACGAGGTGATTTGTACATGATCATGAATCGGCAATCAATTAATTTTATGTAGATGAGATTGACATTGAGATAGTGATGATGATAGCCACCAACTTCTTAATGCAATCACTGTGAAATTAAAAAGTGATTGCACTACCATTCAGGGCCCGCGGAACAATTTTTCACGAAGGGGCTATAAGATTTGTACAATGCTTCATCACATTAAGATTGCATAGACATAAAAGATTCTGTTTATTAACATTTTTCGCAATCACAATGTAAGCATTATTAGAAGATTCTGTAAGACCACGCTCCCGTACTAAAGACTACCGAGATGACTCTCCGTTGTAAATAGTATAAAGCAAGTTGGATATCAAAAGGAATGAATATTTGCTAATAATCATCCCAACTAAGCGAAAATCAAGCTGATTATCAAGGAAATTTCATGCTCCGTATTATTCTTCATGAAAAAGTAGCGATATTTATTACGAGAGATCATTCAGAACAACCGTTGCTTCAACCATCAATAGATTTACTGCCAGATATCTGTGCGTACATGAACTGACATCATGTCACAAGGTGTCACACTACATTACCCCCCTCTTTAAAAAAAAGAAAACATAACATACATAATTTCAGTGGTGGTAAACAGTGGCGCAATAGTAATTGAAATCAATGTCACCATACAACTTTACAGAAATTTAAATTCAAAAATTGTCCCTTAACAGTTTCAACTACTTGTTCAGAAATTCGGCGAATTACAGGAATAGGATCACTGTATCTCTGAGAAAGTGGTCGACGATTGGCTATCTTGAAACAGACATACTTTGGACACTTACCAATAAATGTCTTCTGAGAATCATCTGATTTCTTGAAAGTTTCTTTGAATAATCGACCAAAAATAATTTCGTATGGAGTCGAATTTATGGGAGCACAAAACGCAGAATTACTCTTGGTAGTTGCTCTTTCCAGTCACCTTTAACACATGCAAGGGTATCTTTTAGTTCCCTATGATACCTTTCTACAACGGAATTTCCTTTCGGATAATACACTGTAGAGTGCTTCACATAGAAATCATGTTTCCGTGCAAGATCTCTAAAACATAATGAAATAAATTGTGGACCATTATCACACAGGATTGCCTTCGGGACCCCAAATTTGTAAATCCAGCTATCTTCTATCAATTTACAAATATGCTCTGCAGAAGTGTCATTAGTTGGCACAGCTTGAACGAATCGACTTTTCACATCTATGATTGTCAGTATGAATCTACAATTTCCTTTTGATGGCCGTAACGGACCCACAAGATCAACACTGATCAATTCACGATTCTGTAAATCATCAGATACAATATGTCCTTTTTCTGTTGTATGAGAATGTGACTTGAATCTTAAACATGATGTGCAAGTACTAATAAATGTACGAATTTTCTCACGCATGTTCGGAAAATATAAACCGGCGTTTAAAATAGAATAACGCGTTCGAGAAATACCATAATGTCCAAAATTATGATGCTCTTTGATGACCGCTTGAATTTCATCTTCAGGAACTGTCACACGAGAATTAACAACAGCAGTAGTTGTTGGGTGTTCAGCCTCATTATTACTCGCATCATTATTACTTACTAGCCTGGACATTGCATCTGCTACGACATTTTTTGATCCAGTAATATATTCGATATCGAAGTCAAAATCCTCAAGAAAATTAATGTATCTGGCATGTCGGGTGCAACCCGGACTTTTCTTAACAAGATGCAGGAGAGCTTCATGATCAACTCGAACAATAAATCGGTAGCCATATACATACTGACGAAATTTCTTGACAGCCCAGACCAATGCTAGAAATTCACGATCAGTCACAGAGTAATTCATCTCCTCACTTTTTGAAAGAACTCGGCTGCAAAACATAAGTGGAACATCATCTTACTTAAGGACTGCGCCTAACGCCACAGAACTTGCATCACATTCAAAAATGAAAGGTTTAGTAAAATCAGGAAAATTTAATAATGTGCTTTCAGAGATAATTTCTTTGATACGGTCAAAGGCAGATTGAGCCTCAGTACTCCACTGAAAATTTCCTGTTTTCGTTGCATAAATAGGTTTGAGAAGTTCAGCCAAGTATTGTATAAAGCGAGACATGAAATTCGCAAATCCGCAAAAAGAATCAACATCCTTAGAATTCTTGGGAACATTCATGCTTCGTAACTTGACAACTTTTTCAGGATCAGGCTAGATACCATCTATCGATACAATGTAGCCAAGGTATTTAACTTCATTGTATTCTATGGAAACGCTACATAGATGACATTTTTATTATTTGGCCTGATGGAATTTCATTGGATCAGATATTACTTAAATGTAACGGGGTAAGCAAGTCTATCAAATTTACCTGTGAGTCACCGAATAGTGTTGGCTGGCTACCCTTTCTTGATTGTGAAATCAAAAAGTTTGGTGGCAAATTTCAAACACGCCTTTTTATGAAGAGTTTTCATAGTGGTTCAATATATCCGTGGACTTCAAATGGACCCATTTCGCAAAAGAGAGCCATAGTTATGGGAGAATTTCACCGGGCCAAAACGAGATCTACTAACCGAGAAAATTTTAAATATTCTGTGGATAAGGTGATCAACAGGCTTATCGCCAACGGCAATCCGAACGACTTCATTCAGAATTCTCTGGTGAAATTTAACTCTAAAGAAAGGCAATATGGAGCAAATTCGAATGCTCCGTCCAACTCTCATAGACCATTCTTCTTGAAAGTCCCTTATGTAGATGAGGTTAATAAACGTAAGATGAATTCCCTTTTAAGAAGGACTGGTCTGCAAGACAAAATTAAATTTTCTTTTAATGGTGGCAATAATCTAAAGACTTTACTGCATCCTCCAAAGGAAAGGAAGCAATGCAATAGTGACTGTGATACTTGTGCCTGTGCGCTTCATCCAAATAGATGTCACAAAAAGTTTTTGATTTATGAAATCACTTGTAAAGTTTGTAATCAAGTGTATATTGGTGAAACAGGTCGGTCAGTACAGACCAGACTCCGTGAGCACATTTTTAAGGATAATTTTTCAGCAGTGAAATTACATTTTCGTGATACACACAACACTGACATTTCTACGAGTTCAGTTATATGGAGAATTCTTCATGATAATCTCAGAAGTGTCCCTAGGAGATGTTATTTGGAATCTAAGTACATTTCCAAGGTCGATCCTTCTCTTCTGATGAACCATTGTGTGGGACGTAATCTAATGTACAGTTCTTGATTTTATTTGTGAATATCTACTTCTTTTCCTGTATTTTATCTTATGACTATCTTACTTTCCTACTTTGTGAGTATTATGTAGCTTAGGCCTATCGTACGTGATGTATTAATTTCCCTAGTTTTGACCTTGACCTTTTGTTGTAAACATACCTCATTGCTATAACTTTGCGAATCTCTGTGTCCAATATTCACACGTGAACAAGCTTGCCTAAGCGAAACGTTGTGTGAAACCAATACAATTTGTATCCGAAGAAGTTATTCTCGCTCTTGATCATTCATTGAAAGCAAATAAACATTTTTCTGGTTTGACTTTCAAATTGTTGTCATGAAGTCGCTGTAAAACATTTTTGATGGACTTTAAATGCTCATCGAAATTCTTGTTTGCGATAATGATTTTTCAACAGTACCTGCATCATACCCTGAAACAGGGCAAGAGCATTTTTTAATCCATAGGGCATCTTATTAAATTCGTACAAGCAGTTGTCAAAGGCAAATGCTGTTTTTGATTTTGCGGATTCAGTCAGTCCCACTTGATAGTAAGCCGAGGTAAGATCTAATGTTGTAAAGTAATGACAACCACCCAACTCTGTTATACACTCATCAATTAAAGGTAAAGGTAAGCACGAGTCCGATGAAATTGAATTCAGTCTGCGAAAATCAACAACCAATTGTAACCTTCCATCTTTTTTCTTAATGAAAAAAAATTGGATTTCTCCACGGTGAGGAACTTTCGCGTACACTGTAAATCGCTGGATACGAAAATTACATACAAACACATACCAAGTTTACATACAATTTGAAACCAACATTTGATACGAGATTCTGGTATATATAAAGAAATCTGGTATGTTTTTCATACGAATGGCCATTTACTTTCGTATGTGATTGGTATGTAAACGATACGAACTATGCTAACTGTGATTGGCTGTTTTACGTTGAAATACGAATTCTTGGTATGTTTTATATGCGAGACCCGATGCAAATTGGTATGTGTTTCGTATGTCTTTCGTATGAATAGCTTTATGTCATATGGCAAAAAATATGTTATACTACATACTACTTACAAATAACTTTTTTCCAGTAATACCAGCCGTGAATATTTCTTTGTGAAAGTGTGGTATTTAACTAGATTAGATTTATTGTGGAATTAAAGCCGCATGTCATCTTTGCAATTTGTCTTATAGCATTCACAAGACTCATAATTAGCTCATTTCCTTGAACTAAATTGATAAACATCATGTCAATATAACGATAACTTTTTAGCAACCATGTTGACTTATATATCTCAAACATAACTATTTTTGCGTTCATGAATTATAATGTGTTTTTACTTCGGATTGATAATATGCCTTATTTCAAAATTACATGATACATAATTGTTGATGGTTGAATACTTATTGATTATTCATGAAATGCCTTAGACTTACGTGTATTAAAATCGAATTCAGCATTTAAGGTATCACTCTTGAATGTCATTATCTAACTACTTACAGAACAGTAGTAACATTAATGTGATCTTTATTGACAAAAGTCCTTAAATCAACATACTTTGGACATGATTGATGCTTTCTTTTAACATTGTGCTGGTATGGCTTTAGTATGTAAAGCATACCACACTTGAAATAACATGCGAAAAGCATACAAATGTATACCAAGATCATACAGAAATATACCAAAAATATATTTTGGTATGCATCCTTCGTATGTGATTGGTATTAAGCAATTTACAGTGTATGATACCATTTTTCAACATATTGTCGATTATTTTTGACGCACTCTCTTTCTGTGAATACGGTAACGGATAATCACGACAACGAAAAGGAGAATGTGTTCCCGTGTCTATATCATGTTTGAGCAAAGAGTTCGAAGAAAAGTCAAACTGATTGAGAGAAAATACATCCTTGAACTGTTTCAATAAATTAAGCAGTTGAATTTTGTGTCTTGACGGTAAGGAATCACATATTTCAAGTTCATTCCATTTAACTTCATCAAATATATTTGTACTCGCAGTGACATATGAGCTTGACGAAATCAAAAGATTATATTTCCGAATAAAAAGCCAACCAAAAACTAACTGATGTGGACTTCGATCAAAAATATAGAATTTTTCTGGAACACCAAAATGTTTGTATTAACAAATTTTACAGAACGATAGAAAGAACCAGTCGCCATAAACAAATTAATCGATGAATTGTATTCAGTCAAATTCAAAATTCTTGCCAAATCTCGAGTAATAAAATTTACATCACTTCCTGTGTCCAAATCTGCCTGTATTGTTTTATCTTTATCTATAATAGGTTTTATCAACAGGATAGAAAAAACGTCCTTCTGATAACCCATTGACCACTGTACCACCACATATTAGTTTTAAGGAGCTTGGTTGCAATATCGTTGAATATAAACTCATTACACCGCATCGTAAACATTTCATCAACTTCCAACACTTCCCTGAATGACGTCTTTTACATGTTCTGCATTGCGTTATCACAGCATTAACGCTGCTGGTATAGGGCTGCCATTGGATTTTCCGTAAATCACTGATAAACACATCAAGATCAGATTTGTTACTTGAGAGCAGTAGTTGATTTCGTATTACAATGTCCGGTATGGCCTCAATGCAAGTCGATATAACAGCTTCAGGTGTGAAACCAGTTATCAAAAGTTTCCTCAATATGATAGCCAGTCTTTCTACGTCATCACGAGTGTTGATGGGGTTTTGAATTAAAGTCTGTAATGATACATTCTGTTTCGCTTTCCAACATTTCTCAATATCACATAACAATGATTTTCCAGTGGTAGTACCAATGCCTAGCTTTGAACATTCAATTTCAATATCGTCAGATACACTAGATGGGAGAATATTGAGCATATATTTGTCCTTGTCTTTACTGTCCAATTTATTTGTCAGAACTAAGTTATCAATTTCGCCATCTA
This sequence comes from Prostheceraeus crozeri, assembly GCA_907163375.1. Lineage (NCBI taxonomy): Eukaryota > Metazoa > Platyhelminthes > Polycladida > Euryleptidae > Prostheceraeus > Prostheceraeus crozeri. The sequence goes on from CAJQUW010011168.1 coordinate 167,406, forward strand.
ACCTGTTTCTCCAGAGAACAAACGATGTTTCAGATGTCAACATATTAGATGTAGTGTCGCGACGCCAGTATTACGAGAGATCATTCAGAACAACCGTTGCTTCAACCATCAATAGATTTACTGCCAGATATCGGTGCGCTACATGAACTGACATCATGTCACAAGGTATCACACTACAATATTATTCGTGCTTTCTTGGCTGAAATGTCAAATTTTTAATTCAATTTTCACCGGTATGATTTTATGATTCACTACATTCATGTTTCATTTCTTGAATCTGAATAGTGATGTGGACCCATTTACATCTTTCAATGTTAATTGAAATCATTGTCTTTGATTCTGTTTTTTAGCTCTACCAGTGGCAGGTTGCATTTGATCACGCTTAAGAAGATTCTCTTGAGGTTCAGGATGAAAGCGATAGCGTAGGTCATCGAGTTGCCACATTTTAACAAACTCCAGATTCTCTATGAATCTTCACTGCATTCCGGAAAACTCCCTGATATGTGGAAAAGGTCAGTGATTTTGCCGTTACATAAAAATGGCAGTAGATCATCTTTATGTAACTACCGGCCAATTGCCTTGACCAGCATCATATGCAAAATCATGGAGAGCATTATTGTTGACAATTTATCTTCGTATCTTATTGATAACGGTCTAATTTCCAATGATCAACATGGCTTTATACGGAGACGTTCTTCCTGTACGCAACTTTTATCTACCTTGAATGAGTGGTCTACAGCTGTCAATTGTCGGAACCAAGTCAATACAGTATATATCGACTTCGCTAAAGCATTCGATACCCTATGTCATCGCAAACTTCTATTAGTTATCAAGAATCATGGAATTAAATATGAGTTGATTTGGTTGAGTGACTTTATCTGTAACAGAACACAATGTGTCATGGTCGACGACTGTTTATCGGACTTTTCTATGACTTCCAGTGGTGTGCCCCAAGGCTTTGTCTTAGGGACCTACCTGTTTTTATTATACATTTACGGTATTACTTCATGTACCACTGGACCATATGAGATCAGACTTTTTGCCGTGAAGCTGTTTGCCGTGACGACGTGAAGCTGTTTCAGATGAGTAGTTCTGGTGACTTTTCATGTCTCAACAACTCTCTTGATAATATTCTACATTGGTTATCTCAAATGCAGCTGTCCATTTCCTGCACAAAAACAAAACTGTTATCGTTTGGACCCGTTATCAATTATTGCTGTCATTTTTTAGATAATACTATGATTAATAAAGTGTCAGACATTTGCGATATTAGCGTAACTTTTTCTCCTAATCTGAAATTTTCTGTCCATTGTCAAAAAATATCTTCTAAAGCAATGTCTTGTGCATACTTGAAACCCTGAAATCATTCATGTCCAATAGCCCAACCCTGCTTATGAAAGCTTACTCATCCTATGTTAGACTTTTGGTTGAGTATTGCACTCCAGTTTGGAGTCCTTACTTAGTTCAGGACATTAAGACTATTGAAAAAGTTCAGAAATATTTTACAAAGAATGTTTGTCGACGTGTCGGACTTTGTGTCAATGATTATAATGATCGGTTGCATATTCTTAATGTATTGTCTCTGGAAAAACGGAGAATTATGTTCGATTTGATTTGTTTTTAAGATGCTCAATGGTCTTGTTGATCTACCCGTCCAAAACGTTTTTGTTCTGTCATTCCCTGAATTTTGCTGCACAACTCGTTGTCATCCCTTTAAGTTGAGATTCACCGATCGCCCTCAATGTAATGCTCGGCAATTTTTCTTCAGTAATCGTGTTTTAAAAACGTTTGGAATTCTCTCCCCGAAACAGTTGTATTATCTTCGTCCCTCAATGAGTTCAAGTTTAAATTATCTCTGTTTGACCTTTCACCTTTTTGTAAAGTTTATGATTAATTTTTCTTCGGCTACCCATAAGTGTTGCAACCTGGGATGCCAATTGTAGTTTTCTGCAAAAAATATAATTCATTCATTCATTAGCACACCAGGGCTGTCAGACACGAACTATCTGTAAAGCAGCATCATTTCCTTGTGCCTTATGCTATCATGATCAGTCAATTCCGTTGTAATTTCTTCAAAACTGCATAAATGCGCATATCTCACATTTGTAAACAATTCCGACTGTATCTCCCTTGAGTTCATTTAATAAAATCGAAAGTGCATACAAATTGGGGATTTAATAAATGGGGAGTTACCATTCTACCTAATATACCTACTCTATGGTGCAAAGTATAATCATGAAAGCTACTCATAAATCACAGACTTCGATAGAAATTGCAGATGTATATAATTCGACGAATTGATGTACAAAATCTGTTGACCAAAGTAAACATCCTTTATGTGAAATATAAGTAGTACCAATGCTCTGTTAGAAATAATATACAATTGACAAAGATTCAATGCATTTCGTCAGGAGGAGATTGCTTGTCAAAGTTGATGCTAGTGCCTCACATAAATTCATCTATGCTGAAATATATGAATGTTGAGCATCGTTAGCCCTTGATAAGTTTGCCAAATTTTCAATATCCTTCAAAGGAATTTGAATATAACATAAACTCACTAGCTCAGTCATTCCTACTACCAATGGGTGTGGATAGCCAAACCTCTACTCGTTCTTAATGGGCCATTTACACGTAAGTAAGCGGAGGAATAACTACTGCGAAATCCACCGTTTATAGTCTACTGAAATTTGTCAAACTTTACAACTGATTATTTTTCAGTTTTTTTTAATTCTACCTCAACGATACAACAAACGAATTACACAAGCTTTAAGCAAATTGCTTCAAAAGTAAGAATGGAAGATTATACCTCGTGACTGCTTCATTGCCATTTAAGTGTGGCAGAAAGCAAAATCATCAGTCCAGAATTATAGTCGTTATCATATAAAAAAGTCCCACTTTCCGATTAAATGATAAAATCATTATTCTGTATCAAATCAGAAAGCAAGTCTAATGTACCACGGTTCTGTGAGAGTGGCGACCGCCTACTGTTTTCTCATCGGTGTCTGACATGCCAGTAAATACATTAACCCTCAGAGACCTGAGCTTTTTCACACCCTCTGAGACCTGAGAGGGGTCCAGTGGACCCCTTTAACACATTCTTAGTTTGCCTGCTTAAATCGATATCAAAACATTAGGAAAGTTGATTTTAAGTAAAACAATGATGTTTGCGTGTAGCAGGTCGGTATAACGAATCCCTTGAGTGACTTTCAGCCTTCTCAGTAAACACGTGCGAAAATATGGTGTTTTTGTAAGTCAACCACATTTAGTACAGCATCATTTGTACTAGGAGGCGGCTTTACGATATTTTGTGTCACCATAAAGCCACAGATAGTTGATTTTGATGAAATTGATTTAATTCATGCAGCTAATCCTTTCCATTTGTACATACCTTCAAATTTATCCAAAGCTATCATAAACAGACCTAAAATGAGTGAAAATTGCTGTACTTCTAGAACCAAAAACAGCTGTGGAGATCTCAAACTTAATTATCATTACTGCTGTGAAAAGTTTGTCATCAATCAGTTTTTGGTGCTCAACTATGAATATAATGATAGCTTTCATTTCGAACATCGATTTATGTCGAGTTGTTCATATAGGCCAACCAGTCACGCAAGATCATGTGCGAAAGCAAAATATTCACATTTTGCGATCTTCCAACACATTGCACATCTACGAGCATGATACAAACAATGAATAAATGACTTTCACTCTTTATACACCATCGTGGACATGTTCGAAATCATTTTTCATCTAATTACAAAGATTTTGTGATGGAATTTCTACACCCTCTGAGACCTGAGGGCCTTTGCCTATCTGGCATACTTCTACTGATTCAATTGAAATGAAATAACACATGCAGATTCACTGTCAGAAATGAAGATTTTGTATGGGCTTGAGTGGTTGATATATTGTCAGCGTAAAAAATGAAATAGAAAAATGTGGCTCCGGGGTCCACTGGACCCCCCTCAGGTCTCTGAGGGTTAATGACTCATTCCATTTATTTTACAGAGACTTCCAGAGCACTTTTGCATTTTTCGAAAGAGTTCGACCAACCCATGTTATTCATCTTGCGTCTAAAGTTGGTGGTGTTTTCGCCAATATGAGGAGAACGTGTGACTTCTTTGTAAGTATTTTGTGTTTTAGTTTTCAAAACTAATTTTTGAGCTATATAATTAGAACAGCTTGTAATTCAAATCAAAATTTGAGTGATGCTCTTGACAATTCATTGGAGTGCGCGATTGCCATCTTCAAAAATTGTTCTGGCTAGCACTTGACATTTCTTTGGTTTGGAAAGAGTCGGACTAAAACCGAGATATCATTTGGAGCTGTGGTAAATTCAAATTTTACACCAGACTGTGAAATATTTAGTCGGAAAATGTGGCACACAAGATAGCCATAATATTGCATAGCACTTATATCAAGCGTCACTATTTTTATTTTTGTGATATTATAGTAATAAATCTTTATATTAAATTATTTTGCCATCTTCATTCATTCATAGTCCGGCTGCTAAAGCGAGTTTCTTCGAGAAGCGACGCCGAAAATCAATGATTTTGAGGCTTCCATAGATTCTACGAATTTCCGCGTCTGCCGTGTCTACCTAGTTCCTCGTCTTCTAGGACAGGATCAAAGAAAAACACATGCAAATAGAATGGGAAGTAAATTGAAGTTATCAGTAAATTTAATTTCCTATGCATTCTCTAATAAAAGTGAAAATAAATAGTCTCTATCACACTGTTTGTGTCTTCCGTTCATTTCCTATCATGAGCATGTGTTATTATCATGGTTATAGAATTTAATAGAATATATGCATACATAAATATTAGAAAGAAATTACCCAATCGAATGACAATCAAAATTGAGGATTGATCCCCACCGGTATCGTCTCTTCTTGAGACTTTTCAAGGGAATAGTGAATATATTTGAATTCAAGTGCACAAGATTATGTGTATGATATGTCACTGATATCAGGCTATACACATTGTAGAAAGTCCGAGTCATAGATTTAATGTACGAGTCTCCGAAGGAGACAGTACTTTATCATTTAATGTACTGTTTTCAGGACTTTATCATTCAATGTACTGTTTTTGAATCAGAGGAAGATATCCCGTTGATATGAAGCTATGTTGCATAATTGCCATATATTCAAACTGTAGCATTCTCTGTCTTTTATCGATAAGCAATTTGACGTAACAACGGAATGGAAGACCTTGAATTTTATGATTTTGATAAGGAACATGATAACATTCTCTCAGTTGGTAGCTTTGAATCTGACTTAACATGTATTGACAATCGATTTGGAACAATTTCTTCTGCACAAATTAATGATCACATTGCAGCATGTATTCCAACAAGTAGTGAAAGAAACGATCAATGGGCTGTAAAATTGTTTAATGACTGGCATTCTGTTTGGAAGATCAGAATTGATAGGATGTTTTAAAAGTCTACAAAGAAATAGATGAAATGACAAGCTCCGAATTGAACCATGCGATGAAATTTTTTATAGCTGACGTTCACAAGAGAGATGGATCCAAGTATCCACCTCGTTCGTTAAAAGAAATCACAGCGATGATTCAGCACTATTGCAACTATAAATTAAACAGAAATTGGTCATTATTCAGAGACCAAGATTTCAAAGAATTCGTCAAAGTTCTAGACGCAGAAATGAAATTGTCCGCCAAAGAGGGAAATGTGTCAGCTCCAAGACGAGCTGGGGTCATAACATTTGAGGACGAAGATCAGTTATGGGTTAATGGAATCTTGGGATCTTCAAACCCCAAACAACTAATAAATACTTTAATTTATTTGTTGGGTACTCATTGCGCTATGAGAGCAGCTGCTGAGCACAAAACCTAGTTTATGGTGAAAAATCCCAATTAAAATTAATCACAGTAAACGGTGAGGAACTATTGCAATTTACAGAAGGCGTTTCGAAACAAAGAAATTTCGGCATACAGCAAAGCCGAATGGAGCCTGAAGTGACTGTAATACATGAAAATCCTTCAGATAAGAATCGCTGTCCCATTCTTCTGTACAAGAAGTATATTCAACTGCGTGCAAATAATACTTGTGAATCATTCTATCTGACACCTCTCACATGCTTTGAAAATAAATGGTACCGAAATCAGCCTTATGGAATTCATCAGATTCAGAAAGTCACATCATCCATGATGAAGTCGCTAGGAAAAGAAGAGTATTACACCAATACCAGCAACAGAAGAACCGCCAAGACTCGTTTGACAATCTCGGGTATACCAAGAGAAGTCAGTAAAAGGAAAACAGGGCATCTGTCGAATATTGATGAAGTGTACATCGACAAAAATGCCATGGACAAGCAAATGAGTTTGGCAATTTATGGACAAAAGAACACTCAGCTTACTGAAAAGAAAAACGATGAAAACCCCGAAAAAGAAACAAAAACAACTGAGGACGCTGGTAAGATTGTCGTTTTCTTAACAAATGGTGACAAACACGCAAAGATTCTCATTTAACAACATTCTGCTTTTCCACATTTTCTATTGTTGAAAAAATGTCGATAGAAAGTTCGTTGTTGTCACGTACATGAATGCCTTTTGTATTTGTATACACTACTTGCATTTTTGTGATCCTTCTGCTGAAAAAAAGACATTATCAGAATAAACATAGCTATTTTTCAGTCCAATACATAGTTGCGGAAGACTATGAATTACATGGAATGGTACCGTAAATAGGCATTTAAATAATAGATAATGCATAGATTTGAGGTCATTATTGCTATAATTACCGAGAGCCGAAGGCTCGAGGTTATTATGACAAATAGTGACCGAAGAAATCTGTGCATTATCTGTCATAATGCATGACTTTTTCATAGAAGTCTACACCAGGTTAGTAATTTCCAATCAGGAAAATAATTACTTGCTTTGTGGAACTTATTAACCTGTGGACATAGAAAGCCTTGCAAAATCATGCATTATACATACATATAGCGAGCATAGATATGAAGATGGCATTACATGAGCTATGACATCATTTTGCATAGCACTGGGCAACAATATCAAGGCCTTTAAAGTCATCATAACTGCCATATACAGTCCCTAACAAAAGTTTAAGACCATACACAAATTTCTATGCTATTCGGCATTTGTAATGTTTTTGTGTTTGTAATTTCTTTCTCGTGCTTACTGATGAGTCATGTGACGAATGCGCTTACGAAGTTCCCTAATTGAACAATCAAAGTTTCATTTCGAGTTGATATCTATGTTTTAAAATTCGAATTTTTCAATATGCAACGTGCAACAAATCATAGCTTTTCACGTCACTTACTCACGAATCTTCATCACGATGGGTCGTGCGAAGACACTGACACCGGAATTGCGAGCACAAATCATTGCATATAAGAACTGTGGGAAAACTGAACGCCTCATTGCAAGTTTCTTGAACATTTCAAAGACTGCTGTTCATAACGCCATTGTCAAATATTCGTCAACAAAATCTTTCGTGGATAAGAAGCGCACCGGACGACCCAGGAAGACTCTAAGGCATGACGACCGAATAATTCGTCGAATGGCTGTCCAGAACCCTGAATGCACAACCGGCGATATCTCTACTGAACCTGCGTCGAAGGGAATCCATTTAAGCGAAATGCTTGTTTCACGTCGCTTGACCAATACTTTGGTTTGAGATCATTTCATCCCGCCAGAAAACCGTTTTTGACTACACGAATGAGAATGAAGAGGTCATCCTTCGCTCGACGGCATATCAACTAGACAACCGACATGTGGAGGAGGGTGTTATGGTCCGATGAGAATGCAATACAATCGTTTGGAAGCAGAGTTCTTAGAATTCGACGTCCTTCTAGCCAAAGGTACAATCCCTGGTATGTTGTCTCCACCATGAAAACCCTCAATACGTGATGGTGTGGGGTTGTCTGTCGTCTCAAGGTAGGAGCGCACTGTCATTTGTTCCTCCAAAAGTGACGCTTAATGGTGAGAGGTACCTGAGCATCTTGAAAGAGAAGCTTACGACTCACATGAACATCTCCGTTGTAAGATATTCATGCAAGATGGAGCCCCGTGCCATCGGAGCTTGATGGTCACAAGTGGTTGCAAAACAAAAGGATTCAACTTCTTGTAATGGCTGGTAACAGCCTGGACTTAAATCTGTTGGAGAATGCATCGTGCATACTGAAAAACAAAGTGTCTGTGCGTCGTTCCTCAAGCTTGAAAGCCTCAAAGCAACCATTCCAGAGGTCTGGTGCACTGAAATACGCCCAGACATGTGCAAACGGCTTGTGGACTTTATGCCTGAAAGACTGCGGGCAGTTATTCAAAACCTGGTCGCCCGACTAAATTTTGATGTGATTGACAACATTTCATGTATTCATGACATTTTTATAGATGATACGAACATTTGTTCATGATAAATACACGAGATGGAAGATACAATACCTTTAACTTCGAATTTGTAAAAAAATTATGGGTGGTCTTAAACTTTCGTTGGGGACTGTAAAATAAGAGTTCATTGGCGCCAAAATTCGAGATTCTTAATTCCAACAGAATGATTATGATCTGTTTTAGTGCGAATGATTATAATTTCTGCATTCCTTCTTTGCTTCATCTTTCGTAAAATTCTTATGATTAAATGACGTTCCTAAAAATTGATTTCTGCTGTTATATGGCTTTTGTGTTTTTCTACAGTTGTTATGATAATGACTTCCAGTGTTAAAGAAGTTGATGTTTGTCTGTTTATGCATATTGTATACTTTCTGCAATTGCAGAAACTAGGTCTTCGATGATTTTACGTCTGAAGTTTGAATTTGATAACTTCAGTTTTTACATGCAGCTTTAGACCTGATGTCTAACGGAATGAGATGCTGTTCAGACGCGAAAAATTTCCTTTTTGTTTTCTAGATTTTCTTACATTTTGTTTTCGCTATATGCATGTATAATCTTGTGCACTTGAATTCAAATATATTCACTATTCCCTTGAAAAGTCTCAAGAAGGACAATACCGGTGGTGATCAATCCTCAGTTTTCATTGTCATTCGATACTCCATCACACCTAGATGTGTGACCACCAACTTTTAATTTCATCTACTGTTCAATATTGATTTTCTGTCGATGGAGGGTGCGGAATGTGTTACCAGATTGGCCTATATAAAATTGACTACATTCACAGCATGTTAATTTATATATCACATTCGAAGATCGACAATCCATATTACTTTTGATATTGAATGTCTCTGCATTAAGTTTACTGTTTACCCTAGTTAATATACTGCAACATTTACAGCGAGGTTCCTCACAGCAGAGAACCCCGTAAATCGTTCTGCGGTTGTTCTTTGATAGCAGTGATAGGAGATTCGTTGGCTGACTCCTGACTTCCATAATAGTACAGTAGTGTTCGTGAAAGGTTGTAATACAATAATTGCTCCTGTTGCTGCATGTATTATGTTTTCAAATATGCGGAGATTATTAATATTGTGTTCTTGAATAAATAGCATCATTTTCCTTTGCTGTTTCGATTTCGTGATAGTGGTTTCCGCTCGAAGTTGCTTTTTAACTCTTTTCTTTATATATGTATATTTCAGTGGCAATGGAAATCAATGATGTACATGGAGTGAGGTGACAGGTAGACAGACAAAAATATCAAAAATGTTGATGTGAATGTCTTAGTTTGAGAGATAAAAGTCATTCGAGATTATTCGATAAAAGTTTTATATTCACGTGGAAAAAGGAGTTTCGAAGTCGGATGGTATAAGACGGAGGTTGGATAAATTTATCAGGGGACGTTGACTTAGATGGACACAGACTGTTAAGGGGATGTGCTTTGTTACAATATATATAGTTTCACAGAGGCCTTTTCACGCCAGTTAAGGATTTGATTATCACATCATTACCTAGAAGGTTTATCGAAATTGTATGCTACTACTAATACACCTGAAATCCGCCGTCTTCCAGATCAGTTGTGACCTTGTCATGAATACAAATAAGAGCAGAAGCCGTAGATGATTGGGGAACGCAACCGAACTGAAGAAGAACTGAAATGCTCTCGTAGATCAGCAGAGATACCGGAATCCAGAACAGCCTTCTCACAGATCATATACACCGTATATATATATATATAATCGAATTAGTTTTATGAAGAAAAAACCATCCAATTCGGTACTCCGAGTTTCATGCGTCTATTGACACAATCATCAGCCGAATGAATTTCATACAGCCAAAATTCTTGCAGCAATACCGATAACATTAATCATAGTACATCAATCAAATTTAAGTAAGGAAAGATAGAAAGCTATGAAATGTACTTAAAGCATGCACTGTGCATCACGTCATTCTGAAGTTGCAAAGCAAATATTTGTTTTTGTGCCTACACTTTGACACCAGTTCACTTCTGCTGTTAAGAAGATTTTTGTCTCTGCTTCTCAAAATGTAGTACTTTTCATAAGAGCATAAATAATACTTCGAATGTCCTGGCCTGTAGGGTTTACATTTTTTGACGATTTTCCAAGTAATTTTTGGGGTATTGTTTCTTTCCTTGAGCTTCCAGTATTCTTTGGATAATTGCGTTTCATTTTTATACTTTGCATGGTTGAACGATTTATTATGATTTGCGTACCTCAATTTGAAACTGCCTTCACTTATCCCGATGTATTCTCTTTCAGTATAATTCGGATCTTCACATGAATTACCGCTGAGTACACGATGTTATCTGACAGGCACTCGTTTCCGAGAGGACAATTTTCTTTCTTTGTACAATTGAAAATTTTCTTTTTGGACTTTTCTTTCTGCAAAACACTGTTGTTGTGACCATTTATTATCCTCTTTACATTGGGCATGGAGCTGTAACTCAGCTTCAAAGTATTCCGGTTAAAAATCTTTGAGAATTTGTGACCCGGTGAGAAATGCTTACCAAGGAGTGTCAAAAAATGTCTGCCGATGTTCGTTGCAACATTCTTACTAAAGGGCGGATTAAACCAAATAATGGCCCGCTTCCTTTTCTTCTTCTGCCTTGTCACATCTGCGCTTGACTTCTTTTGATATACAAGTTGGTGTGCATATCCATTTCGAATATATATAGATATATATTGACGCAAAATTACATGCATGTACATGTACATCATTAACTTGCGCGCAAACGGCGGCCAAATAGACCCGATGGACACAAACAAGTTGAGATGAATCTTCCCTCTGTAGATGACGACATCTTCACCCAGGTCCCGTCTCTGTTTCAGTTCAAGTCTTAGTCGTTTATCTTGGGTTTGCTGGAAAGGGGTGAGATCACTCTTGAAGAAAATTCTGTCATGCTTGTAATTTTTCAGGTCTTTTGATTGCGCAAGAGTTCCGTTTTCTTTTCTTTACTTGATAATTGAACGTTAAGGATCTTTGATCCGTCGTTTCTTGGCTCCCCTAAACGACTGCAGGATACCATCTTCTCATCATCTACACCCAGGAAATCAAATATTTCCACAACCTTTCTTCATCATTCTCTCTACTTTTTTGCTCTGGATCCAGAGAACTTTTACTGGGAGTCTGATTTCATAAGATTAGCACAGCTTGTACTTCTGAACTGAATGGTTAGCGCACTTTTAAACAGTTCGACTTTCATTGTTGATGTTCATCCTGCAGTAACCTTTAATGAATGTGATATTTGCTTTCAATCTTGTCAATACGCGATAACACGCTCATGATGCTGCTTATTTATTTCATTCTACTTTCGAAAGACACAAAGCTCACTTTTCTTTGTTAGTCCAAACATTTGCTTCAGGGCATCAAGAGTCACGTTATTGCTAGAATTTGATCCGTGAACGAATATTTATACCCCTTGACATCATGGAACCGCTAAAACCTGTACAAAGGTGGGAATTCTCAAATGTTGTGCAGGCACTACCCTGTGATGTGACAAAAGAAGATTTCTATGTTTTGTTAAAACACTCACACATATAGGATAAACTAAGCACGAGACAAATAAAAT